>LPNX010977897.1:0-165151 GCA_001517045.1 Pseudotsuga menziesii
TATATATATACTCCATGACTTATCTCAAACGTACATCCATGACTTATCTCAATGGTTCAATGGTT
Organism: Pseudotsuga menziesii; assembly: GCA_001517045.1. Taxonomy (NCBI): domain Eukaryota; kingdom Viridiplantae; phylum Streptophyta; class Pinopsida; order Pinales; family Pinaceae; genus Pseudotsuga; species Pseudotsuga menziesii. Next base: position 66 of record LPNX010977897.1, read on the forward strand.
CTTTATGAACTGTACATCTCTCTCTCTATATACTCGTCAACCAAATAGCTTAGCATGCTGCATTTGTTTAGAGATGATTTTGACTCTCAAATCTAACAATTGAAAATGCAATTTTCATACATTTGCAATTTCATTATTTTAAAATTGTAATTCAATACATGGCCTAAAATGAATCTAAGCAAACAAATTGTAATTTAAATAAAAAATAGAGGAGATTCCAGAACTGTTTTTAAAAAATAAAAAGTTTGTTAGTTTGTACCAAACACATAAAGAAACCTAGGGAAAATGGTAATTTTGTTATAAAATGAAGAGAAGGTATAGGAATCAACCAGTGGTGGGCGTGAAATCTCCTCCCTTCCACTTGAATCAGCTCCAAATGCTCCAATGCCTGTCGAAATCTCGCTCCAAATGCTGCGCTGCCCGTCGAAATCGCGTTTCTGATAGTGAAAATGAACACGGGACTGTGTATTTTTTTTTTATTATAATTTTCATATCGCGTGCGCGTTGTATAACTACAAAACGCGTGCGCGTTTTGTAGTTATATAACGCATACGCGTTGTATAGTTATATAACGCGTGCGCGATGTGGTTTCCTATCCTACATGGCATATGACATGTCAGGCTGGGGTTGAACCATACCAAGTGCTATGTCAGGCTCGGGTTGATGTATTTTTTGGTAGCATGATGTTGTTTTTGAAAACTAGGATTGCATCTTAAAGGTCCATCATCTTCTTGCATTGACCCTCAAACAAACTTGCGATATGATACCATGTAGAAATTGCATCTCTCATACCATTAGAAAAAGAGGCTTCATGTAAAGAACAAGCACATGAGGTAGATATTGCTACTAAGATAATTCTCACAAGTATGCACAAGGAAAATAGAGAGAAGAATAAAGAGACTGAATACAAGAGAAGTAATCCAATGAATAATTGATTATTGAATTAATGACTTGATTTATTAACCAAAAAATTGATTGATTATTACAATATTAATACATACTTATAAAGTAAAATTGAGTTGGTGGAAGACAACTCATGCTAGCTCATAAATATGACTTACCAAATATGATAAATATGATAAACCCCCATAGGTGGCTAAATCACTTCCCAAATCAGCCAAGGACCTCACGAATTATCTAAATCATGAGTGAGTTCTCATGAATGATGGGAAAACATGCTAATCCTAGAATATGGAGAGAAATTAATGGAGGATGGGTTGGAAACAAAAGATACCAGATTCCTAGTTGATTAGCTTTACCTTATCCACGGAAAAGTTGGAATAAAGAAGAATAAATACAGAATATGCAGGAAGGTGCAGTTACTAATTTCGACAATCAATAAAGCAGACAAGATCAAACTAGAATTAGGATAAAGTTTCTCCTGGGGTATATATGACAAGTGTTGACCATGTGGTGCAAGTGGATGCCAACTATCTAGGCTAGTAGGTAGGAATTCAACAAAAAATGATTAAATATTTTAACTCTAAGTATTAAGTGGGTTTATTATATTCCCACACATATTTTATCTGAATCAAAATTCCAGTAGTTTTCAGCATTACAACCATTCTGAATTATTCTACTTGTGTGTAGCCCAACATCTTGTAGTTGTAGCCTTCAATGCAAAGTCCAGTGCTAACAAACACTGGGGTTTTGTTATTTTCTCCTCAAACGTTGTCAGAAAATATTCTAGGTTAGGTAAACATTCATAGGTAGGTATATCACATACCTCAATACCTATTTATTGCACTGATTTTGTAATTCTGGCACATCTTCGCAATGATACTCCGTGGAGTCGGTTTTGCCAACTTTTCGAAGATTCTCCTAAATCCGGTGAACAAGAACTAACACTCCTCCAGCTAAGATTTCCATCAACTGTCAGATTCACATCATCGTCCATCGTAGATGTAATATTGTGTATATGGTCTAGATATCGATATTGTCCTTCATTATTTACCTGCTCAACATTCCTATGGTATTCTAGAGGATCAAGCAGTGCAACCACCCATAGCTCTTCATCTTCGAATGTTAAGATCCTCTTCTTAAAATTGATAATATTTTGATTATCCATGGACTATTCAATCCCCAACAACGTGTGATATAGATTCATATCATCAAAAATATCTATCAATTCAATATATGCATAGGTCTTGAGTCCTTCTATCTCGAACGAAACCTGTGCGAGTCAACCAATAGGAAACACCTTCGACTAATTGGATAATATTAGATAGACATGAGACCACACTAGTCTCGTATTTCCCATATTTTCCCATGTTTGTCTAGTAAGGATGTTAACATTAGAACCCAAGTCCAGAATAATATAATCCATATCGTAATCACTTATATGGGCAACCATTCCGAGTTCATGACCAGTTTTCGATTTTTTCCCAATGTGGTTAACCCTCCTTTCTGGTGGCACTTCTTCTTGAGGCTATGCTATTAAAGCTGACAATTCTTATACACCATATTTATCTATTATTAATGCTAGACAACTTTTAAAGAATTATTTCAATTTACTAACCTTTTTTGTCTGTTTCTATTGAAATAACTATTCAAAAATTTGAGGCATGTCCAATAATGTTCCTTCACTTTGTGTACAACAGCAGAAGTCGACTCTTGATTTCCATTGATGAACTCATGTCGAGCATCTAAGAGTACTTATTTTTCCTTTTAAATACTATGACAGTGTTCTAAAGAATCAATAGGCTTCTCTAGCTCATTTTGAACTTCGATGTTGTGCCTCTCAAGAAGATGAGACATGATGTCCATATTCTTCTTGAAACATTTCTTCTCAGGATGAAATCACTTGTTTCAATAAGAACACTTGGATGTACTTCCTTTCTTCTTGACTTTCTTTGTTGAACCTTCATCAGTAGGCTTCACACTTTCATCTTCAATATATGACTGTGGCTTCTTCTCTTTCACATTTTGATTCTCTTTGGACTTGGTTAACCCTCCTTTCTAGTTGCACGTCTTCTTGAGGTTTTTCTATTAAAGATAACCATTTTGTTTCAACATCTTTATCTGTTATTAATTCTAGACAACTTTTAAAGAATTCTTTCAATTTACTAACCTTTTTTGTCTATTTCTTTTGAAATAATATTAGGATATTTAGACACTTAGGAGTTAGTTAAGATCAACTTGTGTAATATATCTGTTAGGTAAAAGTGTGTTTCTTTAGTATGCATTAGTATGCATTTGTAAATATTCTAATCCGATGGTCGCGATATGTTCTAGACATAGAGTGTTTCGACGGTTCAAATTCTTTTAGATCATACCTACCATTGATTCGTGGCTTAACACCCGATTGGTCTATGATCTCTATTTAAAGAGCATAGAGATTCCTTGGCTAGTTGATCGATTATGAGAAGCTCATGTATCTTTCTTTTGCATAATAAATTTCTCCAAGTAGTTATTTGGCTGGGGCCGTGGACTATTTACCTCTCGAGGGTTTTAACCATGTGACAAACATCGGTGTGTTGATCTGTGATCTATTTGTGTGAAGCAGTTGCTTAAGGTGTTCGGTCTTTTGGGAGTACCCTGTGTACCCGAACATGGTATCACAGCGTTTATGAAGAGCCGCTTTCAGTTTTGATCTAGAACTGGAACCGGTGTTGCTGAAACTTTGAAAGGGTTTCTGGTTCTAGATTTTCTATGCATTTGTGGCCCATGAGAGCTATTATATTGCATCCAGAGTGCCATTTCCATTGGGAAACAGTTTTTGTTTCATTGAAAACTATTTTCGTTTGTTCCAGAAACACCCATTTCGGCAAATCTGAAGGTATAATGTTACAGTGACGGTTTTTTTTTTTTTTTTTGAAATCTCTCATATTTTATTAGTTTTATTATTATATCTTTTCTATTTTAGTCTCGGACTATTTCCTTCCCTGGCTGCGTATGCTCTTTGCCGTGCACCTTGCGTGACCGCAGCAAATCAGAAACAGTAAGGGAATTTTTTTTTCTTGTCTTCTCAGCTACATATGCTCTTTGTTGTGCACCTTGTGCGATCACAGCAAATTAGAAACAGCGAGAAAACTTGAAAACATAGAATTTCCAGGTAAACTAACCAAGATCTAACCCCATTGTGTGGAAAAACTTTTTTTTGTTTTTGTTTTTCATTTTTTTTTGTGATTTGCAGAAAAAAAAGGCAAGCACGGAGATCGCGAGAGAAGAGTATTAAAAAAAAAAAACCCTTCCTCTTTCCATTCTTTTATGTACCTTTTAAACTTAGCTCACTTGGTCCAAAGTTGCTTTATTCCTTAATAGGTCTTGAGTTCAAGTCTTATTAAGCTACTTTTTAGTGCATGCAATTTCTATTTTCAAGTCACTTTATTGTAAAAGTGCATCTCAAATAAATAAAATAAAATAAAAAGTGAGTCACTTAAGTCTTTTAATTTATTGCCGCATTATTTAAAAGTCACATTATTGTAAAAGTGAACATCATTTATTCTACAAAAGTGATTCACTTAAAAGCAACTTTATTGTAAAGTGATTGTCAAAGGTTGATCTTGGGAAGAGGGGGGTTCTTTTTTTTAGTTGGTCAAGTTAATATCTGCCACGTCACTATTGTGGACATCTTCAACATTTTCTTTGATCAAGCATAACTTCATCATCCATAATCAGTTTTCAGTGCCGTTTTTTTTAAACTGCATATTGTTTCAAGCTCTTTGCATCTAGACAATTAGTTTATATTCTTTCAGCCATTATTTTACAATATGGCCACCCCTTGTAATATTATACTTACAATTTCTAACTATATCTCATGGAAATCTCGTATGGAGGATGTTCTACGAAGTAGGGGATTTTTTAGGATAACCTCAAGGAAAAAAATAGAACCCATTGATGATGATAAAAAAATTAAATGGTCAAATAGATGTGATGAAGCTCGTGGATTGATTGGGATGTCAATCTCTACTGATTTGCGATTCCACATATCTGGAATTGATGAACCTGATATAGCTTGGGAAAAGTTGGAATCTGTGTTTGGTAAACACAATGAAATTCATGGTCATCAACTTGAGAATGCGTTGATTTCCTTGAATCCAAATGATTTTTCATGCATTCAAGAATATTTATCTAAGTATAAAACTCTTATACTCTTATGTGCATAATGCAAGATTAAGAAAGAAGACAAACAATAAATTTATCATATTCTTTCCAAACTTGGACCTACATATTCTATTTTTGTATCTACATTCTACTCCATGAAAGAATCCTTGACTGCATCTAGCTATCAAGAGCCTAGTCTTGAATCCTTTTGTGATTCCTTAATTAGAGAGAAAGATAAGTTCATTCATCTTGGAATAATTAACAATACAGATACATCTAGGAAAACCTTATTGTCCCAACAGAAAGAAAAGTCCAAGCCTCCCAAGAAACAGAATTTTCGCAATAATAAGCCAAACAACAAGGGTCCCAAACCCTCTCACTCAGCTCCTTCTTTAAAACATGACAAAGGATTCAAGCCAAAAGGAAAGAAGACTGAGTGTCATTGCAATTTTTGTGGGAAAGATAATCATGATGAATCTAAGTGTTTCAAGAAGATGGCAGCCTTGGAAGCAACAATGAAGAAGCACCACATCAACCTAGATTCGTCTTTAAAATCTAACTCTCATGGACATGCACTTTGTGCTTCTGGTTACTCTTATACTGCATCTTCTTCTTCTACTTCAAATGAATGGATCATTAGTTTTGGAGTATCTTATCATATGGCTAAGGATCAAGCCATCTTTTCTACTATGCATGAATGTAACACCAAAAAACTATTTGTTGGTGATGATAGATCTCTAAGTGTTGTAGGATCTAGAACAGTTCCAGTAGAAAATAGTCATTTCAGTGATGTACTATGTGTTCCAAAAATTTCCTGCAATTTGTTATCAGTCTATCAAATTACTCATTTGGGTGAAGGTAAAACTGTGATGTATACACCTCACCAAGTTGTCATCAAGGATTTTAAAAATTCTCAAAATGTCCTTGCTACTGGAACTGTTGATGATATTACTAGGTTGTACAAATTTAACAACTTTGGTTCATCACCTTTTCCTTCAGTTTTTGTTGCTCATAGTGATAACTTGAGCAAACTTTGGCATGAGTGATTTGGTCACTTAAATTATCGCTCATTGCAACAACTATGTAAATACAATATGGTGACTGGTCTTCTGATGGTATCTTGCAAGGATGGTGTTTGTTCCGTTTGTGTACTCAAAAACATCATCGGGACAGTTTTGACAAACGTGCCTATTGGCATGCCTCGATTCCTTTGGAGCTTGTGCATAGTGACTTGTGTGGTCCTCTTCCATCTGCTTCCTTTTCTGGTTTCAAATATTTCTTAACTTTCATTGATGACTACTCCAGACGCACTTGGGTTTACTTCCTAAAACTTAAGAGCGAAGTATTTAACATGTTCTTGGCCTACAAGGCCCTTGTTGAAACAATCTGGTCATCAAATTATTAAGTTAAGATCTAACAATAGGGGAGAATATGTTAACAACAAGTTCACTACTTTCTGCATTGAACAAGGAATCCAACAACAACACACTATTCCATATACACCACAAAAAAATGGTGTAGCTGAACGGAATAACCGCAATTTAAAAGAAATGGCTAATTGTATGATCTAATCTAAGGGACTAAGTCTTCAATATTGGGATGAGGCCATAAATTGTGTAAATTACATAGTTAACCGCACACCCACTAAATTTTTACAAGGTATAACATTGGAAGAAGCATGGAGTAAAATTAAACCAGATGTAAGTCACTTTCATGTGTTTGGTTGTGAAGCATGGGCTCGCATTCCGGATGAAAAATGGAAAGCATTGCAGCCTAAAAGTGAAAAGCGCAGATTTGTTGGATAGTCTGAAGATTTAAAAGGTTATAGACTTCTTCAGCCCCATTCACATGATAAAATCATTAGAAGAGATGTTCAATTTGATGAAAATCTCTTAGCCTGCGAGCCTAACTTGGTGGGTGTGCCATCTTTGGCCTGTGAACCTAATTCGACGATTGTGCCTTCTTATTATTCTTCCAACTTCTTTGACAGGTTTCCAACTCTAGTTTCTAATGATGACAGTGAGGATGAAAATGCACCTCCATCTTCTCATGTTCCTCCAATTGCACTGGCACTAATACTTCCTCGATGGGTCCGTTCAACATGTGAAGTAGCTGGTGATCTTGTTGGTGATCCTAGAGATCAACATCGAACACGTTCTCAGTTTTAGCGACCCTCTTCTCTTTTGGCTCAAGTTTCCGAAAATCATGATCCATAAACTTTTGCAGAAGATTTAGGAAATATAGATTGGGATGCATCTATGGATGAAGAATATCGTTCCTTAATGGAAAACGGTACTTGGGATCTTGTTCCTCTTCCAAAAGGTAGAAAACATGTCAGATGTAAATGGGTCTACGTAACTAAGTATCCATTAGATGGAAGATTCGAAAGACTTAGGCAAGGTTAGTTGCCAAAGGTTTTTCTCAAGTTGAAGGGATTGACTACAATGAAACCTTTGCTCCTGTTGCAAAAATGAATTCCATCCACCTTGTTCTTTCCCTTGCAGTCTTACATAACTGGGAATTCCATCAAATGGATGTCAAGTTTGTCTTTTTACATGGTGATTTACAGGAGGAAATTTACCTAGAACAACCTTTTGGATATGTTCAGGATAACTCTAGCCTTGTCTGTCTCATTAATAAATACTTATATGACATTGGTTTTTCTAGATGCCAGTCTGACCCCAATGTCTATACCAAGAAAGTAGGAAACCATCTCATCATACTTGTTCTTTATGTTGATGATCTTATCCTTACTGTTAGTAACCCTAAACGTATAACCCATGTGAAATCCAGTCTTAAGCAAAATTTTGAAATGTCAGACTTAGGACATTTGCATTATTTTCTTGGTCTCCAAGTCTTACAAACCAAAGAAGGAATCTTTCTTTCCCAGTCTAAGTATGCTTGTGAACTTCTTCGTCACTTCCACATGGAAGATTGTAAACCAGCCCCTTCTCCCTTCTAGTATGGATTCAAAGTTTCTGCCACTTGTATTTCCCCTAAAGTAGATGCCACCTTGTATTGTTAGCTTGTTGGTAGTCTTTTATACTTGACTCATTCCCGTCCTGACCTTTCCTTTGTCAATGGTCATGTTTCCCGTTATATGCAAACTCCTCATGAAAGTTACTGGAAAGAAACAAAAAGAATACTTCGATATATTCGAGGTACATTTCAGTTTGGGATTCATTATAGTACAGGGGGGAAACTTTTGTTGGTTGGTTTCACTAATTCAGATTGGGCCGACGATCTTAATGATCGAAAGTCTACTACAGGTTATGTTTTCAATCTGGGATCTAGACCTGTCACTTGGGATTGTAAGAAACAACAAGCTCTTGCTCTTTCTTCAGCAGAAGCAGAATATCAAGCCACAGTTAATGCTATTCAGGAAGCTTTATGCTTTGACAGATCCTTTCAGAGTTTGGATTCAAGCAACAGCAGCCTACTCCACTTTGGTGCGACAATCAAAGTGCCATCAAGCTTTCCAAAAATCTAGTTCTGCATTAGCGTAGCAAACAGATTGAGCTACACATGCACTTCATCATAAATATTTTTCATGATTATGTTATTGAAGTGCTCTATTTCCCTACAGATGATCAAGTTGTAGACATCTTCACCAAGTCTCTTACAGAAGTGAAGTTTTCTAAACTTCGGTCTATGTTAGGAGTTCAGGAATGTGTCCTTAAGGGGGGATAGGCTCTAATGCCTCCTTCCTTCTCCTAATAGTGTCACTTTTGTAAATCCTTCAATCATATCCCAAGTTGTTCTTAAGGGGGGATGTTAGGATATTTAGACACTTTGGAGTTAGTTAAGATCAACTTGTGTAATATATCCGTTAGGTAAAAGTGTGTTTCTTTAGTATGCATTAGTATGCATTTGTAAATATTCTAATCCGATGGTCACGATATGTTCTAGACATAGAGTGATCTGACAGTTAAGCTTCTCTTAGATCATACCTACCATTGATCCATGGCTTAACACCCGATTGGTCTATGATCTCTATTTAAAGAGCATAGAGGGTCCTTAGCTAGTTGATCAATTATGACAAGCTCATGTAACTTTCTTTCTTTTGCATAATAAATTGCTCCAAGTAAGTATTTGGCTGGGGCCATGGACTGTTTCCCTCTCGAGGTTTTTAACCATGTGACAAACGTCGGTGTGTTGATCTATGATCTATTTGTGTGAAGTAGTTGCTCAAGGTTTTCGGTCTTTTGGGAGTACCCTATGTACTCGAACAAATAACTGTTCAAATATTTGAGGCATGTCCAATAATGTTCCTTCACTTTGTACAACAATAGAATTCGATGCTTGATTTCTGTCGATGAACTCATGTTGCACATATAAGAATACTTCTTAATCATTATACATGTGTGTTGAGGCCTGGAAATTCGCAGGAAACAACAACAAGGGATTCTCCCCAGTCAACGTTCCCAACTAGCCCATGGCTATTTGGTATAGGGAATCCATCCAGTTTGCGATCCGGCTACCGTAGGTCAAGTAACAAAAACAAAGGGTTTTACTGGTTGCAGCCCTACCCATCGTGTATATTTTTGTATTTTTGATTTTAAGTATGATACGCAAGTGCCCATCTAAGATGCAGATTGATGAAGAATGCGAGAAGTGGTCACAATGTGATGCGTAGGTTCTTACCTCTCATCTTAGACTCTCTCGCATCTAAATCACACACAACTAGAAAAATAAAAAACTAACTAATTTGTCCCTAGGGAGCAAGATTATCAATTCCTGAGTAATGTAATACTGTTCATATGTTCATATAAATCATCGATAGTTATTTTTAGAATCAAAACACATAAACATGAATAAATATGTGCACAACAAGATAGCTTGTCATCTATTAAAACATTCATTACTCATAGTGGAAATTATCACAGAATAAACTAGAGAAAATTCATGTAAGAACATAGGTTCAGAAAGTTAGAACGATCTCATAGTTAATGAAACACAGCTGAAAATGAAATAGTTCCCCTTCAACATTGTTCATTTCATCACATTTGAACATTCCACACAACACTTTCTCCAATAGGCGAAATTGTAATTTTATTATTGCAAAACGAAGTAGTTCCTCTTACAACAAGTAGTTCACAAGTCTATTCGGGAAAAAGCCCTTTCCTCTTCTCCCTTTCTCCATTTATACAAGAAACAACCCAACCTTTCGGTTGCCTCACCAACGTTTCCATATCCATCCTTGTCATTTTGTGAATGCTCATGATTCAATATTACGTTTCAAATAAATATTTTTATAAAGATGGGCAAGGATAGGTCACTGACGGAATGCCCAAGCATGAGCCTTTGCTTTCTAATGATTACACTCAACCATTCCTCAGTCTCCTTTTAGACCCTTATAATTTTCTTCTTCGAGCAACAATTCTATCGCCTTATGTTTTAACATGCTTTGTCCTCCAACTGCACCTTCTTCACCGCAATAATCTTCAACAGGATCTGAGAAACTGCCATGTCTATCTGCGATCAAATGAGAATTCATCATTTAATCGATCTATCTTTAATAAACATCAACCATGATATTAATAAAATGGGTACTAAAGAAGAAAAAACCGGAGCTAGGTCCTTATGTGCAAATTTCAACCTAAACAAGGCATACAGGTCTCTTATGGAACAAAAATGATCTCGTAAAAATTGGTGGGAACGATTAAGAAAAGGGGAATATAAAAACCTCCATTGGCGAATCGAAACACTTGACGTCGGTTCATTAGCGGGTTATGCAGCCGCAATGGTGGGTAACCTACACTCTAGGGTATCCGACACACAGACTAAAACTGACGCGATAAAACATCGAGGGCCGGATCCTCTACACGCATCAGATAGCTAGTGAACTATGCAGCCGCAACGGCGGAAGTTCAAAGGTCAAGAAAACCTGTAAACTAGTCAACATTGGAAAAACAAACAGCAGGACATCGGCAAAAAGACAAACAATGTGATGGGCAATTAGTTTATTTTGGAGCCGCAACAGTGGATCTCAATAAGCCTTCGACTTTCGATATAAGTCAAAATACTTTCCGAAAATAACAAAGCAAGGTATTTTTGAAAATAGACCCCGAGTTTAGCGCAAGACTTTAATTATCAGCACCATGTCTAACTGACTCCTGAAAGAACGACAACTAAAAAACCCACTTTAAACTTCAAAGATAAAACAACGTAAAACCAACTGAGCCTTATAGTCCACAACATGCGCAGACCCAAAAGGAATCCTGAAAATAAAAAAGAAATGGCATCAAACAATCCAAATAGGTAGTGGAGTAGGAACAAACAAAATCAAAGTTTCAGAAATTTGGGAAAAGTTGCAGCTCCAACAATTGGCGGCTCATTGGTGAATCCAGATCTATGAATAAACTCCTCCTTGATCAATAGACTGTTTAGCAGTGAAACTGACATGCTGAATTCTTTTGGATGTCTGGATTCCCATGTTGAACACACCAAGAACATAGAGAGGGGGGGTGAATCTGTGTATGCAGTCTTTATTACTTTTTCAACTTTTATAATCAACAACTTATTCAATATTATGAATTATTACATTATCATTATATCATCATCAACATTGTTATCATCATCATATCATCATCATCACATAGAAAGCATAGCAACACAGTACACAAGATTTTTACATGGAAACCCAGTTCCTGGGGGGAAAACCACGTAAGCCTTTTTAAAATAGTTTTCTAGAAATAACTGGAAGGAGGAAACAACCCCCTTATTACAAAGACTTCAATTTTCCATATTCAACTAGAGGGAGGCTATGACCCCCTCATTTACAGGCTATGACCTGAAGGAAGCTGCCACTCCCTAGTTTTCCGGTTTCAGCCGAAAGGAGGCTACGACCTCCTTTCCTTGCCTCGTCCTGCCACCCTGATAAGAAGATAGACGCTGAACTACTGAACCAAAACCGCACTAATCTTGTGGACCTGCTAATCAACACATGTACTACACTGCACAATTTGTACCACATTGCACGTCCATTGCCACTAATAACCACTGATCACTATCTGCTGCATCACACTGCTCATCAACTAATCACTGTCTGCTGTATCACATTGCTCATAATATGATCATTATTCATAAACTCATCACTTTCTCATCATTGCACTAGAACTAAAACAATAACCTATCCAATTAGGCTGTACCAATCAATCATCCAATCGAGTCAATTTGAGTCTGCACACCAAACTTTGTCCACCTGAATCAAACCAACTACTCATACAACTCAGCCAATCTGAGTCAAACCAATTGCTCATAAGGAAACCTGTGCCAATCCAATCTTTGAATCTGCTGCAGATATCACTGCCACATACTGCTCATGTACCTCTCATCATACACAATTACTGAACAAGTAAATCTGCTCTACTTATGTTGAACACAAGGCATGCATAATCATAGTGCATAGAAGAATACCATGGCATATAGGTATATGATAAAGTATAGTAGAGCATCACTGCATCATATCATAGCACATGTCAAGGACAGTGTGCATCATCATATCAAGTCAGGACATGCATCAAGGAGAGTGTGCATCATTATATCAAGTCAAGACATGTATCAAGGAGAGTGTGCATCACATATCAAGTCAAGACATGTATCATGGAGAGTTTGCATCATCATATCAAGTCAAGACATGTATCATGGAGAGCGTGCATCATCATATGTATCATATGTCGTCATCAACAATACAATATCTTCACACTTCACTGTTTGCTATACTTGAACATACCCCTTCATGCTACTAAATATCACTGTACATTGTGCACACTTGTACACTCTACTATACATACCTTTGCTAACATACACTTGCACAACACTTTACATTCACCACTTCACATAATTATATACTTCACAGTATACTTCATATAAATACAACAATATATATACTTGTACTCTTTGCACACATGCCTTGTCATAGAAGATCCCAACTTTTGACTGTAAAAGGAACAACAATAAAACTGTGGATGATCTCCTACTTTAAGCTAGAACTATATATTGTAAGTGCTGTCAATGACTTTAAAAGTTTGAACTTGACCTTACATGCAGACACACATACCTTGTCACTGAATACTGTGCTTGTATGGCAGACTTCAAATTTGACCTTATACTCGGACTGTAAGAGGGAAGAATTACTTAGTCAAGTATGGACTGTTTATATCATGGATACTCCATATCAAAGTACATAGAACCAGTCATCACTGTGTGGTCATAGCTTGTCTTCATGTCATTATATGCTACTGTGTAGTGACTTTTGACTGCTGCCTAACTCCTGCTCATTGCTATTCAACAAAAATTCAACTTGACTACCTCACAGCTTTACAAAATTGGATGCTTAGTGATTTGGTTTGTGGACAGCTTGCTATGTCACAAAAAAAAAATGGCAGCACTATCATTATCATACACTACCTCAAGACTGTAATCACATTCCCAGAACTGGGAGATGTGAACTTGACAAAGCCAACTGTAACCTTTTCCAAAAAAAAAACTTGGACTATAATAAAGCTGGATTTCTCTCTTGTAAGATAAAACAGTAGCCAACTGAAAACTCCAAATCTTGTATTGTGACAAGCTTGTAACTCAAAAACATGAACTATGGCATGCACAAATTCAGAGATAAAAACTTTAACAAACTTTTCTGTTGCAACTGTGAATTCTCCTTCTACCCATGAAACTTCTGCCTCAGCCTAGTGAAAATCAGAGATGTTGAACTATTGTATAATTCAGATGCCTTACTATGTCCGAATTTCAGAGATCAAAGGAGAGGTTGCATATGCTACTACTGTTTGTCATCTGCTGCTACTTGAAATTCAGACATAAAGAGAGATTTCATTTGTTGTTGTTGTTTTCATATGTTTCTACCCCTCCACAGGCCCTAGATCATCTCTGAAGCATCCCTAAACACCAGCAAGCTTCACCTTCGTTGGCTGCCTTCAAAACAAAGAAAGTAACCCAAGACCAAGTCCAAAATGGACTGTCATAAACCTCTGAAAAATTCATGGCTGTCTGCGGCAAAAACTCGTGGTCTACAGTTCAGGACTATCTGCTGCCACCTTAGTTAACCATCCGAAAATCATAGAGCTATTGTCTCAATACCATGTCTTTTGAATAACGTTTTCACTCCTATTTATACCTGTTTGCCATAAAAGTTTGGAGCCGACCTGTCATGTATATTTATTTTTGTTTTAAATAAATTTTAATTTAATTAAAAAAAACTTTATGGGGTTGACTTCTAGGATAAGTTGAGTCCTTAAAAAAATGTTTTATTTATTTAATATTTAAACATTTAAAGGTCATGTTTTAAAGGGCTAATTTTCATGAGGATTGAAGGTTTTATTAATTAATAAAAAGTGTTTTATTCATTAAAATTTTTTAATATTTAAACCAATTTTTAAGGGTGACTAAAGGTGCTTCAAAGGTAGGTCAAATATTAAGCTTATTATTTTAACTTCATTAATATTTGTTAAGAGGTCTTTCCTTTTGTCATTAGGGCTTTAACAAATTTTCAACATTGGAGAATATGTTTAATATTTCATTACAAGTTAGCATATGTTAGGACATCACAAAGTGTAAGGATTATATGCTTTAAGGGTTACCATGAGATCTTTGTGTAAGGGGATCATTAAGACAACATTTGTGTTTTAAGGGCAAGGAAAGTGGGCTTAGGGAACATATACAAGAGTTTTTAGAGTATTATGTTAGGTCATTAGAGTCACCACAAGTGAGGACACATAATAATCAAGGTGTGTGGGTGCCTAGGATTCTCCTAGGGTACCATGACCTCCATCAAGCGCACATGACCACTGAAAGGGTCATTTGGAATTTGGAAAATTTTTCAACCCACCAAGGACACAATCCATGGCAACAAGGGAATGGTTGTACTGGGAGACCAATGAAACAATCGGGGAACCATCGAACCAACTTAGAGGTGCTTAAGCACCCTACAGGGATTTTGGCAATGTACCAAGGGCTCCAAGGGTTTCAGACATGGGCTCGGAAAAAGTCAAAAGGTCTCCTTAGACACTGACACTTAATCAACCCTCAGAGGATCCTTAAGGGGCACCAAGACACATTAACACACACCTATTGGCATCAATGGCAATTTAGTCAACAATCTCCCCCTTTGTCATTGATGACAACTCCAAATCTCCCCCTTCGAATGAGTTTCCTTTGTCCACACAGTGCCCCTTTATATCATGCTTCTTTTACCTACATTGTTCAACTTTTTCTCCCCCTTTGGCATCAATGGAAAAGGGAACATCCTTTGATCATACTGCTCCCCCTCAAGGAATGCTCCCCCAGTCATCAACTTCTCTTCCTTTTCAACTTTTCTTCCTTTGCGTTAATGACGCCAATAACTTCTTTTGGCACTACTTCTTCCCTTATCAATGAGAATTGATGCTTCTTTGATGGACTTATATTCTGTCCCACAAATACTGCTGGAACCAACTACTATACAATACTCAAACCTGATAATCAGGTACATATCTCCTTTTACACATTCTTTGTACACTTCATATCATTGGTCAACAGTCTTCAAAATGGGATTGGCTAAGATTTTCATCATTTTTGTTTTGGTCTACTAACTTTATTCTCCATACTTTGGTAGGATGATGGTTGTTCATGTCATTCGATTGGACTTGCTTTCTTCTCCAAACTTTAACCTTTCCCTGCACTCTGCAATGTTTTGAAAAATGACCATAATGATAACAATTGTAGCACTAAATCGAAAATGTACTTTTATTTCTTTCTGGAGTGATTCTGTCATGAGCTCTGCAATGAATGGCTTTGTGACCATAGTTGTAACACTTGTAGCAGTGACCATGGAACCTTATAGGATATCTATGAGCAATAACTTCTCTTGATTCTTGCTGATCATGGGATCTTCTAAGAATACATGTATTATTGTTATCCTTTTATTCTTTTACTATAGAGATTTTACTTTCTTCAATGTTCTTCTCGATCTTCAAATTTGTCTTTAACTGAGTAGTTGTTTTGTCGAGGTCTTCCCTCAAGGAGAGGATCTTCAATTCTTGCTTTTGACAAATTTCTATCTTTTCTTGGAGTTGTCTTGTTAGATCTTCTTCTATCTTCTTAAATTCTTCTGCCTGTTTATTGAGAGCAAAGATATTTTCCTCCATCTTTCCTTTTGAATTCTGATCATCGTCATGGAATTTTTGTAGTTGACCTTGTAGTATATGATTCTCCTTTCTCAGTTCTGAGAGGTCCCTTTCAAATTCAAAGTTTGTCACACATACCTTTCGTAACTCTACCTTCAAGGATTTGATTTCAAGTTCTTGTTTTCTTCTTAACTTCTCTTCCAATATTTCTTTAGCCTTATAAGAACTTATCTCATTGTCTTTGTCTTATAGCTTGCAGATCAATTCTTGTTCCTTATCTTCTAGTAGTCTTTTGAGCTTGACAATTTCTTCTGAGTGCTTTTCAATTTCTGTAGTTGACTTCTCAAGTTTGTCTTTCAAAGATTTGGATATGGCTTCTTTGATTCTGGTAGCTTCTTCAATTTGTAGTTTCAGATTAATTAAGGTCTGTGTGGCCTTCTCAAATTCTTCTTGATTTTTCTTCTTGGCTTTGTCCAATTGCTCTTGCAATACCTGTTTCTGTTCACATAGATTTTTCACTTCTTATGAAACATTATTAATTTCATTGTCTATCATAATATCAGCTAAATTTGTATTAATCATCAGAGAGCAATGATTTTCATCATAATCTGAAGTGTTGCATTCAATTAATTCATAATAGCTCTTATTTTCTATACCTGATAAACATATATCTTTAAAAGAATTACAAATAGAGTGTTCAGGGAACATACCTTCATACTTACCTGGATCTTGTACTGAACTATCTTTTGCTTCTTGTTCTTCATTTAGCTGATTTATTTTGATCGAAAATTCTTCAGTTGAGTTGCACTTTCCTATTTTCTCCTTTTGGAGGTCTGTTAGATCTTCAAGCATTAATTCCATAACCTCAGCTTCCTCTTCTTTATTGGAGTAGTATTGCTCTAATTTGAGCCATAGTTCCTTAGCTGAGATGCACTTCCCTATCTTCTTATTTTGGATATTTGTTAGGCCTTCGAGGATGGCTTCCATAGCCATATAATTATTTTTCTTTTCTTCTTTTTGAGCTGATGTTTTCACTTTGTTTGTAGCTGTATATCCAATAACAATTGACTTCCATACACCAATTGCCTCAAGATAAGCCTGCATTCTCATTTTCCAGATCAAGTAATAATTTGACTCACATGACAATGGTACTCCATTCACCGATAACCCCATGGTGTGTGAAAGAAATCCTTAAAGTTGATAAGGCTTTCTGTGAAGGACCGACTCTAATACCAATTGTTGAACACACCAGGAACATAGAGAGGGGGGTTGAATCTATGTGTGCAATCTTTATTACTTTTTCAACTTTTATAATCAACAACTTATTCAATATTATGCATTATTACATTATCATTATATCATCATCAACATTATTATCATCATCATATCATCATCATCACATAGAAAGCATAGCAACACAGTACATAAGATTTTTACGTGGAAACCCAAGTCCTGGGGGAGAAACCATGGAAGCCTTTTTAAAATAGTTTTCCATAAATAATTGGAAGGAAGCAACAACCCCCTTATTACAAAGACTTCAATTTTCCAACTTCAACTGGAGGGAGGATATGACCCCCTGATTTACAGGCTATGACTTGAAGGAAGCTGCCACTCCCTGGTTTTCCGGTTTCAGCCAGAAGGAGGCTACAACCTCCTTTCCTTGCCCCGTCTTTCCACCCTGATAAGAAGATAGACATTGAACTATTGAACCACAACCGCACTGATCTTGTAGACCTGCTAATCAACACATGTACTATACTGCACATTTTGTACCACACTGCACATCCACTGCCACTACTAACCACTGATAACTATTTGCTGCATCACACTGCTCATTAACTGATCACTGTCTGTTGTATCACATTGCTCATCATCCGATCATTATTCATAAACTCATCACTTGCTCATCACTGCAATAGAACTAAAACAATAACCTATCCAATTACGATGTACTAATCAATCATCCAATCGAGTCAATCTAAGTCTTCACACCAAACTTTGTCCACCTGAATCAAACCAACTACTCATACAACTCAACCAATCTGAGTCAAACCAATTGCTCATAAGGAAACCTGTGCCAATCCAATCTTTGAATATACTACAGATATCACTGCCACATATTGCTCATGTACCTCTCATCATACACAATTACTGAACAAGTAAATCTGCTTTGCTTATGCTGAACACAAGGCATGCATCATCATAGTGCATAGAAGAACACCATGGCATATAGGTATATGATAAAGTATAGTAGAGCATCACCACATCATATCATAGCTCATGTCAAGGAGAGTGTACATCATCATATCAATTCAAGACATGTATCAAGGAGAGTGTGCATCATTATATCAAGTCAAGACATGTATCAAGGAGAGTGTGCATCATCATATTAAGTCAATACATGTATCATGGAGAGTGTGCATCATCATATCCAGTCAAGACATGTATCATGGAGAGTGTGCATCATCATATGTATCATATGTCGTCATCAACATTGCAATATCTTCACGCTTCATTGTTTGCTATACTTGAACATACCCCTTCATGCTACTACATATCACTGTACATTGCACACTTGTACACTCCAATGTACACTCTACTATACATACCTTTGCTAACATACACTTGCACAACACTTTACATTCACTACTTCACATAATCGTATACTTCACAGTATACTTCATATAAATACAACAATGTATATATACTTGTACTCTTTGCACACATACCTTGTCATAGAAGATCCCAACTTTTGATTGTAAAAGGAACAACAATAAAACTGTGGATGATCTCCAACTTTAAGCTAGAACTGTATATTGTAAGTGCTGTCGATGACTTTAAAAGTCTGAACTTGACCTTACATGCAAATACACATACCTTGTCACTAAATATTGTGCTTGTATGGCAGACTTCAAATTTGGCCTTATACTCGGACTGTAGGAGGGTAGAAGTACTTAGTCAAGTATGGACTATTTGCATCATGGATAACTCCATATCAAAGTACACAGACCCATTCATCATTGTGTGTTCATAGCTTGTCTTCATGTCACTATATGCTAATGTGTAGTGACTTTTGACTACTGCCTAACTCCTGCTCATTGCTATTCAACAAAACTTCAACTTGACTACCTCATAGCTTTGCAAACTTGGATGCTCAGTGATTTGGTTCATGGACAGCTTGCTATGTCACAAAACAAAAATGGCAACACTGTCATTATCATACACTACCTCAAGACTGTAATCACATTCCCAGAACTGGGAGATGTGAACTTGACAAAGCCAACTGTAACCTTTTCCAGAAAAAAAACTTGGACTATAATAAATTTGGATTTCTCTCTTGTAAGATAAAATAGCAGCCAACTGAAAACTCCTCCAAATCTTGGATTGTGACAAGCTTGTAACCCAAAAACATGAACTATGGCATGCACAAATTCAGAGATAAAAACTTTAACAAACTTTTATATTGCAGCTGTGAATTATCCTTCTACCCACGAAACTTCTGCCTTAGCCTAGTGAAAATCAGAGATGTTGAACTATTGTAAAATTCTGATGCCTTACTGTGTCTGAATTTCAGAGATCAAAGGAGAGGTTGCATATGCTACTGCTGTTTGTCATCTACTACTACCTGAAATTCAGACATAAAGAGAGATTGCATTTTTTGTTGTTGTTTTCATATGTTGCTACCCCTCCACAGGCCCTAGATCATCTCTGAAGCATCCCTAAACACCAGCAAGCTTCACCTTCGTTGGCTGCCTTCAAAACAAAGAAAGTAACCCAAGACCAAGTCCAAAATGGACTGTCATAAGCCTCTGAAAAATTCAGGGCTGTCTGCTGCAAAAACTCGTGGTCTGCAATTCAGGACTGTCTGCTGCCACTTCAGTTAACCATCCAAAAATCATAGAGATATTGTCTCAATACCATGTCTTTTGAATAACGTTTTCACTCCTATTTATACCCGTTTGCCATAAAATTTTGGAGCCGACCTGTCATGTATATTTATTTTTGTTTTAAATAAATTTTAATTTAATTCAAAAAAAAATTTATGGGGCCGACTTCTAGGATAAGTTGAGTCCTTAAAAACATGTTTTATTCATTTAATATTTAAACATTTAAAGGTCATGTTTTAAAGGGCTGATTTTCATGAGGATTGAAGGTTTTATTAATTAATAAAAAGTGTTTTATTCATTAAAAATTTTAATATTTAAACCAATTTTTAAGGGTGACTAAAGGTGCTTCAAAGGTAGGTCAAATATTAAACTTATTATTTTAACTTCATTAATATTTGTTAAGAGGTCTTTCCTTTTGTCATTAGGGCTTTAACAATTTGTCAACATTGGAGAATATGTTTAATATTTCATTACAAGTTAACATATGTTAGGACATCACAAAGTGTAAGGATTATATGCTTTAAGGGTTACCATGAGATATTTGTGTAAGGGGATCATTAAGACAACATTTTTGTTTTAAGGGCAAGGCAAGTGGGATTAGGGAACATAGACAAGAGTTTTTAGAGTATTATGTTAGGTCATTAGAGTCACCACAAGTGAGGACACATAATAATCAAGGTGTGTGGGTGCCTAGGCTTCTCCTAGGGTACCATGACCTCCATCAAGCGCAAATGACCACTGAAAGGGTCATTTGGACTTTGGCAACTTTTTCAACCCACCAAGGACACAATCCATGGCAAGAAGGGAATGGTTGTACTGGGAGACCAATGAAACAATCGGGGAACCATCGAACCAACTTAGAGGTTCTTAAGCACCCTACAGGGATTTTGGCAATGTACCAAGGACTCCAAGGGCTTCAGACTTGGGCTTGGACAAAGTCAAAAGGTCTCCTTAGACACTGACACTTACTCAACCCTCAGAGGCTCCCTAAGGGGCACCAAGACACATTAACACACACCTGTTGGCATCAATGACAATTTAGTCAACATCCCATAATGTCACATATATGAACCCATAATCATTGATGATAGCCCAATTTTTTGGGAATGGAAACCAAAATCGCAAGGTCAGGATAACTCTTTTGAGGCTTAAGTAGGAGGATTTCATTTTAATCTTGTCTTTGAGTAGCTTCCAGCTTAGACGCCACAGGATTGGAACGCATGGTGAACATAAATATTCGTTTGTTCCCCATTCCCATGCCATTTGGCATTTTTTGTTTGTGGATTTTATGTCCTTTTGAGTCCTGCTAATGCCTTTTCTTCTAAATTTTATTCAGGCTCTTCTATCCATAGTGTCATTTTGTGTGATAGATGTATTTAATTTTCAACTCATGGATGGAGAAAAACTTTTGGGAAATCTGTACTCATAAAATTCAGTACTTTGTTTCAATGATATTTTCTTTCTTAGGAGTTCTGACTCTTATTATCCCTTTAGCTTTCAATTCCTGGCATGGGATCATTTAGATATAATATACTATTTACCCTGCTCTCTTTTCCATGTGTCTTTTGCTGTCACCCCCTAGGACGTTTTAGATGTGAAATGGATGGAGCCTCGAAATAGTTTTCCAGACCTTCTGATTCTGAGTTATTTCAGGGATTATGCTGGACTTCAATGTGTTCATAGACATTTTAGGAAAACTACTTACTAGAAGGAATTCCAATAGATTCAAACAATAAGACACAGTCTAATGCCCAAAGAATCTTAGTTTATCAAGGGTTCTGATGCTTTTAATGCAATCAAAATTTTTCTTCCTTTATTGGAATTAGGATAAAACTACACTAAACAAACACGAAAAGAACAAACAAAGTGACAAAACAAGTCAGCTATTTATATACAAAATGGAACAAAATAAAACAAAATCAAGAAAAATAAGGCTTAAGAACTAAACCATTTACTGGTAAGTTCTCTTCCCATCCCTATAAATTCTGCAACTTATAGTTTGAGGGGCCAAGCTTTGCCGCAATTTGGAAAGGGCCTACCCATAAATGTTGAAATTTCGTGTGTCTTCCTTTCTCATCATGAGGGTGATCCCACTTGAGAACCAAATCTCCCACCTCAAATTCTTTTGTTCCAGCTTTGTGCTTATCAAACCACCTCTTTACTACCTCCTGTTATTGTTTAAAACATTCTGTGGCCCTGGATCTAGATTCCTTTGCCTTCAAAATATTATGTATCCTCATCTGCAAGACTTCATTATCTGATCCTCTCAATTCTTGACCGATTATGGAAGAGGGTAGCATGACACTGGGGGATAGAATGGCCTCTTTTCCATAAAGAAGGGTATAGGGGACACACCTAACGAAGTCTTGGGGGTGACCCTATCAACCCAAAGAGCATTTGGTAATGTTGAATGCCAACTTCTCTGGTTTTCTATCACGGTATTTTTTAAGATTCTAATCAGATTCTTGTTCATAGATTCAACCAAACCATTCCCCTATGGATAATAGTTTGCAAAGTAATGCAACTTAATTTTGTGTTCATGAGCAAATGCAGTTAATATAATAGAGGAAAAATAAGTAGAATTATCGAAAACTAGAGAAATTGGAACTCCAAACCTTGTCATAATATGATCTTGCAAGAAGTCCATGACCGTATCTTCATTCACTTTATGCAATGGAGTGGCCTCGACCCAATGAGTGAAGTAATCGGTTGCCATCAGAGCATATTTTTGTTGTAGGAAAGAATTTGGCTTTATCTCTCCAATGATATCCATCCCCCACTGCTCAAAAGGTTCTGTTATCATCACAGGCTTTAATGGTCCTGCTGCTTTAACTTCTCTTCCACCACACCTTTGAAAAATGTCGCACTTTCTGATATGGGCATGTGCATCTTTGAATAGTGTGGGCCAATAGTATCAGGATCTGAGAATTTTATGAGCTGTAGTATCTCCGGAGAAATGTCCTCCAGCAGGCCCATCATGCAAGTCTGACATGACCTTCTTCGCATCTTCTTTCTCTAAGCATCTAAGAAGAACTCCATCATAATTCTTTCTAAATAATATTCCTTCAATAATCTGATATGAGACTAATTTAAGACACGGTGCTCTTCTTTGCTTAGAATTCCAATGTTCCAGCAAAAATCCCTCTTGAAGGTAATGCATAAGGTCTCGATACCAGAAGTCTAGAGTTGTGAAAAGAGGACATAAATCCATCAAATGTGACTTAGCTTCGTCTTCCTAATCATGTTCTTCATTGTTTTTACTTTCAGTCATTAATTTGCACAATCCTTGCCCTTTAACTATGGAAGCTGGCTTAAATTAGAGGTCATACTCTTTTAGAGCTGTTACCCAGTTGCCTCTTCTTTCTTCTAACTCCTTCTGTATGAAAAGAGACCTCACAGCTGGGTGTGGAACTATTACCTTTGTTCGGTTCTTAAGTATGTATGGTCTGAATTGTTTTACCACTTTGAACACGGTGTAAGCTTGTTTATCCACAGCTGGGTAATTTAATTCGGCCCCTTGTAGACCAATGCTTATAAATGATATGGGGAACTCATCTCCCCCATCTTCCTTCTGGGTAAGCACTGCTGCTAATGAATCGTCAGATGCAAAAGTGTACAAAATAAAATCTTTCTCAAAATCTGGACTTTTGAGGGAGGGTGCATGCGCAACAGCTGTCTTTATTTTCCTAAATGCATTCTTCTCTACATTATTCCACTTGAATTGTACACTTTGCTTTACCATTTGCTGCAAAGGTTTCACAATTTGAGTGAAATCTAGCACAAACTTTCGCACGAAATTTATTGTCCTCATAAATGATTGCATGCCCTTTTTATTATGGGGTAAAGGAATCTATTCGATAGCTTTGAACCTCTCTGGGTCTATAGAGATCTCCTTCTTAGAAACCACATGACCCAACAACTTACCTTTGGTAACGAAAAACATGCACTTCTTGGGGTTTAGTGAGATACCATATTTTTGGCAGCGTTTAAAAATCTGTTTTAGATGAAATGCGTGTTCCTCCCTTTTCTTTGAGAATATTGTAATGTCATCGAGGTATACTACAACACTGCGGATAATCAGACCACGGAAATATATGTCCATAGCCCTTTGGAAAGTAGCTCCATCGTTTATGAGTCCAAAGGGCATCCTTCTGTAAGCAAAAGTTCCCCATCTGGTTCTGAATGTAGTTTTAAGTCTGTCTTCTTCAGCTACTAACACTTGATTGTAGCCTGAGAATCCATCTAATAAAGAAAATAATTCAGAACCTGAAACCATTTTTAATATCTGTTCCATGGGTGGGATAGGATAATTGTCTTTATCCGAAGCGCGATTTAAGTTTCTGAAATCCACACATAGTCTAATTTCTCCGGATTTCTTCCTTACTGGTACTAGATTCGAAACCCATTCTGAGTGTCTAACTTCGAAAATAATTTTAGCATCCAACAGCTTCTTTACCTCATTATGAATCAGAGGCTCGAATTTAGGATGCATTTTCCTTAAAGGCTGTTGATAAGGCTTGCCTCCAGATCTGATGGGGGTAACATGCTGAATAATATTGGTGTCATATGTCTTCAGATCTTCATACGTCTAGGAAAAAACATCTTTGTATTGTTTGAACAGACTGATGAAC
This sequence comes from Pseudotsuga menziesii, assembly GCA_001517045.1. Taxonomy (NCBI): domain Eukaryota; kingdom Viridiplantae; phylum Streptophyta; class Pinopsida; order Pinales; family Pinaceae; genus Pseudotsuga; species Pseudotsuga menziesii. Next base: position 24,753 of record LPNX010977897.1, read on the forward strand.
TTATTCCTTTCACCTGGAGAGCAGCACTTTCCCAAATTCACATATTTAGGCTCAATTTCAGTCCCTAAATTAATTAACTCGAACTGTAGAGACAAGCTATGAGTCTTCACATTCACTAGCCTTCTGAATTTCTTGTTTAGATCAAACATTCACTCTAAAGTCCTGACTCCTTTAGGAATAAAATTATCGAATTTGAGCTTGGCCTGATGCTCTTCATCATCAATAATCGCTCCTTTGAAAGTTTCATCATTTGTCAGGAATTCTAGAATCTGCTGATCATCATCAAAAACTTGTAGATTGGTAATCATATCTGGAACCGAAGGCCTGAAAAGCAATTCAACCGAGCACCGATTATTAGAGGGCACAAGCCTCACAGCCGAGGTGGCCAACAAGTCAGCTGCCGCATTCTTAAGCCTAAGAATCGATACAATGTTAAATGCATGAAAATATTTAAGCTAATCCCATACTTAATTTTGATAAGCTTTTAAATGAGGAGAAATGCAATGTATTTGATTTCAAATTTGTTTTACAATTATTTCAAAATCCCCAAACACTTTTAGATTTTTTACCTTTAATTCAATTGCTTTTCTTAGTCCCTGAACTAGCGCTTCATATTCAGCTGTGTTATTAGTGCATCCAAATTCTAACCTACATGAAAGAAAATGTTTATTTTTCTTAGGATTGATCAGGACACAGCCGTCTCCTGACCCCTCCAAAGTTTTAGAACCATCAAAGAAAAGCGTCCAACAATCGCTTACCACTACTGTGCGTGAATCAATACCTACATCTACAGTTAAGTATACTATTTTACAATCGATTTCATCAGCCTATGAGAACTGAAGGACATCAGGCTGAGCATTTGATGTATCGTTGGCCTCCTCCGCTTGATAATTTCCCAGTTCTAGCTCAATCAAGTAATTTCCCAAAACAGAATTCACTGGTTCACTTTTACCTTCGAACTGAGTAACATTGTGTTTCATGTGGGGCTCTCTTAACACCTTAATTTGATTTGGGATTCCTTTATAAGGTAGCCATAGATGTGACCAGTCTGTGGTAAAATATCCATTTAGCTTTGCTGACCAATCTCTTCTCAAAACAAGTCCATAAGCTTCAGGTATGTTAGCTACCACAATGTCAATGAATTGACATACTTGATCATTTGAAGACAAGCGAATGAGAACATCCTCCATTTCCCCAATTACCTTCACATTTGTTCTATCCAACTGAATGAACCTCCATGTAGATGGTTTAGTTTGTTCATTTATCTTTTTGCAGACTGACAGTGGCATAACGTTGACTGATGCCCCTGAGTCTACTAGACAATTGTGCACGTTGTGGTTGAAAATTTCAAAAGTGAGGAGAAAAGGTGGGGTCTTGCATTTAGGTTTACCTCCCACACTCACCTCACCAATTTCTTCTTCTTGGGGCTGATTGTCAGTGGGGAGTTTCTCTTCTGACATTTCAAGTGCTTTCAATAACTTTTCTTTCTGCTACGGCACATTGCACATCTCAAATAACGAGATATTTTCCCTTACCCTTTTGATCTCCTCCACGATGTCATAATCCATCGTATGTTCTATGAGATTCATTTTAACATTATTTATTTTCTCTTCAATGGGTCTAGTAGGCATGTTGATCTGTTTTGGATTTTGACTGGTGGTGGTAAATTTCAGAGTCTTAATAGCCGAGGTATTTTTTTGAACTTTCTTAAAATTATTTTGAAGCTTCTTAATCTTTGGAAGCATAAGACTGTTTTCCTTAATCAACCCCTGACTTCTCGTTGTTACAATTGTTTCCAAGGTATCCTCACATATCAGGTCCTTTTCTTCCTCAATATCAAACAACAATACACAATCCCATAAAACCATGGCCTCATCCTCTTGTTTTTCTGTTGATTTATTTTTGTCTTTCCCTTATTCATCATTGTCCTCGGTTAACTTGGAATCCAAAAGCTGGTTCATTACCAATGTCATTGAATTTATCCATTGAGGACAATTCTTTTCAGAATGGGGTTGTTGGTGAAAAGTGCAAAAGTTATCCATCCCCACCTTCGTTAAGTTCATCGATGCAGGACCATGCAGAGGGGGTTGGGATTGATTGTTATCTTCCATTTTCTTGTAATAATGCTTATAAAAATTTTGGGATTCCTTTTCCTTTTCCAATTCTATTATTCTGTTAGAGAGCTTCTGCATCATCTTTTCCATTCCTTCAAAATATGGTGGTTTATCCCCTTTAGGGTTAGTAAACAATAAAGCTTTCCTCCCAACATTTTTTTCTCCCGACTGCTCAGGATAATCTTCGATGCTTTCCTTTCTAGCCTCTACCCTTTCCGCTTCTTCATAAGTCTTTGCTAGAGTAGGCCTGGCTTTCATTTTGGAAAACATGGCCAACTTGGGCCCTAGAGCTGAATTATAATATTCAATCAGAACTTTATCCGAGGATTTGTTAGTTTCAGAAAAATTCTTAAGGTATGCTACAAATCTTTGGGTAAAAATATGCACCTTCTCTTTTCTTTCTTTCTTTAAAGCGCGTAGTCCTTTCATGAGTGCTGCATGTGTCTTTTGGGTTGCATATTTACTTCTAAAAATCCTTTCAAAGGTATCCCAGTCTGGGATAGAGTTTGCAGGCAAACCAAAATACCATGATGTTGTTGCTCCTTTAAGGGTATGCAGAAAAAATATACAAACTACATCCTCATGTTCCCCAGCCCTTAACCCTTCTATTTCCAGATAGAAACTTTGTAAATGGTCATCTACTAACACCTTCTCATTTGGGTCGAACTTGGGCATCATCTTCTCAAACGCTTGAGGTAATTCATGCAACGGAGGAGTTAAGTTCAAGGGTGATTTGACTTTCCAAGCCGGTGGTGGATTTGGTGGGTTAAGTGGTTGATTTTCATTTACATCTACCGTGAGTCTGGGTGGAGAGTGAGGAGGTGAAAGAACTAGAGTACGCACAAGAGAACAGTAAGGTGTGTTTGGGCCTACTTGATTCAAAGGCTGAACAACTTCTTGTAACTCTACTTCTACTAACTCTTCCAAATCTCCAACCAACACTGAATCTTCCAATATGGGACGATATTTCTTCTTGTATTCTCTTCGGGGTAAATTAGGGATAGCAGGTAATCCTCCAATACTCTTTACATAAGCCTGTGTGTGTCTTCTCAAATCATTAACTACTTGGTTGTCTACAAAAAACAAATGTTCTCTATTTTCTTCAGTATTTGGGTCAGGAAATAAACTGCTTTCAAAACTATCACTACGAGGAAATGGATTTCTCCGGCCAGCCATGCACTGGTGGCCCTCCTTCTAGCGCTAGAAACTGTTGAGGCCTGGAAATTCACAGGAAACAATAGCAAGGGATTATCCCCAGTCAACGTTCCCAACTAGCCCGTGACTGTTTGGTATAGGGAATCCGTCCAGTTTGTGGTCCAGCTACCATAGGTCAAGTAACAAAAACAAAGGGTTTTACCAGTTGCGGCCCGGCCCACCGTGTATATTTTTGTATTTTTGACTTTAAGTATGATATGCAAGTGCCTATATAAGATGCAGATTGATGAAGAATGTGAGGAGTGGTCACAATGTGATGTGCAGGTTCTTACCTCTCGTCTTAGACTCTCTTGCATATAAATCACACACAACTAGAAAAAAACAACACTAACTAAGCTGTCCCTAGGGAGCAAGATTATCAATTCCTGAGTAATGTAATACTATTCATATGTTTAGATAAATCACAGATAGCCATTTTTAGAATCAAAACACATAAACATGAATAAATATGTGCACAACAAGATAGCTCTTCATCTGTCAAAATATTCATTACTCATAGTGGAAATTATCACAGAATAAACTAGAGAACATTCATGTAAGAACATAGGTTCAGAAAGTTAGAACGATCTCCCAGTTAATGAAACACAGCTGAAAATGAAATAGTTCCCCTTCAACATTGTTCATTTCATCACATTTGAACATTCTACATAGCACTTTCTCCAACAGGTGAAATTGTAATTTTATCATTGCAAAATGAAGTAGTTCCTCTTACAACAAGTAGTTCACAAGTCTATCCAGGGAAAAGCCCTTTCCTCTTCTCCCTTTCTCCATTTATATCATAAACAGCCTGACCTTTCGGTTGCCTCACCAACGTTTCCATCTCCATCCTTGTCATTTTGTGAATGCTCATGATTCAATATTACGTTTCAAATAAAGATCTTTATAAAGATGGGAAAGGCTAGGTAACTGACAGAATGCCCAAGCATGAGCCTTTGATTTCTAATGATTACGCTCAACCATTCCTCGGTCTCCTTTCAGACCCTTATAATTTTCTTCTTCGAGCAACGATTCTGCCGCCTTATGTTTTAACATGCTTTGTCCTCCAACTACACCTTCTTCGCCGCAATAATCTTCAATGGGATCTGAGAAACTGCCATGTCTGTCTGTGATCAAATGAGAATTCATCATTTAATCCGTCTATATTTAATAAGCATAAACCATGATATTAATAAAATGGGTACTAAAGAAGAAAAAACCAGAGCTAGGTCCTTATGTGCAAATTTCAACCTAAACAAGGCACACAGGTCTCTTATGGAACAAAAACAATCTCGTAACAATCGGCAGGAATGATTAAGAAAAGGGGCATATAAAAAAACTCTATCGACGAATCAGAACACTTGACATCGGTTCATTAGCGGGTTATGCAACCGCAACGGCGGGTAACCTACACTCTAGGGTATTCGACACACAGACTAAAATTGGCATGATAAAACATCGGGGGTTGGATCCTATATAGGCATCGGATAGCTAGTGAGCTATGCAGCCGCAATGGTGGAAGTTCAAAGGTCAAGAAAACCCATAGACCAGTCAACATTGGAAAAAAAAAGAGCAGGACATCAGTGAAAAGACAAATAGTCCGACAGGCAATTAGTTTATTTTGGAGCCGCAACAGCGGATCTCAATCAGCCTTCGACTTCTGATCTAAGTCAAAATACTTTCCAAAAATCGCAAAGCAAGGTATTTTCCAAAATAGACCCCGGGTTCAGCGCAATACTTTAATTATTATCACCATGTCTAACTGACTCCTGAAAGAACAACAACTGAAAAACCCACTTTAAACTTCAAAGATAAAACAACGTAAAACCGACTGAGCCTTATAGTCCACAACATGTGCAGACCCAAAAGGAATCCCAAAAAGCAAAAAGAAATGGCCTCAAACAATCCAAACAGGTAGTGGAGTAGGAACAAACAAAATCAAAAGGAGGGTCCAAAATTTTCAGAAATTTGGGAAAAGTTGCAGCTACAACAATGTGTTAAACTTTTCTACTTTGCTACTGGAGATTAGTGTTTCATGCTTGAAAACCCTACAAGGAAAATTCTAGTCATCTTGGAATTTTCACTATAACTCGTTTGGTAAATGCTCAGGCATTGAAACTTGGACATGATGAAGGTGAAATATAATATAATATAATCCATATCGTAATCACCTATATGGGCAATCATTCATATTTCATGACCATTTTTCAATATTTTCCCAATGTGGTTGACCCTCCTTTCTGGTCGCACGTCTTCTTGAGGTTCTTCTATTAAAGCTGAAAGTTATGCTACAATATCTTTATCTGTTATTAATGCTAGACAAATTTTAAATAATTCTTTCAATTTACTAACCTTTTTTTGTCTATTTTTTTTTAAATAACTGTTCAAATCTTTGAGGCATGTCCAATAATGTTCCTTCACTGTGTACATCAGCAAAAGTTGATGCTTGATTTCCGTCGATGAAATCATGTTGAGCATCTAAGAATAATTATTTTTCCTTCTAAACATTAAAGGGCATGTTATTTTGTGTGTCAGTCATACTCTCAGTTTCCATATGGTGCTTCTTGATATGCTATAGTCGTAACACCTCCTCTTCTTATGACGACAATATTAGGTTATTTTTGTTCAATGGAAACCTTCTTTGTATTGGGTTTAGAATTTTGAGGTGGGTTTTGGTTTCCCATATTTCTATCCCACCACTTCGCAATCAACTATTGACATTCTTTAACAATGTGATCCAATTCTTTACAGTACGAGCATATCAATGTAGGATTAGTGCAATTTTTGGTGAAATTTCTAGGCTATCCACAATTGTAACAAATGACTTGGCCTCTTCTATGACCAAATCCTCCTCCTCCTCCTCAACCTCTAAAAACGCCACCTCCTATGGATTGTGGGTCTTTTTCTAGTGGGTACTGTGCTAAAGGATATTGAGGCTATGGGTATTGAGCCTGAGGAAATTGTACCTGAAATCTCTCATCCTGCATATGTTCGTCAATATTCATCATGTAGGGGTCGAAAGTCTTTTCCTACAGTAAATGATATTCTCTACAATATTTGTCATCATGTCCTACTAATCGACATAATTTGTAATATAGACTAGTTGGTGTGCTTACTATTTTCTTTAAATATAGACATTCTTCCAACCGATTTGATAAATTCTACACCAAGGCATCCCTTGTGTATTTATCAGATTCGGTGTGTCAGATACAAGATAGTTCATGAAGGCTAGACATGAAAATTTATGGTGGCCTTCCATTCTACATCGGATACACTAGAGTTCCTCTTGTATTTATTTCCCTTTCTTGATATCCTACAAGTGCAATGTGAGATTAGCAAGTTGTGACTGCATATGCATCATTCCTGCATCAGTTTCTTTGACTAGTGAGGCCTCCAACTTCATGGAGAGCTCAAGAGCCTCACACTGTGGTACAATCTTTTGTTGCCTTAGTGGAATATGGATATGCAGTAACATCGCTGCAATAAATCATTCTTTTTGCTAGACATCTGACATATGAAAACTTACTTTAGCCATCAAAATTTTTAATATTTGATCGTATTCCATAACAAGCTTCGTAGGAAACTGTTTAATTTATTCTATTTCCATAATGCACTTTGACTTAGATTTAGTCTTCTTAAACTCATCTATCAATCCAGTCTGGATTTGATCTAATGTCTTTTGAGGGATTCCTGCTGGAACCACATATAATTTCATGTACCATTCAAGCGCACAACCTCTAAAGGTTGTGATCATATAGGATTTGTTTATGGCCTCATCTTGGACCTGTCGCATAGTCCATATGGATTCACATAGAAACCAATGTTGCTCAGGGTCCTCTAACCCATTTCCATTAAATATCAGTAGATTTATATCATTTTCATCCATTCTATTCACTCTTGGTATTTTTGGATTGCCAGCGTGAGTTCCTTGACTCTGATTTCCACTATTACTGTTATTATGATTGAAAAAACCACTAGGTGATATGTTTCTAGATATTACCTCTGGTCTGGAAGATGTGCACGGGGTCATGAGTATGCTGTAATCTTGATCCAGATATGGTACCTTTTATTCTTCTTCTTCTTATTATTATTAAGATATAAGATGATATTCTTCTTCTTCATTGAAATATTCTCTGTCGAGATGTGGTTCCAATTCACAATCCTTTCTTTTGATCGCACTGCAACTTCCTCTCTTGGTTGCAGTCATTTTTCTCTTTCCCGACCAAATTCTTCTTCCACTTCTCAGGTGACCACTTTGTTGCTCAGTATTGCTATCAATAGGAAACATCTCAATTTATTCTTTTCCATTCTACTCACAATTTTTTAAATTGAACCCAAGTGATAGATCAATTACACTCACAAAATTGCTAATCAAACATGCAAAATTCACACAAAAGGAGATTGAAATTGGAGCATAACTTAATNCATAAGCCAACCATATGAAGTAATATGATGCTAAAATATATAATTACATGAGATATTTGAAAGCACTAGGTTTCTATTCGAATTGGTCAAAAAACAAGCTTACTAAATCAAGTCAAATCCCCCCTAGGTGTAAAAAGGACTTTCCAAATCTATGAATATCCTCACAAATTAGCTAAATAAAGTTGGAAATATAATAAGTGGTGGAAATAAAACTCATTCATGCTTATTTTTGGAGAAAAGGAAGGAGGATGATGTGGTCAAAAAACAAGGCAAGTTCCCCTAGACTAGCTTTTCCTTTATGCCTTAAAACTGTTGTAAAGCAAGGTAGCTTTTAGAAAAAGCACATATGCACTTTAAGGAACTAGGAATAAAGAAGAATTGCTAAATATGTCTCTAGGATTATTTCAAAGTGCTCCATGACCCAATTTAGCAAGTATTGACTTCTAGGAACATGTGGAAGTCAACTAGCATAGAGAGGGAATCTAGCAATCTAGGAACAAGACAAAAATGATTAATTAATGTCAAATATGGGTAACTATGGGTTGATTATTATAACACCCCCCCTTAAGCTTGAATTTATGAGTAAATATCAGAAAATTATAAGGCCTAGAAACAAGGCTTTGTCACCCTTTTACATATTGCATGTCCATACAACCAAGGAAAGAGGCAGAAATCCAATAGGAAAATCCTCCCTTAAACATGGACAAGAAACAAAATTTTGGAAATCTTGTTATCAATAATTCTTCACCACATGATCAGAAATCCCCATCAGTGATTTGAGATTACTAAAGGTCTTCTCACATAATACTTTGGTGAAGATATCTGCTACTTGTTCTAAATATGCGCAGTAGAGTATAGCAATGGTACCATCATGCACAAGCTCCCTGATATAGTGCATATGGATCTCAATGTGCTTGGTTCTTTTCCTTTGAAATGGATCAGTGGAGATTTGAATGGTGCTTTGATTTTCACAATATATGACTGTTGAAAACTCTAATTCGAAACCACATTCTCCAAGTCTCCCCTACAACCATAAGCATTGAGTAGTTGCATTTACAACTCCTCTATACTCTGCCTCTGTAGAGGAGAGTGCTATCGCACTATGCTTCTTACTTGACCAGTTGATTGGTCCTTCTGCAAGCATGAACAGATATCCTAAGGTATACTTTCGATCTGTGTTGTCACCTGTCCAATCATTGTCAATAAATCCAACTAGCTCTAAGTCATATTTTGCTTTGTAGAAAATCCCATGAGTCCTTGTTCCTTGAACAAAGTTTAGGATCCTCTTGGCTTCTCTCCAATGGATCTTATGAGGATGATCCATGTATCTCTAATCCACACTAACTGCATACGATAAGTCATATCAAGTATGTGTAAGATAAAGCAAACACCCAATCAACTGCCTATACAGTGTATTATTTACCATAGGAGAAGAACCTGCTTTCTCAAGCTTAACTCCTGAAAGGAATGGAGTCTTTCTTGGCTTGCAATATTTCATGCTGAACATGGTGATAAAATATGAAGCATACTTTGACTGATGAACCTTTATTCCATGTTGGGATTGAGCAATTTTGAGACCCAAGAAATATTGGCTCAACAATCCCAAATCTGTCATAGAAAAGGCATGGTTCATTGCATCCTTCAAGGAGGCAATCTCTTTCTTTGAACTTCCTGTAATCAGTAGGTAATCCACATAGAGAAAAATAATAATTAAATAACCATGAATCAGATTCAAATAGACATTAGGATCAGACTTGCATCGAACAAAACTCAGTGACAGCAGAAAGCCATCAATCTTGGCATACCAATCCCTCGGGGCTTGCTTGAGCCCATACAATGATTTCTTTAACCTGCACACTAAAGATGGATTAAACACAAAAAAATTTGGTTTTTTCATATAAATCTCTTCATTCATATCTCCATTTTGAAAGTCACACTTCACATCCATGTGATGTACCTCCCATTGCTTCGAAGCTGCAATGGATAGAGCTAGCCTTATGGAGTCCATCTTTTCCACTAGTGAAAAAGGTCTCATTGTAGTCAATACCATGTACCTGAGAGTAGCCCTTGGATACCAATGATTCCTTATATTTCAAAGGAGAACCATCAGCAGCAAACTTAGTTTTAAAGACCCACTTACACTTCACTAGCTTTCTCCCTAGGGGGAGATCAACCAGTTCCCATGTGTTGTTCTTCTGGAGCAAGCTGAATTCTTAGTTCATGGATTTTTTCCATCTTGGCTCATGCTATGCATATTAATATGTCTGTGGATCAGAATCTATCATCAAATAACACTTCTGAGCAAAGAGTGGATCTTTCACACAAAGGGCACTCTCAAATTGAGATCTAGTCCTCATAGTGTCATTAGGATTTCCAGCTAGTTCCCCAGCTGCATGAATGGTCCTTGCTGCCCAATTTGGTCTTGTAGGGATGTTAGGATCTGCAATTAATTCATCATTATGAAACATATCAGAATCAGCAAACTCATTAGTCTCTTCACTTACAATCAATGGCTGAGGCGGTGAAGAGGACTCTCCAACTTCAACTGCTACTAAAGGCTCTTCTTCGAACTGAACACTTCTTTCAATGAAAGGTTTGTTAGTGCTCAAGTTGATCAGCTTGTACCCTTTTGAATATTTAGAATAAAAAACAAGTAGGCACTCTTGGCTTTGGGGTTGCAAAACCTTCCTCTTTTCAGTTGGAATTCTAGCCCAAGCCTTTGAGCCAAAACTCCTGAAATGGGTCACATATGGCTTATGTCCATTCCAATCTTAGAAAGGAGTCATAACATCAATTTTATTATGTGGAACCCTATTCTGGATATAGGATGCATGGTTTATAGCGTCGTCCCAAAACTTTGGTGGCAAAGTTTTAGCCTCCATCATGCAAGTTGCCATCTCCTTCAATGATCCGTTTTTTCTCTCAGCAACACCATTTTGTTGTGGTGTGTAAGGAATATAATGTTGCATATAGGTACCTACATATTTGAAATATTGGATGAAATCAGACTTGACATACTCACCACCATTGTCATATCTGAGGATCTTGAGTTTCCTCCCATACTGGTTTTCAACCAAGGCTCTAAATACTTTGAAGAGGTAAAAAACTTCAAACTTATGCTTTAGGAAGTGTTGATGCCTGGAAATTCGTAGGCAACAACAGTAAGGGATTCTCTCTAGTCAATGTTCCCAACTAGCCCATGACTGTTTGGTGTAGGGAATCTATCCGGTTTGTGGTCCGGCTACCGTAGGTCAAGTAACAAAAACAAAGGGTTTTACCGGTTGCGGCCCGGTCCACCGTATATATTTTTGTATTTTTGACTTTAGTTATGATATGCAAGTGCCTATCTAAGATGTAGATTGATGAATAATGTGAGGAGCAGTCACAATGTGATGCGCATGTTCTTACCTCTCGTCTTAAACTCTCTCGCATCTGAATCACACACAGCAAGAAATTAAAACTAGCTACCTAACCTATCCCTAGGGAGCAAGATTATCATTCATTGATGAGTAATGTATTTTGTACATGCATTATGAAAAATCACAGATAGTTGATACTTCTTTCAAAACACATGAACATTTAAAGATATTTGAACAACCACATAGCCAACTGTTTATGAACAGCATTCATTACTCATAGTGGAAATTTTCATAAAATAAACTAGAGAAAATTCATACAAGAACATAGGTTCAAAGAGTTAGAATGAACTCACAGTTAATGGACACAAAGCTGAAAACGAAATAGTTCCTCTTCAACAAATCCATAGCACAACATTTGAACATTCCACCAATCTTTCTCCAATGGGCAAATTGTAATTATCTATTGCAAAAGGAAATAGTTCTTCTTACAATATGTCTTCACAAATCTAACTGGGAAAAAGTCCCCCATTCCCTCTAACTTTCCTAAATTTATACAAAAACAACAAAACCTTTGGGTTGCCCCACCGGGTGACCTTTGGGCTCCCCCAACCATTTAATCTCACAGTTTTTGTCATTTTGTGAGTGCTCATGACTCATACAAACATTACATTTCAGATTTATGATTTAAGAGCATTTTTATGAGAAAGGGACCAGCTTGGTAAATACTAAACTTTTCCAAGCCTGGGCCTTTGCCTCTATTTATTTTGCTCAGTAATCCGTTGGTCTCTTGCTAGATCCAGTTGAGCTTGAACCTGACTTGCTTTTTCTTTTCTCTATTTCTGCTTCTTCATTTTTCTTTTCTTCAGCTAGCTCCCTTCTGATTTGTCCTTTAGATATGTCTTCTCTACAGCAGCAATCACCCTGTCATGAATAACCAGTCATTAAATCAATTAGCGTTTGACAAAGTAACACGAATTTCATCAATACACGCATTCTGTGGAATGAACTATAAACAAATTTAAAGCATGAAAAGACAAAGTAACCACCACTTTTGAGTACACCAAAACCTCAAACTGCGCTCTTCATCATAGGAACTTTGACTCAACCAACACTCATGGGAAAAATCCACCATCCCATAAAGTAGAGTAACGGCACATAAAAAACACGGTGGTAAAACCCTACTGACAGTCGAAAGCAATAGACACTAATCATTTGGCAGATAATCCACTTCGGCGAGCGGCAAAACTATAACAAACGGATGATTATTTCACTGAGGAGTCGCAACGGCGGAAGACCATCAGACTGCAGCTTCCGTGATCAAATACATCGTCGACGAAAAAAAGTATAAAAAGTTGGTGTCGATGTATCGAAGATTGGAACTATTTTCTACTAAAACCATAGCATCGACGATCGGCGAGGATAAGCACTAATCTGTCGAAATTTTCATTCATTGGCTTCCGCAACAGCGGCTGCGTAAAGAACTATGGCCCCAGTTTAATGTTCAAAAGACTTTCGATAAAAACAAAAATATATCATCGCAAATCCAAAAGGTTGAACCACACATCGGTGAAAGGAAAAGTTATATGGCGGATGGTTAGTCCGCTCCGGAGCCGCAACGGTGGACTTCCAATAGACAACAAGTTCTACAAGACTATTAAATCTATCGGCGTCAAAAAGACTAAATACTAAATCATCGGGCGAAAAACTCGTCTTCGACGAAAGGAACGACATAAACGTTGGGTGGTTAGTGCATTATGGAACCGCCGTTGTGGAATACAAAAGAACTACGACTTCTGCTTTCAAATGAAAACTGTAGCGATCAGAATTTTTAATGACTAAACACCAACGATGATGAGCTCAATGCAACCGCTGTGTCAGTGACACAAGAGACTAACCCTCCGATCAAACATTCAAAATGCTCTGATAGAGAAAACAAATCATTGAAAAGCAAATGGTTTAAGCAGTAAAGCCATGGAAACAACAAGACTAAGAATTATCCCTCAGCAAAATCATTATCTGTCCTCCAAAACGGCAGGCTGCAAAGAGGACTAGTTCCCTACATCACTCATCAATAGACTTCTGGTAGCGATCAGGAACATCATTTAAACAGGAAAAAATCATCGAAAACACCAAGAGTTTGGAAAATCTTAAGGTTGTGCAGCAGTCAAAAAAGTTTGTCTCATTTCCAAAACAGGGGCGTCATAGAGATCAAAAACCCCGACTCAATTTTCAACCAACCTCTGAAAGCAATAAAACCAAACCATCGAAAAGCAAAAATTTAAATTCCACAGTCAAAAGCATTAGCAATTTTATATCATTGAACCTTTGAAAGTGGTAAACAGTTGAACTCAAATGAAACTCAGGAAAAACAAAAATCGTAACAGAGGGAAGACAGAGTTCAGGAATCTTAAACACTCCCAGGAAAGATAAAATTAAAAGGAGGGTCCAAATTTTTTTTTAAATTTGGGAAAAAAGTTGCAACTGCAACAATTGGCGACTACCTAGTGAACCTAGATCTTTGGACAATTTATTCCTTAAGTAATAGACTGTTTAACAATAAAACCAACATGTTGAATGCTTCTAGATGTCCGGATTTCCCAAATGGAAAACATATGTACTTTTAATCATTGAGGGTAGTCCAATTTAGGAAAATGGAAACCAAGATTTCAAAGTCAAGATAACTCTTTCGAGGCCAAGAATATGAGTTTCATTTTTACCTCTGTCTTCGGGTAGCTTCCAGCTTGGACATCACAGGATCGTAACATATGGTAAACATAAATATTCATTTGTTCCTCATTCCCATGCCATTTTGCACCTTATTTGTGCTTTTGGACTTTTTGTCCTTTTGAGTCCTCCTCATGCCTTTCTTTCTGAATTTTTTATTCAGGCTCCTCTATCCATAGTGTCCTTTTGTGTGAGAGATGTATTTAATTTTCAGCTCATAGACGGAGAAGAACTTTTGGCAATTTTATACTCATATGATTTAGTACTTTGTTTTGATACATATTGATTTCTTAGGAGTTTTGACTCTTCTTAGCCTTTTGGCTTTCAATTCTTGGCATGGGATCATTTATATATAATATACTGTTTACCCTGCTTCCTTTCCATGGGTCTTTTTCTTTCACCCCCTAGGATATTTTTAAGTGTGAGATGGATGGAGCCTCGAAATAGTATTCCAGACCTTTTAATATTGAGTTATTTTATAGGGATTAAGTAGGACTTCAATGTGTTCATAGCCATTTAGGAAAACTGCTAAACTAGAAGAAATTCTATCAGATAAAACCATAATACACAGTCTTATAATCAAGGATTTTAGTTATCCATAATTCTAATGCTCTCCATGCAACCGAAAGCTTGCTTCTTTTTATTGAAATAAAACAAAATTTAACTAAAAGAAAACTGAAATAAAGTAAACAAAAAATAAACAATCAAATCAATTTATTTATGTACAAGGTCATCAAACAATAAAAGTCAAGAAAATTTAAAAAAAATGAAAACTAAACCACTAACTGGTCAGTTCTCTACCCACCCCTATAAATTTGGCAACTTGTAAGCTAAGGGGTTAGGATTGACTATAAAAATGAAAAAAACCTAACCATTATCAAAAACTACATCTACTGGTCTTGAAAAATCTATATCTGAAACTGAAACTACTATTTTACAATCAATCTCATTAGCCCGTGAAAACCGAAGGAGATCGGGTTGGGTGTCAGATATGTTGCTGGCTTCTTTTGATGCAAAGTTTCCCGGTTCAAGTTCAATTAGATAATTTCCCAAAACAGAATTTACAGATTCATTTCCTTCTTCCAACTTAGTGATAGTGTGCTTCATGTAAGGTTCCCTTAAAATTTTGATCCGATTTGGGACCCCTTTATGAGGCAACCATAAATGTGAACAATCTGAAGCAAAATACCCCTTTAACCTTGCGGACTAGTCTCGGTTCAGAATAATTCCATACCCATCCGGTATGTCTGCCACCACAATATCAATAAATTGACATATCTTTTCATTTGTAGATAAACGAATGAGAACATTCTCCATTTCCCTGACTACTTTCACATTAGTTCTGTTTAATTGAGTAACTTCCCAAGCAGTAGGTTTTAGCTGTCCATTAATATTTTTGCACACTGCGAATGGCATAACATTTATTGATGATCCAGAATATACCAAACAATTATGCACCTTATGATTCAAAATTTCCAAAGTCAAAAGGAAAGGTGGGGTTTTAAACCTAGTTTTCCCTTCCCCAATTTATTCGACCTCTTCCTCTATAGGGTGGTTTTTAGTGGATATCTCTTCCTATGGTTCTTTAGGCCTTTTATTATTTTCTTTTTTAACACCTACTTGGTCTTCCATAGGCTTAATGGGATTGTTGATTTGCTTTGGATCTTGGCTGATAATGGTGATTTTAGGCATTTTTCCATCAATATTGTTCTTTGGTTGTTTCCTGACATTCTCTTGCAACTTTTTAATCTTTGAGATCATTGAATTGTCTCTATTTACCAAATCCAGGCCTTTTGTTGTCATTGGTATATTCTTAGGTTTCAGAGTACTTTTTTTCTGTATCAAACAACAAGACACAATCCCATAAAAACATGGTATCATTCTCTTGTTTTTCTATGGTCTTACTACCCTTTTCTTCTTCATCACTGTCCTCAGTCAATTTAGAATCCAAAAGCTGATTCATCACCAACGTCATTGAATTTAACCATTGAGGACAATTCTTTTTAAAATGGGGTTGTTGGTGAAAAGTACAAAATTATCCATCCCTACCTCTGTCAGATTCATTGATGCTGAACAGTGCGGAGGGGTCTTGAATTGGTTGTTATCTTCTCTTTTTTTGTAATAAGGCTTATAAGCTTTCTGAGCTTCTTTTTCCTTCTCCAAATATATTATTCAGTTGGAAATATTTTGCATCATCTTTAACATCCCCTCAAAATCATGTGATTGCTCCTCTTTAGGTTTAGACAGCAATAAGGCTCTTTTCCTGGAATTTTTTTCTCCAAATTGCTCGGGATAATCTTCTATAATTTCCTTTTCAGCCTCTACTCTTTCTTCTTCTTCATAAGTCTCTGCTAACGTAGGCTTAACTTGAGCTTTTGCGAACATAGCCAAGTCAGGACCTAAAGCTGAGGTATAATACTCAATCAGAACTTTATCAGAGAGCTTATCAGTTGTAGAGAAGTTCTTGAGGTAAGCAGAAAATCTTTGAGTGAAACTGTGTACCTTTTCTTTCCTTTCTTTTTTTAAAGCACCTAAACCTTTCATTAGTGTTGCATGGGTTTTCTGGGATGCATATTTATTTCTAAATATTCTTTTAAAAGTATCCCAGTCTGGCATTGATTTTGCAGGCAGACCAAAATACCATGAGGCTGCTGCTCCTTTAAGGGTATGTGGAAAAAGTCTGCAGACTACATCTTTGTGTTCTCCAGCCCTTAATCCTTCTATGGCCAAGTAAAAGCTTTGCAAGTGATCATCTACTAAAATATTTTCACTTGGGTCAAATTTGGGTGGCATTTTCTCAAAATCCTAAGGTAAGTCATGCAAATGAGGTGTTAGGCTTAAAGGTGATCTGACTTTCCAAGTAGGTGGTGGATTTGGTGGGTTGGGTGGCTGATTTGCGTTTACGCCTGCCATGAGTCTGGGTGGAGAGTGAGGTGGTGAATGAATAGGAGTATGAACAGGTGAACAATAAGGGATCTCTAGGCCCACTTGATTTAAAGGGTGAACAACTTCCTATAAGGCTATTTCTACAAGTTCTTCCAAATCTCCAACCAACATTGAGTCTTCCAATACAGGACGGTCTTTCTTCTTGTATTCTCTTCTAGGTAAGTCAGGGATAATCAGTAATCCTCCAATCTTCTTCACATATGCCCTAGTATGTCTTCTCAGATCATTAACTACTTCATTATCGACAGAATACAAGTGCTCTTTACCCTTCTCTTCAGGAATTGGATTGGGAAACAAACTGCTTTTTAAACTATCACCGGTGGAATAATCTCGAGAAAATGGGTTTCCTCGGCCAGCCATGCATTGGCAGCCCTCCTTCTAGCACCAAAAACTGTTGATGCTTGGAAATTCGCAGGAAATAACAGCAAGGGATTCTCCCCAATCAATGTTCCCAACTAGCCCGTGACTATTTGGTGTAGGGAATCCATCTGGTTTGCGGTCTGGCTATTGTAGGTCAAGTAACAAAAACAAAGGGTTTTACTAGTTGCGGCCTGGTCCACCGTATATATTTTTTTATTTTTTACTTTAGTTATGATATGCAAGTGCCTATCTAAGATGCATATTGATGAAGAATGTGAGGAGCAATCACAATGTGACGCACAGGTTCTTACCTCTCATCTTAAACTCTCTCGCATCTGAATCACACACAGCAAGAAATTAAAACTAGCTACCTAACCTATCCCTAGGGAGCAAGATTATCATTCATTGATGAGTAATGTATTTTGTACATGCATTATGAAAAATCACAAATAGCTGATACTTCTTTCAAAACACATGAACATTTAAAGATATTTGAACAACCATATAGCCAATTGTTTATGAACAACATTCATTACTCATAATGGAAATTTTCATAAAATAAACCAGAGAACATTCATACAAGAACATTGGTTCAAAGAGTTAGAATGATCTCACAGTTAATGGACACAAAGCTAAAAACGAAATAGTTCCTCTTCAATAAATCCATAGCACAACACTTGAACATTCCACCAAGCTTTCTCCAATAGGCAAATTGTAATTATCTATTACAAAAGGAAATAGTTCTTCTTACAATATGTCTTCACAAATCTAACTGGGAAAAATTCCCCCATTCCCTCTAACTTTCCTATATTTATACAAAAACAGCAAAACCTTTGGGTTGCCCCACCGGGTGACCTTTGGGCTCCCCCAATCATTTAATCTCACATTTTTTGTCATTTTGTGAGTGCTCATGACTCATACAAACGTTACATTTCAGATTTATGATTTAAGAACATTTTTATGAGAAAGGGGCCAGCTTGGTAACTGCCGAAATTTTCCAAGCCTGGGCCTCTGCCTCTATTTATTTTGCTCAGTAATCCGTTGGTCTCTTGCTAGATCTAGTTGAGCTTGAACCCAACTTGCTTCTCCTTTTCTCTATTTCTGCTTCTTCATTTTTCTTTTCTTCAACTAGCTCCCTTCTGCTTTGTCCTTTAGATATGTCTTCTCTACAGCAGCAATCACCCTGTCATGAATAACCAGCCATTAGATCAATTAGTGTTTGACAAAGTAACACGAATTTCCTCAATACACGCATTATGTGGAATGAACTATAAACAAATTTAAAGCACGAAAAGACAAAGTAACCACCACTCTTGAGTACACCAAAACCCCCAAATTGTGCTCTTCATCACATAAACTTTGACTCGACCAGCACTCATGGGAAAACTCCACCATCCCATAAAGCAGAGTAACGACACATAAAAAACACGGTGGGAAAACCCTACCGATAGTCGGAAGCAATAGACACTAATCATTTGGCAGATAATCCACTTCGGTGGGTGGAAAAACTATAACGAACGGATGATTAGTTCACTGAGGAGCTGCAACAGCAAATACCATCAGACTGCAACTTCTGCGATCAAATACATCGTCAACGAAAAAAATCATAAAAAGTTGTTGTCGATGTATCAAAGATCGAAAATATTTTCCACTAAAACCATAGCATCGATGATCGGCGAGGATAAGCACTAATCCATTGGAATGTTCATTCATTGGCTTCCTCAACAGCAGCTGTGTAAAGAACTATGGCCCCAGTTTAATGTTCAAATACTTCCAATAAAAAAAAAATCTATCATCGCAAAGCAAAAAGGTTGAACCACACATCGGCGAAAGGAAAAGTTATATGGCGGATGGTTAGTTCGCTCTGGAGCCACAACGACGGACTTTCGACAGACAACGAGTTCCGCAAGACTATTAAATCTATCGGCGTTGGAAAGACTAAATACTAAAGCATCGGGTGGAAAACTCGTCGTCAAAAAAAGGAACGACATAAACGTTGGGTGGTTAGTGCATTATGGAGCCGCCGTTGCGGAAGACAAAAGAACTGTGGCTTCCACTTTCAAATGAAAACTGCAGCAATCGGAAGTTTTAATGACTAAATGCCAATGATGATGAGATCAAAGCAACCGCCGTGTCGGTGACACAAGAGACTAACCCTCCAATCAAACATTAAAAATGCTCCGATAGAGAAAACAAATCATCGAAAAGCAAATGGTTTAAGCAGTAAAGCCATGGAAACAACAAGACTAAGAATTATCCCTCGGTAAAATCATTATCTGTCCTCCGAAACGGCGGGCTGCAAAGAGGACTAGTGCCTCGAATCACTCATCAATAGACTTCCGATAGAGATCAGGAACATCATTTAAATAGGAAAAAATCATCGAAAACACCAAGTGTTCGGAAAATCGTAAGGTTGTGCAGCGGTCAAAAAAGTTTGTCTCATTTCCAAAACAGCGGCGTCATAGAGATCAAAAACCTCAACTCAATTTTGAACCAACCTCCGACAGCGATAAAACCAAACCATCAAAAATCAAAAAGTTAAGTTCCATAGTCAAAAGCATTAGAATTTTTATATCATTTAACCTTCGAAAGTGGTAAACAGTCGAACTCAAATCAAACTCAGGAAAAACCAAAATCGTAACAGAAGGAAGACAGAGTTCAAGAATATTAAACACTCCCAGGCAAGATAAAATTAAAAGGAGGGTCCAAATTTTTTTTAAAAATTGGGAGAAAAGTTGCAGCTGCAACAGGAAGTAAACTCATCAATAACTGGAAAATTCATATATGAAGATGAGTGCATATTTGGCTTGACTCATGGACATATGAGGGAATGGACCAGCATTGTCACTATGGATCAACTCAATAGGTGCAGAGGTTCTCTCATGACTAGCTCTCTCATACTTGTGCTTTGGGTGTTTTCCTAGGATACAAACTTAATAGACTCCCTTAGAAAACTTGATCTTTGGTAACCCTATGACCATGTCTTTGTCACTCAAATCAGAAAGATACTTGTAGGGTAGAAAATAGGAAAACTTGTATACCTTCGAAGTGTGATCAACAATACTTTTTGCGACGACTTTACCATTCAAAATATTTGTGATTTCAACTTCATTGGGGGAGAATATGAATTTCTTTAGAGACCCAGTGTGAGTCATCTGATACACTAACAAGAGATTAGAGGCAATACCTGGAACATAAAACACATTATTGAAATTACCATGGTCAAGATCAATCCTACCCTTTCCCATGTTGTCAGTCAGAGATTTATCTCCCAAAAATATTAGTGGACCTTTCGACATGGCAAGAGAGGAAAATATCTCCCTTGTCGAAACCATATGTCTGGAAGCTCCAGAATCAATGATGAAGCTAGGTGAGCTTGAGGTGCCAGCAACCAAGGCATGTACTCTCTCCTTGTCTTCTGAATATGATCCTCCTTCCCTCTTCTTGGAGCAATCAAGAAGGGAGATGTTGTTCTTCTCTAGGAGTTGGGTCAACACGTCAATTTTGTTTTTCATGCAAGAGCTCTCAGGAAGATAGCCCTTACTGCAGTATGCACACTTGCTCATTTCTCCTTTGTTCTTCTTCTTCTGGGGGTTCTTCTTGGAGACTGAGGAATCCTCTTGAGACTTTGCCTTGTCTCTCTTTTGCTCATGTGGATTTTTATCTTTCTTTCTTGCTTTTTGAATCCACCTTCGAATCTACAGCAACCAAATCTTGGTCTTTGGACGGTTTGATGGTTCCCATCATCACCAATTTATCTTGCTCCTGAGTGAGGGATTCCATCAACTCAACAAGATTAGGCATATTCCAAGTTGGAGTTGTCAATTTAGTGGCATAGACGGTAAAAACAAACACTAAATAGTCAGGACCAATATTTGAGAGAATGGTCAAAACTAGTTTCTCCTCCTTCTTTTCAATCCCACATTTTTTTAATTGCAAAACAAGGGCCTTAAACTTGGTAAAATAGAGTTACAATTATTTGAAGCTACTAGGACTTAAAGAGATCAATTCATTTTCAATTTTATTTCCTCTTATCTCATTTTTATTTCCAAAATTCTCTTCAAGCTTCTCCCACAACCCATTAGGATATGTGAATGAATCAAGATGAAAGAGGAGGTCTCTTGAAATACTCAAACACAAAGGACCATTGGCCTCATCCCTTCTGTTGTGCCATTTGATTTTCTCTGCAGCTGCATTGGGATATGCCTCAGTAAGCATGGTAACCCTATAGATACCTTTCTCTCTCAAAAATATCTCCATCTCAGCTTTCCATTCGAAGAAATTGAATGGAGTCAAGGTGATCCTTTGAGATTGGTCCATATCTCAGCTCTTGTGTACTTCAATCAATAGAATGTGCTCCCATTCAGTGATGTTGAACCTACAATAAAAATTTGGAAGGATATAAATCAATCTAAAAAGGCTCTAATACCATGTGTAAATTCAACCCAAGTGATAGATCAGTTACACTCACAAAATTGCTAATCAAACATGCAAAATTCACACAAAAGGAGACTGAAATTGGAGCATACCTTAATCTTGTATTGAATAAGTGTACATAATCCAACCATATGAAGTAATAGGATTCTCAAATATATAATTACATGAGATATTCAAAAGCGCCAGGTTTCTATTTGAATTGGTCAAAAGGGAGGCTTACTAAATCAAGTCAAATCCCCCATAGGTGTAAAAAGGAGTTTCCAAATCTATGAAGATCCTCACGAATGAGATAAAGAAAGTGGGAAGGATAATAAATGGTGGAAATACAAATCATTCATGATTTTTTTTGGAGAAAAGGAAGGAGGATGATGTGGTAAAAAAACAAGGCAAGTTCCCCTAGACTAGCTTTTCCTTTATGCCTTAAAACTGCCGTAAAGCAAGGAAGCTTTCAGAAAAAGTAGATATGCACTTTAAGGAACCAGGAATAAAGTATAATTACTAAATATGTTTCCAAGATGATTACAAACACTCATTGACCCAGTTTAGCAAGTATTTACTTATAGGAACATGTGGAAGTCAACTAGCATAGAGAGGGAATCTAGGAATCTAGGAATAAGACAAAAATGATTTAATTAATGTCAAATATGGGTAACTATGGTTTGATTATTATAAAAAAAATATTTCTTGAGACATTACCCCAATTCTCCGCACACAAATATTTACTTGTCAGACTCCATTATCATGATCCCTTTTTCACATACCAGCATCTTAATCCACAACTTCAAATATTTCAGATAATGACCTCTAGGTTCCTGGAATAATTCTCTTTCAGTTTCACTGCATGAATTTATCATGTCAACTACAATTTCCGTGATATATCCCTCCAAAATACTATCAACCCAAAAGTCGACAACCCTAGATATAGGATTACTAGTTCTTTTCAACCACCGGATCAACTGAGGACTCCACTCTGTAGGTTCTCCTCTTTGAAAGTTTTTCTTCTGGGTTGCTAGTTTCGACAACCGCTCATGCAATACAATGGGAAATTTACTAAGGAAAATCTCATGAATGTCTATGTAAAGGTATCTTTCCAACCATTATGTCGGGCTTAGTCATGGTCCTTTACTTTCTTCTCGTGTAAAATCTAGCTCTTTATAATCAACCGAATCTTGAATTTCGGGTTTCGTTGGGTTCCACAACATATCCTCGTCAATATTATTCAAGTCCCGAAAACAGAACCATTTGTTAGGATGATTTCTGTCAACCTAGGTCCATATCCTTGTTCGTAAACAAAACCCAAGGTATTGACCCGACAAAGGAGATATCTATCGGCAACACCTGTGACGCAAATGAAGTCTCACCCGAGATATATTATTAGGAACTACCATAATCAGGTTTCTGCAATTATGAGAGGGATTTCCCTATTACAGCACTATCAGGTAACTCAACAAAAACCTAGAATAGACCTCTGTTTTATGCATTCAATCAATAGGATAACCTATTGATCTGTCGACATAGATAATAGTATATAACATAAAGATTTAACACTAACTCATATTCCATACAATCATATCATTATATGTATGACATAGATAAATAATTTTATATTTAGACACATTCAATTCAACTCATTCACAACATATATGCATTCAACATAAACACAAATATTAAAGACACATAGACAATATTTAATGTGGAAACCCATCCGAGAAAAACCACAAAGGTGATCTTCATTTGGAATGAGAAAAGGTTTAGTACCTTTGGTCTACGCACTCAACTTATAGAATCTTCTTTTGATATTCTTTACGATTCACATATTCTTCTATCGTCTCATCCTCTCTGGTTTAGGTCTCTCTCTCTTTTCTTGTTCTCTGAATGATCTGATTTGCACACAACTTGGATCAATGCTTTTAGGATTTACAACTCTTTCTTTCTTTCTTTGGCCATTGACTAACTCTAAAAAATAGTCACTATCGGCCCAGATTACAATCATACTTTATTACTAAAAGCAAGATTTTAGTCTAACTATGTATTTACCAAAAATAGGTCTAATCCTCTTCTTGACCTTCTTTCTTCCTCTTTTGTCACGACTCCTTCCGTCATAGTATTTGTTTGTCTTATGACTAGAATCTTCATCCTTCCGAGAAAAATTCTGTTTAACTTTTCATAGGGCCAACACCTCTCTGTTTCCTTTTGAGGTTCTCATTTTTATCATGATGAAAAAATAGTACCAAGCTTGAGAACAAGCTTGAAGGAGCTGAGAACTTCGATCAATGGAATTATAGAGTGCTTCTCATACTTGAAGAAGCATGACTTATAGAACTATGTCAAAGAAGAAGCTACAGATCTAGAGGGAGATGAAGAAAAAGAAAAGCATAAGAAGGACATAGTCAAAATAAAGAGGACTATTTCCGTCTCCATTGGATCTCACATGTATCATCCTCAAAGACTCCCAAGAAGATGTTTAATGAAATGACCAGCATATACGAAGGAAAGACCACCAACAAGAAGATGACCTTGAGAACTCAACTCAAGGACGTGAAGATGCAAATTTTAGAAAGCATTTGATATTACTTCACAAGTATCTCTCAAATTAAGGAGCAACTAGAAGCCATTGGAGACAATGCCAAAGAAGTAGAAGTGCATATTACAACCTTGAATGGTCTCTCAATTTCATTCAATGTATTTTTCTAGAATTAAGATCGCCTATGGATGAATTCACGTAAGAAGAATATTTGTTGATAGCAAAAGAAGAAGAAATGGATGAATATGAGAATAAATCCCTAATAACTCATGCCAAGAAGAGAAAGAATAAGAAGAAAACTATTGCAAGAATAAAAGGACTTCAAAAGAAGGACCTCTCATAACTCACATGTTTCAGTTGTGATGAGAAAGGACACCTTGAAAAAGAATGTCCCAAGAGGAATAATGGAAGGATGATTTGATTGAGAAGTACCAGTCAATCATGTAGAATGATGTTTGGAGACATGAAGGGAAGTTTTTAATGTCTTCCAAGTATATCTACAAGATCAAGCATTCAACAAATGGAAGTATGAAGAAATACAAAGCAAGTTCAATGGTTTCTCTCAGAAAGAGGGAGTCGATTATGGAAATACATTTCTCTAGGGGCCACACACACCTCTTTAGTGGTGTATATTACGCTAGACAGTTGGCATTATCAAAGTATAAGAACAGATTGAGAAACCTCCAGGATTTAGGACTCTCTACAAAGAACCATCTATGCGTAAGAAGATTTGTACAATCTCAATAGGAACCCATGGGATAACACATACAATTACATGAGGAAATTGAGTATAAAATAGAGTGATGGATATCCCAATATTTACTACAAGGTTGAATATAGAAGCCTACAAAAGATGAGAAGCTCATAGATGGGTGCAAGAGAAACTTGCAACAAAGTTCGAGGTGGAGGATATTGATATCTAGTGACCTTGAGAGGTGACATAGATGGATACACTGAATATTAGTAGCAGAGGAGGATGCCTATCACTCCAATGTCCCAATGTAGAGAGTACAATAAGTATATGGAGTATGGTTCTCCACTTCGGAGGGAGTGACTATTGTATATTTCAAAGTTTGATAATCTTGACATCATTCTCAATATTAGAGGTGTGGAAAAATCCAAAGGATATTTTCCTTGTCTAAGGAAAATTTGTGGTTGAGATAAGGTTTGAGATGTTGGGCTACACCAATGGCATCAAACTTGAAGTCAGTATGTGATCCTACTTCAGAAATAGTTGATGTCACAGTCTACATGCAGAATATTGGTTTGTTGATGTACTTGACAAACTTGAGGTCAGATATTTTCTTTGTGGAGCCGAGATGTGTTCACATGTTTGTGGAAAAGCACGTGGTGTGGTACTTGAAGGTAAATTTGAGTATGGCCTCATATATGCAAGGGACCAAAGGATATTCCCACAGGGATATGATGAATTTGATTGGGATGGAAATGCTACAAACATAAATGGCGCCCCATCATGTTGCAGAAAGTGGACCAATGTTTCTCTCAATGCAACCAAGGATGAATATATTGCAGCTGATAAGAAATCAAGGGAAGATTCCTCAAGTGATGAGGAATATGTTCTTTGATCCAGAAGAATTCTACAAATAAAGGTGAAGATCATACTCTTATTCATTTTTGTACTGGATAAGAAGGGATGCACTTATAGGACACATAGACTCAACACCAATACACAGTTCTATGTGATATGTGGTGTAAGAATACTTGCTCAATATTTTCGATCATGAGCAAGATAGACTTAAGTCCTCAAAATCAGACAATGAAGTAGATCACATTATCAGACACTCCAATATCATATAAGGAGACAAAGATAAAGAGGGAGTCTACCAAACAAAGATAAGTATTTGAATTTTTATTTCCTATATATCTAGTTGCTTAAATGATATACATAATGTGATTATTCGTACTGAGCAAGCGACTGCGTAATTTATTTCCTACATTTTAATTTCTTAGATGAGTTGAGTATTCATAATGAATGTGATCGCTTTTTCATTATGAATATGTTGAAACACTGAGAGGGGGTTGAATCAGTATTTGCACAATTATAAAATTTTAATCAAGAGCAAGTTGCTAATCACCAATCATAGCATATAAATGTACATAAAAATAACAAGATGCACAATACACAATATTTTTGATGTGGAAACCCAAGTCCTGGGGGTAAAACCATGGAAGCCTTTTTAAGATAAATTTGACCCAGCAGCAACTAGGGTAAACAAATTTAATACAAATTTACCAACTACAATTGGAAGGGGCTACAACCCCTATGCTTTGTCACCTACAACTGAAAAGCTGCTACACCGGCTTAACTCATGATATTGTGATCCCTAACACCACCCTACCACCCTGAAGAAAAAGATGACTGAACCTATGGACTTGTCAAATCAATATATGAATCTACTGCTGATAACCTCTACTTTCACCTCACTGCCAAACCATCACTGCATGCTAATAAGTCGTTTCACTGCTATTTGTTGCTCATGTACATCCTTGTACACCTCGTCATACACAATCACTGAACAAATAGTTCCTCTCTTCTTTCATTGAACATAAAATAGGCATCATCATAGGATATGAAGCATCCTCATCAATTATACATCATCATAGGATATGCAACATCCTCGTCAATTATACATCATGACTATGTATAAAGTGTACATCATAGTGCATAGGAACAAAACATTACATCACAACATGCAAGTTCATAATATCAAGTAGGAGTGCCATAGACATCATAGCCTGCACGTCATCATCATATGTACTATCATCATAGAGTGTATCATAGAGTATCATAAATCATCATCATAGAGTGTTTGGTGTAGGCATCATAGTCATCAAATGTACATATGCATCATCATCTTATAATGTAGGAGTACATCATGCATGTATCATAGAGGGCATAGTGTAGCTTGCATCATCATATCATACTTCAGTATACATCATCACTAATCACTCTCGCTGTATTTATTATACTATTCACACAACACTTTTTTCTTACACTCGATGTTTAATTGGTACATACCACTGTACATATACTACTTCACTTTACATATACAGACACATCAATGTACTTGTACATATAAATATTTATCATATCTGAGTATAAACATACCTTGTTAATGCATTATAGAAGACCCTAAAGAAAACACTTGCAGCAGTAAAACTCACCCAAATCAACTCATATGTAACCAACAACAAGCTCAAACTTGGACTGTAAAAAGGAAGGACTGTCATAGGATTGCAAAATGCAGACTGTTCATCCACCCAATAGACTAGACTCGAATTTAAATGAAGGCAACAATAAAACACTTGGAATGGAATAATTTGGGACTGTTCTTTTACCCTCCAAAACTCTGTGGAAAAAATCGCACAAAGTTGTGTAGTGACCACCAAACAATCAAGAAGAAAACTCAGACAGTCTTGTAGATGATAAAAAATAACATACTTTCACCCCCAAAACAAACTCGGACTGTTTTACCCCAAAAAAATGACTCTGGAAAAATTGGGTCTCTACTGTCTGCGAATTTTATGACAGACCAACGAATTAAACCTCAGTCAACTGTTGATTGATTGCTAATAACATGTGATAAAAGGTTTTTGTATTTATATACTATGTTGACGTTAAGTAGGAGTATTTTAGGGTCGACTTTAATGGCAAGTTAAGTACTTTTAACAAATTAAATTTCATTTTTTTATTAAAAGTTTTAATTAAAAAAATTGTTTTAACACAAGTCATTTAAAGGGGCCGACTTCATGAGTAATAACTTGGATTCATTATTTTATTATTTAAAAAAATATTTTAACAACTTAAAAATTGTTTTATCAATTAAGTGTTTAAAGGTTTTATTAATTATTAAAAAGATGCTTTAATAATTCTTATGATTTTATTAGTTATTAAAAAAGATGCTTTAATAATTCTTAAGCTTTTAATAAGGCAAACCTTAAAGGAGGGTTTAAGTGTTTGTTAACTTTTTTTTTTAACACAACATTACTTAATGGTAAGGGTTGTGGTTTTAAAGGTCACTATGAGGGCTTCAAGGGCTAATGTAAAGGTGCAATGGGCATCATTATGCAACATTAGGGAAGTATTAGTGTTTTAAGGGCAATGCATACAACATAGGGTAGATTGTAGGCTTAAGGACCAAGGGTGAGAGTTTAAGGGCCATTTGTTGGGTCATCAAAGTCACCACAAGTGAAGACACATAACCATCAAGGTGTGGGGGTGCCTAGACTTCTCCTAGGGTACCATGACCTCAATAAAACAAAAATTACCACTGAAAGGGTCATTTGGACTATTGCAACTTCTTCAACCCACCAAGGACACATTCTATGGTATTAGGGAATAGGTTATGGTACTGGGGAACCAAAGAAACAACTAGGAAACCATGGAAACAACGTAGGGGTACTTAAACACTCTACAAGGTGTACAGGGATTTTTCCATTGTCCCAAGGGCTCCAAGGGATTCAGACTTAGGATTGGACAAGTTCAAAATGTCTCCTTTGACACTGAATGAATTATAACCCTGAAGGGCTCCTCTAGGGTAACCAAGACACACCGACACACACACCTACTGACATCAATAACAATTTATTCAAAAATCTCCCTCTTTGTCATTGATGACAACTTCAAAGCTCCCCCTTAGAAAGAGATTCCTTTGTTCACAAATACCCCCTTTGCGTAGTCTTCCTTTACCTTCCTTGTTCACTTTTTCTCCCCCTTTGGAATCAATGTCAAAGGGTACTCTTTGTAGTATTATTTCTCCCCTTGCCATGCTGATGTGTTGTTGCAGATGGATCAAATCATCTAGGAGATAGTATGACTCCCAATTTTTCTCGGAGGTACTCAAAAGTATCTCTTGGGAGAGGCTTAGTAAAGATGTCTACAATATGTTCTTTTGTCCCAATATACTCCAACTTGATATTCTTTTCCGTGACTTGTTCCTAAAGAAAGTGAGACTTGATAGGAATGTGCTTGGTCTTAGAGTGCATGACTGGATTCTTGGAAATACTGATGGCCCTTGTATTGTCACATAGAATTGGAATTGGCTAATCACATGCCACGTGTATATCTTACATGGTTTTATTCATCCAAATAATATGAGTACAACAAGTTGTTTCTTCTATATATTCTACTTTGATTGTTGATAAGGACACTGAATATTGGTTTTTGCTTGACCAAGATACTAGAAAATTGCCTAGGAAAAAAGATGTTCCATTGGTACTTCTTCTGCCGTTAACAAATCCTACTCAATCTACGTCTAAATAAGCTATCAATTTTAGCTCATTTCCTTTTGGATACCAAATTCCAAAGTCCATAGTCTCTTTGAGATACCTGAAGATCCTTTTAACTTCTATAATGTGAGTCTCCTTTGGAGCAACTTGAAATATTGCAACTTGTCCAATGGCCTGCATCACATCTGGTCTTGAGGTTGTTACATGTAGAATACTACCAATAA
Source organism: Pseudotsuga menziesii (assembly GCA_001517045.1). Classification (NCBI taxonomy): domain Eukaryota; kingdom Viridiplantae; phylum Streptophyta; class Pinopsida; order Pinales; family Pinaceae; genus Pseudotsuga; species Pseudotsuga menziesii. Next base: position 54,307 of record LPNX010977897.1, read on the forward strand.
TTGATTTATATATCCTTGGATCAAATTATTTAGATTCATATTCCTTGCCCAATTTACAATTGGTGATCATGGGAGTACTCACAGGTTTACAATCTTCCATCTTGAATTTATTTAACATTTTCCTTGATGTATTTCGTCTAAGCAATAAAAGTGCCTTTAGTTTGTGGAGATACCTGAAGTCCCAAGAAGAAGGTTAATTCACCGAGTAATGACATTTGAAACTCTTTCTACATGTCCTTAGCAATTTGTTGACTCGATGAATCATAATCACTTTCAAAGATGATATCATCAACATAAACTTCAATGATGAGTATGTTGTCATCATCCTACTTGGTGTACAATTCTATTTTCACTTCCCCTCTTAAAGTTTTGTTTCTATAAGTACCTGTCTAGTATGGAGTACCAAGCTCTAGGAGCTTGCTTTAGCCCATATAATCCCTTTTGAGTTGGCATACATAGTCCTCATTTTAGGAAAGCTGAAATCCTTATGGTTATTTGATGTAGACTTATTCTTCTAATTCCCTATTCAGAAAAGATGATTTTACATCCATCCGATATACTTTGATGTATTTGGAGCAAGAATAAGCCAATATCATTCTGATAGCTTCCATTCTGGCTATTGTTGCAAAAAAATTTCAAAGTATATTCCTTCAATCTGAGCATAGCATTTACAAACCAATCGAGCCTTGTTTCTAATCACGAGACTCAATCTCATCCAACATGTTTATGTTGTTGGGAGTCCTAGTGGTCGTGGCTACTAACTTTCCTGATCCTTTCTTCCTTATTCTGCATCCTTTTGATTTTAAGAGGATTTATGTCCATGATCACACATCTAAATGACGCTTAGCAGATTCTTCTTCATGTTGTATACAAGCAAGACATTTTCATCTAGGGAGTTTTTTCTTCCAAGCTTTATTGTGCCCTTTCCCAATACTTTTGCTGAATTGATATTTCTGAAAGAGATAGATCATTTATCTTTTTTCAATATTGAAAAAATAACTTGTGTTACCTTCCATATGCTTGGAGAAACTGCTATCAACATACCATTCACCAAATTTGTTCTTCTGAGCTTGAAGAGAAATTCCACATTCGTAGTTGTCCTTGCGTTTGATCCATACCTTGTTGGACATTTCCTCATTTCTTACTGTAGATATCTTCATCATGCAATCTCTGGCTATATGTCCAAAGTTGTTAAACTTGTAAAATTTCATTTATGATCTCAAGGGACCAAATCTCTTATTGTACTATGGTCATCTGAGGCTTGCAAGGTTATTCCTTGTTTCAAATTTTCTTCTTTGAAAATAGTTTACAACTTTGTGTCCAAATCTTCCACATGTAAAACAATACCCATAAAAAAAATCCATACCGGGGAACAGATGGAGGAACTGTTCTTCTAATATCTTGTCTTTCTATTGACCTTCCTTTTGGTGTGGGTTGTTCTGGTTGGAATTCGATCTCTTCTGCATTAGTGGAGTCCTTGACAACTTCTGTATATCTTCTTGACTTCTCTTCATTACCTGTCATCATTGAGCTTGTGGCCTCGTCGCTAATTTGCTTATATCCTTTATTGGTTTTTTCAGAGAATGGATTTTGATTGTTGATAATATGTTCTAGAATCTTGGATCTATTTTCATAACTCTTACCAATATCTTTCGTCTATAATTTTGTTTTCAAAGATACTATCTCAGCCTCACTATTTTCCTTTTCTTTCATATTTTCCATCAGCTGTTCAGTAAGAGTGTCTTCGATTCTTTTGGATTCTTCTAGTTTGACCTTCAAGTCAACAATTATTTTCTCAAACCCTTGTGCCTCTTCCTTACGTACCTTTTTATCCTTCTTGAATTTCTTCAGCTCTTTCAAGGCGCTTATAAGTTCTTCTTCAATATCTAATTCACCTTTAGCTTTAGATTCTTCGTCACCATTAATATCCTAATTTGAGTTTATTTCCATAAAGAGTACCTTATCTAGTTCACCGTCATCATCGAAGTCATTTCCACTGTCATTATCGGAGTCACCGCTGGATGAGTTGTTGTCCCTTTTTGTATAGAGACTTTTTTCTTTGTAAACTTCCCTATGTTCTTATTCTTGTAATTATTGTACTTCTTATAGGGTTTAAATATGCCATCTTAATCACTATCTGATTTCTTTGCATACAAACATTTAGAGGCAAAATGATCTATCTTTCAACATGAAAAACATTTAAGAGGTAACTTACCTTTGTATTTCCCAATACCTCTCTTCAACTTCCAAATAAAGTTAGTTATTTATTCATCATTAGATTCATCACTTGTTGGCTTGTCCTTTATTGATTTGTTCTTCCCAGCTTGTTTGGAGGAGACCCTGAATGCTACTTCCTTTCTTGACGTGCCTTCATATTCAATTCTCATTTTTTAAGCCACAAGAGTCCCATGCAGCTGATCTACTTTCATAGAATGGATTTTTATTGATGATAATATGTTCTAGAATCTTGGAGTTGTTTTCATAACTCTTGCTGATATCTTTCATCTGTAATTTTTTTTTGAAAGCTATTATCTCAACCTCATGATTTTCCTTTTCTTTCATATTTTCCATCAGTTTTTCAGTAAGAGTGTCTTTGATTCTTTTGGCTTCTTCTAGTTTGACCTTCAAGTCAACAATTATTTTCTCAAACCCTTGTGCCTCTTCCTTAAGTACCTTGTTCTACTTCCTTACTTTCTTGAGTTGTTTAAAGGCGCTTATAAGTTTTGATTCAAGATCTAATTCACCTTCAACTTCAAACTCTTCATCACCATTAATATCCTCATTTGAGTTTATTATCATAAAGATTACCTTATCTAGTTCACTGTCATGATCAAAGTCACTGCCACTATCATTGTCAGAGTCACCACTGGATGAGTTGTTGTCCCTTTTTGTATAGATACTTTTCTTCTTTGTAAACTTCCCTCTGATCTTATTCTTGTAACTGTTGTACTTCTTATAGGGTTTGAATATGTCATCTTCATCACTATTTGAGTTCGATGCATACAGACATTTAGAACAAAAATGACCTATCTTTCCACATGAAAAACATTTAAGAGGTAACTTACCTTTGTATTTCCCAGTTCCGCTCTTCAACTTCCGAACAAATTTAACTATTTATTAAATCATCAGATTCATCACTCATTGTCTTGTCCTTTGCTGATTTGTTCTTCCCATCTTTTTTGGAGGACACCTTGAATGCTACTTCCTTTCTTGACGTGTCTTCTTATTTAATTCTCATTTTTTAAGCCACAAGAGTCCCATGTAGCTGATCTATTGTCATAGTCTTCATATCTATTCTTTCTTATAGGGTAGATATCTTGGGGTTGAACCTTTTGGGAAGAGTTCTTATAACTTTTAGAAAAACTATAGCCTCCTCAAATTCTTCTCCCAAACCTATGATGGTATTCACAAGTTGATCAACTTGAAGAATATAAGAGGGTATGTCTTCGTCCTCATTCATCCTTAGCTGTTCAAATTATCCTCTACATGTTTGAAGTTTGGCTTCCTTGATTTCTCTATCTCATTAATATGTGGTTTGGAATTTATCCCACATTTCCTTTGTAGAGGGGTAGTTCATCACTTTGTTGACGACAAATTCATCTATAGAACCTAGAATCTACCTATATACGAATCTACCAAATCAATCCTGACTAAATGGCTAACTAGAAGTGTCTAAATCACTATCAGAGACCACTAGTCTAACTCAACATGTCTAATTCAGTCCGACAATCAGTTAGACTAGTTAAACCAGTTAAACTGACAAGGTAGGTGAACAAAGGCACCACTTACCCATGTAGCCATGCATAACTGGTGCTAGACTGATTGAATGTAACTAAAGACAAACTTAGCATAACTACCTACCAACTACAACTAACTAATAGAGGTTGGTGGTGTTACTCGGAGTAGCTCCTAAAGTGTAGGTATTGGCATTGATGGCAACTATATGGCACACTGATGGAACCAATGGTGGCACCGGTGGCACCAAACTCTAGCAAATGACTCCTAAGCTAGGAAAATGATCTAATAGACTATATCAAATCCTAACACCCCCCCTTAATCCTAACTTGGACAATTGTGGTCCGTAGAAACAAGGCCAAAAGTCACCCATTACAATATAAAAGAATTAAAATATTCTTAATAAACCAAGGAAAATGGGGAAAATATCATGGGAAAAAAACCCCCTCAAGATAAGCAGTGAAATAGGAAAACAAGTTTTGAATAAAACTCTATAAAGCTTTTGTTGCAATCTGCAGCAATTTACAACATCAATGCAGTAGGTTGGTTCTTCTTTGCAATGACATCCTATAACTATGCATGTGAACCTCTCTAAACCAAATGATTATGTTTGGAGTAATTTTCCTCTTTGGAAGAAGAAAAATATGCTCAACTAAATCATAAACATAGACATCTGCAAGATGAAAACTGGACCCATGTAGAGCAATTGTGATCAACTGATGAGAGAGAAAAAGTGCTTGAGAATTTGAACCATGTGAGGAAAAACAGAGTAAATAATATATTGCAGCCTTGAACATCATTCCATGTGATGTAAAATAATCTCCAAGTGTTAGGAGCAAGTGTCCAGGAAAATGCAGAATGTCTCCATCTTTACTAGTTCTGTGAGGAGATGAGCATGCAATCAAATAGAAAGGTAAAGAATCCCCAAGACTGTGGAGAGAGAATTCTTGATCTCCATAATATAATATAGCTTCAAAAATAACTAATGATACATAAAATATAATATCAACAAACTCATGAGAGAAAACTAACAGCAAATCCCCATCAACAATTTTGAAAGAGACTTTCGGTACTTGATTTTTCACACCAAATATGATGGGAATAGCTACAAGAATGACTGGGTGGCTCCTGAAACTTAAAAATTCAACCAAATGAGATCATATCATATCAAAATAAGGTCATATCATATCCAATAGTATGGAACAAAGGTTCCAAGTTCCCCACTGAAATGGTAGATGCACAATTTTCTTCTTCTTCAACACAATTCTAAGTATTGGTGCATGCAATCATGTAAGAATTTGTTGGAAGCTCTAGATCAAAGAGAATGAATGGATCACTCCTAAAATATGATATTTCTTCCAAAATACCCAAATTATTACTTTTCTTCACACCAACAGCAACATTAGAGATAGAGAAATCGAATTCCTCTTCATTTTCTAAAACAATTACTGGCAAACTTTGCACAGAATTTAAAATAAAAGAATCACTGGAGAATGTTTGCATAGAATGGAAGGAGATTTGTTCCTCAATAATAAGGATTTTAATGTCTTCTTATGGATAATATATATGAGAATATGAGATATCATAGATCTCATAAACTTCTGGAGCAGGAGGAGAAGGAATCACTCCTAGGAGACTTTCTTCAACTCGAATTGTCTGTGTAGAAGATTATGCATCGTCTTCATCTTGAACAACTTGCTTTGATACAGAGGAGGGAAAATTGAGTACATTATTGAACTCATCATGTTGGATTTTAATAGAACCTCTCCCAGCATTTGGGATTTTGGATTCACGTCCCATATGAGGGATAGGTCCTCCTGATAGAGTGAGAGTGGTGAAGGATTCCCTAGAGGCAACCATGTGGTTGGATGCTCCAGAATCTATCAAGCAATCCTTTGACAGAGTGAGGCCTGCATTCAAAGAAATGCACCTATCATATTCTTTAGTATTCTCTCCAACATCAGACATCTCTGCACCCCATGGAAGGGCAATATTGTTATGTTCAAGGAGTGTTGTCAAATGGTCAAGGGTCTTCTTCATGCACTGGCTTTCTAGATGAAATTCTCTTAGACATCAAGGACATATAGTCTTCTCTTTTCTAGAACCTGAGGCTCCATCGGAACATTTTTGGTTCTCTTTTGGATTTGAATCAGAGGTTTTAGGATTCTTCCCCTTGTGCTTCCCTTTGGCTTGCGCATTGGTAGAGTTTGACATCAAGAGAGATTTATTCTTGGAGATTTGTAACACTCCCATTTGAACCAACTTATCTTGCTCCTATATTAACGACTCAACAAAAAAATATAGAGAAGGTATCTTCCAATTGAGGATGGAAGGTAGAGACAAATATGGCGTACTCAAAACCAAGTTTGATAACCACATGCAACACAAGTTGCTCATCTTTACTCTATATTCCACATTGTTTACATTGTAGTGCTAGAGACTTGATTTTTGTGAAAAACTATTGAACAGTTTCGAAACTACTAGGCTGCAATGCAATGAGCTCATTCTCCAACATGTGCCCTTGAAGCTCATCTTACTTTCCAAACAAGAGTTCAATATTTTCCCAAGATTATTTCAGAGTCTCCATTCCCTCAAGGTGAAAAAGAATATCCTAGGAGATGTGTATGCATAGGAAGCCAAAGGCTTCATTGAACCAGTTCAAGAAATTATTTTCTGAGTAGGGTGATGAGGCTTTGTCTCTCTACCCGTAGTCATCCCGAATAGGCCAAGTTTACGCAATAAGACCTGCATATCTACCCTCCAATCAACATAGTTGAAGGGTGTAAGGATCCAGGGTACAAGAGTAGCAGAATCCATCAATTTTCCTTCCGAACAGTCAATTCTTTAATCAAGCTACGTAGTACTTGTAACTAACACTATAAAAACCATAATCAATTTGAACCTGGGTCAAAATCAATCCTTCCAACTTGACATGTACACTTTCTCAGGGTCCGTCACACCTGTAGAGACTTCTCTGGACGAATCCAAAGTTAGCAATGCACAATTTGCAGGACTTATGTGGAAACCCAACAACTTCTAGTGTACAATGGAGTTTGGAAAGACTTGTTGCTTTCTTGAATAGGCTATGATACCATGTTTTAATTATTAAACCATTGACTACATGAAATGAGTGCATTTGAAAGTATACTTTTTGTAGTTGAATGGAATGAAAATTGTACATTGAACAAGCCAAATTTCACAGGAAACTAATGAAAATTGCTCTATAAATTACAACAATAATATCCATTTAATTCCAGTAGTATACAATATTGTTACATAATGGATAATTCAAATCATGTGGATAAGATTCTAATCTACCAAATCAATCCTAAATGACTGGCTAACTAGAAGTGTCTAAATCACTATCAAAGATCACTAGTCTAACTCAACATGCCTAATTCAATCTGACAATCAGTTAAACTAGTTAAACCAGTTAAAATGACAAGGTAGGTGAACAAAGGCACTAATTCTCCATGCAACCATGCATAAATGGCGCTAGATTGACTGAATGTGATCTAATTGAATGTAACTGAATATAAACCTAGGATAAATACCTACCAACTATAACCAACTGATGGATGTTGGTGGTGGTACTCGCAGTGGCTCCTAAAGTGTAGGCATTGGCACTAGTGGCACCCAGATGGCACACTGGTGGCACCAATGGGGCACATTGGTGGCACCAATGGAACTAGTGGCACCAAAATTATGGTGGCACCAAAATCTAGCAAATTACTCTTAAGTTAGGCAAATGATCTAATATACTATATCTAGACAAGGGAGGATTATAAATCCTAACACTAAGTTCATGAGTAATATATTGGATTCATTATTTTATTATTTAATTTTTTTTAACAAATTAAAAATTGTTTTACCAATTAAGTGTTTAAAGGTTCTATTAATTATTAAAAAGATGCTTTAATAAATCTTAAGCTTTTATTAATTATTAAAAATATGCTTTAATAATTCTTAAGCTTTTATTGAGGAAAACCTTAAAGGAGGATTTAAGTGTTTGTTAACATTTAAAAATGTTTTGACACACCATTACTTAATGGTAAGGGTTGTGGGTTTAAGGGTCACTATGAGGGATTCAAGGGCTAATGTAAAGGTGTAATGGGAATCATTATGCAACATCATGGAATTATTAATCTTTTAAGGGAAAGGCATACAACATATGGTATATTGTAGGCTTAGGGACCAAAAGTGAGAGTTTTAGGACCTTTTTGTTGTGTCATCATAGTCACCACAAGTGAAGGCACATAACCATCAAGGTGTGGGGGTGCCTATACTTCTCCTAAGGTACCATGACCTCAATAAAATGCAAATGACCATTGAAAGGGTCATTTTTCCTATTGCAGTTTATTCAACCCACCAAGGACACATTTTAGGGTATTAGGGCATAAGTTTTGGTATTGGGGAACCAAAGAAACAACTAGGAAATCATAGAAAAAACTTAGGGGTACTTAAACACTCTACAGGGTGTACAAGTATTTTTCCATTGTCCCAAGGGCTCCAAGGGATTCAGCCTTGGGATTGGACAAGGTCAAAATGTTTCCTTTGACACTGACTGACTTCTAACCTTGAAGGACTCCTCAAGGGGAACCAAGACACACCGACACACACACCTGTTCGATTGAATGACAATTTAGTAAACATAACATGTTATGAATATGTTAAGGAATGTTTCTAATCATGCAATTGTACTTAACTTGTAGGAAGGATTGTATGCAATCACCTACAAGAGAAGAATGATGAAGTTCTAGATGTACAAGAGAATAATGAAAAAGAACAAATTGTTAATGTGTTGACTAAGCCTCTATCTCATATAAATATTGAATACTTTCGAGACAATACTAGTGTAGTTCAAAAGGACCTCCCTCGAAAGAGGAAGTGATGATGACGTAGTAGGTTTCCTATTGCAGTGGTGTGGTAGCTCAACCTAGGTAGGGTATGTCTAGCTAGGCGTGTTTGTCCCAAAAAGGTTAGTAAGATAGACTAGGCATGTTTGATCCTATGGGGATTAGTATGTTTGGGTAGTCTTGTTTGGCCCAAAAGGGTTAGTAAGACAAGCAAGGATTTTTTTGTCCCCGGGTAGATCTATTTGTTTTTCTAGGCTTGTTTGGACCGAAAGGCTTCGTAATTCAGACAAATGCATGATGGATATATCAGATAGCCCACCATGATTCCGCTTTACATGTCCTAAGGGAAAGATGATGTGGTTCCAACACTCTATTATGATGCGCGATGGATATATCAGAGATCCCACCATGATGTTGCTTTAGATGTCCTAACGGAAAGATCATGTGGTTCCAACACTCTATTCTGATGCCAACATTTTTATGCTGATGAAGATGATGTGGTTCTAGAAGTTTGTGATGATTCCAACATTTCTATGCTGATGACTAAAATGTGGTTCCAACACTCTGTGCTTATTCTAACATTTCTATGATGTTGATGATGATGTTGTTCTAGAATTTCTATTATGCTGTTGATGATGTTCTTCCAACATTTCCATGTTGATGCTAATGATGTTTTTCCAACATTCCCATGTTGTTGTTGATGATGTTGTCTCAACATTATATGCTGTTGCTGCTGATGTTCCAGCATCTCTATGCTGATGATGCAGATGATGATCTAGCATTTATTTGTTGATGATGTTGTTTTAGCACTAACATGCTAATGATGTTTTTATGGTTCCAGTATTTATTATGGTATTTTTATGCTAATTGATGATGTTCCACTATGATGATACTCCATGATGATGATGTTCGACAATGATGATGTTTTGTGATGATGATGTTCCACGATGATGATGTTCTCTGATGATGATGTTCAATAAATATGATGTTCTCTGATGAAGATGATGCTTATGATTTTCTTGTTACAAATTTTTTTGTGACATATAGATTCACCCATTAGTTATGTCATAATTATAAGGCCTTGATGGAAACATGAATTCCATAAACAAGATAACAATCTAAGCACACAATTAACGTCATAGGGAATCGTAGAGAATTAGAATAAGGAGAGAAGAAGAGTAATTAATGAACACACATTAATGAATGATCAATAAATGATAATTGATATCATTACAATGGTAACACATCCTTATAAAGGATATTTGATTTGATGGAATACAACTCATTGCTATCTCATAAATCAAACTTACCAAATATGATAAACCCCCATAGGTGGCTAAAGAACTTCCCAAATCAGCCAAGGACCTCACGAATTAGAAAAAGCATGAGTAAGTTATCAAGAGTGATGGAAAAACATGCTAATCCTGGAATATGGAGAGAAATTCGTGGAGGATGGGTTGGCAACAATAGATACCAATTTCCTAGTTAACTAGTTTTACCTTATCCACATAAAATATGGATAAAAGAAGATAAGGAGGAATCTACATGAAAGTGCAGCTACTAATTCTAGGAGTTAATAAAGTGGTCAAGATCAACCTAGAATAAAAAATAAACTATTACAGGGCTATAGATGGCATGTGTTGACTTGAAGGTGCAAGTGGATTCCAACTACTTAGCTAGTGGATAGGAATTTAATAAAATAATGATTAAATATTTTATCCTAAGTTATGAGTGAGTTTAATAATATCCCAAGAACCCCTTTTAAGTCTAAATTTATGATGGTATGTCAAAAATATAGGTGTATATAGGGCCTAACAACAAGGCTATGGTCACCCTTTAACAATCATTATGTCCAAAAAAGATGAATAAAGAGGAAAGACCACATGGGGGAAATCCTTCCTCAAGATAGGACATGAGAGGAAAACCAAAAATTGCTTCTGATGCTGCTCCAAAATAAATGTTGATGTCTGAAGGAATATTCTTCTTGGGAAGAACATAAATCTTCTCACGTGGATCAAGGAAATCTACATGATGGAGACTCGGACCATGTAGAACACCTGATATCCAATGATGTGAAAGATCTTGAGATTTTTAATCAGCTCCAAGATGATGTAATGAATTGAAATTTGAACCAATAGAGATCAAATCAGCTCTAGATAGGTGAAATAAGAGTCCAAGTGAATGTATGAGGTCTCCAACTTCATTTACACTTACATGATGTTTGCAAGAGATAATGTAGGAACATAGAGAAGGCATATGATCAAAGAGTGTGAATGCATGGGATCCATGGGTATCTAGCTTCCAAAGAATCCAAAAGAAAACATATAAGCATATCAATAGACTCATGGGAATACACTGATAATGGATCCTCTATAGTAGAAGTATGAAAGGAGGAAGGAAGGAGGTGTTCAAAATATTCAAGGAGGCTTTGAGGATTGATGTCAATAACAAAGGAGGAGATTCGAAAGCATATGAGACAAAGTATGGTAAGTGGAAAGACACTAAGTGAAATATGGAGCTACTATTGTTATTGATGATTATTCACTCACACATTCATTGTTCTCTATGTATTATATCTTATATTCTGAGATATATGTGCCAGATCCTTCACACTTTGTGCATAACTCTCTCATTGATGGTGTGCAACCCAGTGAATCTCATGAAGTTTTATTAGCCATATCAAGTCTTATTAGTGTCTTTCCACTTACCATACTTTATCTTATGTGCTTTCACATCTCCTCCTTTGTTATTGGGATCAATCCTCAAATCCTCCTTGAATATTTTGAACATCTTCTTCCTTCCTCCTTTCATACTTCTACTACAGAGGATCCATTATCAATGTATTCCCATGAGTCTATTGATATTCTTATATTTGTTCTTTTGGATTATTTGGAAGCTATATACACATGGATCCCATGCATTCACACTCTTTGATCATATGCCTTCTCTATGTTCCTACATGATCACTTGCACACATCCTTTAAGTGTAAATGAAGTTGGAGACCTCAAACATTCACTTGGACTCTTATTTCACCTATCTAGAGATGATTTCATCTCTATTGGTTCGAAGTTCAATTCATTACAAATCTCAAGATCTTTCACATCATTGGATCTCAGGTGTTCTACATGGTCCTTGTCTCCATCATGTAGATTTCCTGGATCCGGGTGAGAAAAAGTATCTTCTTCCCAAGAAGAAGATTCCTCCAGACATCAACATTTAGTTTGGAGCAGCATCAAAAGCATTTTTTGGTTTTCCTCTCATGTCCTATCTTGAGGAAGGATTTCCCCCATGTGGTTTTGCCTCTTTCCTCATATTTTTTGGACATAATGATTGTTAAAGGGTGACCATAGCCTTGTTGTTGGGCCCTGTATACACCTATATTTTTGACATACCATCATAAATTTAGACTTAAAGGGGGTTCTTGGGATACCATTAAAATCACTCATAACATAGGATAAAATATTTAATCATTATTTCATTAAATTCCTATCCACTAGCTAAGTAGTTGGCATCCACTTGCACCTTAAAGTCAACACATGCCATCTATAGCCCTGGAATTCTTTATTTCTGATTCTAGGTTGATCTTGACCACTTTATTGACTCCTAGAATTAGTAGCTGTGCTTTCTTGCATATTCTTCCTTATCTTCTTTTATCCATATTTTATGTGGATAAGGTAAAGCTAGTTAACTAGGAAATTGGTATCTTTTGTTGCCAACCCATCCTCCATGACTTTCTCTCCATATTCCAGGATTAGCATGTTTTTCCATCACTCTTGACAACTCACTCATGCTTTTTCTAATTCGTGAGGTCCATGGCTGATTTGGGAAGTGCTTTAGCCACCTATGGGGGTTTATCATATTTGGTAAGTCTGATTTATGAGATAGCAATGAGTTGTCTTCGATCAACTCAAATCTCCTTTATAAGGATGTATTACCATTGTAATGATATCAATTATCATTTATTGATCATTCATTAATGTGTGTTCATTAATTCCTCTTCTTCTCTTCTTATGCTAATTCTCTGCAATTCCCGGTGAGGTTAATTGTGTGCTTAGATTCTTATCATATGTATTGAACATCATGATATTCCATTATGATGTTTTGTGATGATGATGTTCCATTATGATGTTGTTCTATGATGAAGATGATGCTTATGATTTTGTTATTACAAAAATTTCTATGACATATAAATTCACTAGTCAGTTGTGTCAGAATTCTAAAGCCTTAATGGAAACATGAATTCCATAAACAAGATAAGAATATAAGCACACAATTAACCTCACCGAGAATTGTAGATAATTAGCATAAGGAGAGAAGAAGAGGAATTAATGAACACACATTAATGAATGATCAATAAATGAAAATTGATATCATTACAATGGTAATACATCCTTATAAAGGATATTTGAGTTGATCAAAGACAACTCATTGCTATCTCATAAATCAAACTTACCAAATATGATAAACCCCCATAGGTGGCTAAAGCACTTCCCAAATCAACTAAGGACCTCACGAATTAGAAAAAGCATGAATGAGTTGTCAAGAGTGATGGAAAAACATGCTAATCCTAAAATATGGAGAGAAATTCATGGAGGATGGGTTGGCAACAAAAGATACCAATTTCCTAGTTAACTAGCTTTACCTTATCCACATAAAAGATGGATAAAAGTAGATAAGGAAGAATCTGCAGGAAAGCGCAGCTACTAATTCTAGGAGTCAATAAAGTGGTCAAGATCAACCTAGAGTCAGAAATAAAGCATTATAGGGCTATAGATCGATGTGTTGACTTTAAGGTGCAAGTGGATGCCAACTACTTAGCTAGTGGATAGGAATTTAATGAAATAATGATTAAATATTTTATCCTATGTTATGAGTGAGTTTAATAATATTCCAAGACCCCCCTTTAAGTCTAAATTTATGATGGTATGTCAAAAAAATAGGTGTACATAGGGCCCAACAACAAGGCTATGCTCACCCTTTAACAATCATTATGTCCAAAAAAGATGAGGAAAGAGGCAAAACCACATGGGGAAAATCCTTCCTCAAGATAGGACATGAGAGGAAAACCAAAAAATGATTCTGATGCTGCTCCAAACTAAATGTTGATGTCTGGAGCAATATTCTTCTTGGGAAGAAAATAAATCTTCTCACCTGGATCAAGGAAATCTACATGATGGAGACTAGGAACATGTAGAACACCTGAGATCCAATGATGTGAAAGATATTGAGATTTGTAATCAGCTCCAAGATGATGTAATGAATTGAACTTCGAACCAATAGAGATGAAATCAGCTCTAGATAGGTGAAATAAGAGTCCAAGTGAATGTATGAGGTCTCCAACTTCATTTACACTTAAAGGATGTGTGCAAGTGATCATGTAGGAACATAGAGAAGGAATATGATCAAATAGTGTGAATGCATGGGATCCATGGGTATATAGCTTCCAAAGAATCCAAAAGAACACATAAGCATTTTAGTAGACTCATGGAAATACACTAATAATCATATAACCATATATGTCTGAATTCTCTCAGCGTTCCAGAGGATACCACCTGGTTAATTATGGTTGGGGACAAAGCTAAAGGTAAGAGGTCGGTGTCCCAGCCCAATCTCCAGGAACCGGCTTCCCAGGCTCAATGAAATGCTCTGTGGGAGTCTCATTTTTATGAGCTGGAACTTCCACAAGATATTTAGACCTGTATTGATGCTACTGAGGAAATACCATGGCAAGAAAATGACAACCAGAAACTGAAAGAGGAAAGCAAAAAGGTTGAAGAATTCATTCTAGATCCTAGTCACAAAGTAGGCCGAGTCAACTTATGCGATAAAATAGTGGCCCTATTCTGGGTTATGAAAAAATTGGTTGGTCAGGCCATATGGGATCGTCCCTTTGAGACTCCAGATGATGCACCTCTGGACCCTTGGAAGGCTACTATTTCGTATTCGGTCCAGCGCATTAAGGCAAAAGTGGAAAGAATTGAGGCCAAAATCAATTTTTTGACCTCCTGCTTGGGTTTCCAATTTCTTTCCTCATCTGTGAATGAAGAGTTGAATCCTGATTTTCCTGGTAATATTCCTGGGGGAGGTTAGGACTTATCTTACATCTTACTATAATTTAATCATGACGTATTCTGACCTTCACTCGGCTCCCTCCTACTTCTGTTTTATTCTCACATTTTGATGAGACCTTGAATGTCATGTCTTTGCTCTTTTCTTTTTGCATACTCATGCAATGGACATGCGGTGACTTGTATTCATTATGTTTATTTTCTCCTTTGGTTTCTATAACCTCAATGGTTTCTTTTTCAATAGCTCTCCAGTTTTTTGTAGTAAGCTTGATCATAAAAGTTTGGTATGGTTATTGTTTCACGATCCTGAAGGTTGTGTATCCACCCATTGGGGAGTTGGTTTTGTTGCTTGGTCATAATATTGTAAAGGTCATTTTGATGCTATCGGATACGAGTCTGTGGGTTTTTGGAATTGGTATTGTTGGAATGTAATGTGTCACAACATGATAGGTTTTCTGGAGTTCGAGTCTGTGGGATGGGAAGTTAGGAAGGGCTTCTTTTGAACATTGTAACGAGGGGTTATGGATATATTTTTCGAAGCAGCAATATCCTTATGCTGGCTAGATGTTTGAGTTGGGTTGGTTGGATAGTTGTTTGGTTTGTATGGTTGATTAGTAAGCTTCACCACTGATGTAACATGTTCTGTCAGGATTTTTGTTTAATATAATGTGAATACTAGACTTACAAAAAACAACATGAACTGTATGAGGAAATTATTCATCATAAATAACTTCATCAGAGAATGTAGAGGCCAAGACATCTTAAGAGAGAGCACATGAGGAGATGTTGGGTTCGCTCCATCTTCATCTTCTACTTCCTCTTCTACTTCCTGCACACCAAAATATTTTTCCAATTTTTTCCAAAGCTCAAATGGATATTCAACAGAATCTATGAGGTGATGTACATTTGGAGACATTCACAAACACATAATTCCATAAGCTCTATCACAATTATTTAGCCAGACAAACTTCTTTCATAAGACCCGGGTTCGCTCAATGCACCAATGGAGACTTTAAAGAGACATTTCCTCTTCAAGTATGCACTCATCTTGGGCTTCCAATCAACATAGTTGAAGGGAGATAGTAGAGGAACTTTTGAATCCATATTGAAGTTGTTGCACCTGCAAATATGAAAGGAGAATTAATTGATGAGCTCCCAAAGCTTTGATACCATGTCAAAACTTTGATATAATATGCTCTGATACCATTTCATAATTCTAAAGCCTTGATGGAAACATGAATTCCATAAACAAGCTAAGAATCTAAGCACACAATTAACCTCACTAGGAATTACAGAGAATTAGCATGAGAGAAGAAGAGGAATTAACGAACACACATTAATGAATGGTTAAGAAATGATAATTGATATTATTACAATGGTAATACATCCTTATAAAGGATATTTGAGTTGATGGAAGACAACTCATTTCTAGCTCATAAATCAGACTTACCAAATATGATAAATCCCCATAGGTGGCTAAAGCACTTCCCAAATCAGTCAAGGACCTCATGAATTAGAAAAATCACGAGTGAGTTTTCAAAAGTGATGGAAAAACATGTGAATCCTGGAATATGGAGAAAAAGTTATGGAGGATGGGTTGGAAACAAAAGATACCAGTTTCCTAGATAACTAGCTTTACCTTATCCACAAAAAAGATGGATAAAAGAAGAATAAGGAAGAATATGTAGGAAAGCAAAGTTACTAATTCTAGGAGTCAATAAAGTGGTCAATATCAACCGAGAATCAGAAATAAAACATTCCTGGGGTATAGATGGCATGTGTTGAGTTTAAGGTGCAAGTGGATTCCAACTAATTAGCTAGTGGGTAGGAATTTAATCAAATAATGATTAAATATTTTATGCTAATGATGTTGTTATGGTTCCAGTATTTATGATGGCATTGTTATGCTAATTGATGATGTTCCAATATGATGATATTCCATGATGATGATGTTCGACAATGATGATGTTTTGTGATGATGATGTTCTCTGATGATGACGTTCAATAAATATGATGTTATGTGATGAAGATGATGCTTATGATTTTGTTGTTACAAAAATTCCTACGACATATATATTCACCATCAAGTTGTACAGTTTATTGAGCATGGTTTTCATTGATTACAAGCCATTAATGACAAAGGAGTGATAAAGGTTGATGACATGGAAAACATGAGATGGTTGTTTGGGAATTGGAGACAACTCACAATTGGTGTGTTCCTTGGGTCTCTAGGTGATCCAAATGACCCATGTTGTATTCATTTGCATCCCACATACTTGATATGTACCATTTGATGTTCATGGAGCTCACTGCTTGACCTTGATTAAGACCTTGATAACCTTGTAACCCTTGATGGGGTCATGGAACCCTTGGAGATGGTCATAATGTATGAAAAGGTTCGAAAACCATATACATCATGGTATGATGGCCCTTGGACACTATATGATCATGATGAAGCTTGTATGTACCTTTGTACCTCTTCTCATAGGGTTCTTAGCACGCTTTTTCATGTGGTTCCCACACACTTAGTAGCTTGTTGATGATGATGTATGGTCCTTCTTTTGGTTATATGGATATTACGATGTTGATGGAGTTGGATCCCATGGGAATTCCTTGATATGTTGAATAATACCTTGAAGAATTCCTTGGAACCCTTGTAGTTGGTGGTGTGATATTTGACCCCCTTAAGTGTGGGGTATTTGACGTCTTGTACAATTTGAATAATTTCAGAAAAATGGACCAAGTATATGCAAATAATCCAGTCAAGAGATCATGGTACTTGCCAATCCATTTCCATTGATATGTGGAGCGTCTTCTAACTCCTCACAATTGAAGAGGTTTGAAATTTTGAAGTTTACTGATTAAATTCAAAAATTAAAATGTAATTTGAAAATAATTTTTGAGAGGTTCGCTATATTATTCTTGCACATTGATCTAGGAACAAAGCATCAATCTCATCAAAGAATAATCAACAAATAACTCATGAAATGGTGTTAATCGGAACCCAAATTGGTTTCCTCTCTGTATATTTAATAAACAATGAATGGTTACAATAACAATGTCAAGCAATAGCTTGAATCAATGAGAAATTCGAATACCTAAGGAGGCAATTCGAAATCAATGAGTGAGTCTGGCTTAACTGACTCTAAACCATAGGTTCACACTTAGTTAAACACTTGACCCAAACCCTAACTGAAGTCGAAGTGCAATAAATGACTGAATCTCAACTGAAGGAGATTAAACACATGTCATAGCAAGCCAGCCATCAAGTGCTATTGCTCCATGACTTCAATGAACCTCGATGAGCTTAACTGAAGTTGAACTGATCATCAGAAGTTGGTGGAGGCACCCCTGTTGACTCCATATCATTAAATAATATATTTAATGAGAGGAGGTGCCTTAACTGACTAGTTGAACTGATTGTAACCACTAGTTAGCAATTAGGTGCATTAATATCACTCAGATCACCCATGGAGTGCTCCAGTTAGCCTCCTTGAATGTAGGTAGGCGTGGGTGTGACTGGATGATGGAAATTAATGCTCCACTGATGTCAATTAATGTCAATTATACTTAGGATAGTGGTTTAACTAGACTAATTTGACCAAAAAGAGTGTGTATGATGGTAAATGTCTCCAACACCCCCCCTTAAGCTATACTCAGGAAGCATTAGAAAACATAGATGCATAAAAATGATAGGGACTCGGAAACTAAGGCCATAGGTCACCTTGTACAATGTTGAAACTGAAAACAATGCTCAAAACAAACTAAGTGAGGAAAAGAGGGAAAACCCAGTGGGAAACCCCCCCCCCACTTAAGATGAAAGTAGTCTGAATCACCCTAATGAACTTACCCCAATAGTGAACGAAAGTAAGTGAACTTATTTTTTGAAAATATCTTGGTGAAGATGTCTGCAATCTGCTCATTAGTCGGGCAGTATTGCAGAATGATGGTCCTGTCATGCACTAGCTCCCTGATGTAGTTCATGTGAATCTCTACACGCTTGGTCCTCTACCTGGTAACTAGATCCGTGGATATCTTAATAGCACTATGGTTGTCACAAAAGAGGACAGTGGACAAAGTACTACCAAGATCAAACTCTGAAAGAATTCCTTGCAACCAAACTGCTTGGATGCAAGCATTCACCGCTCCTCGATACTCGGCCTTTGCTGAAGATAGTGCTATGGCAGCCTAATTTTTGTTTGACCAAAAAATAGGGCCACCACCAAACATGAATACATATCCATAAGTTGACTTCCGATCAATAGAATCACCCGCCCAATCAGAATCTATGTATCCAACCAGCTCTAGCTTGGAGTCTGCAGCATAGTGAATGCTATAAGTCCTGGTTCCCTGAATATACTAGAGGATCCTCTTGGCTTCCTTCCAATGAAGATCATGAGGCTGTTGCATGTATCTTGATACAGCATTAATGGCATAACAAATATCATTCCTATAATGTGTCAAGTACAACAAGCTACTAATCAGCTGCCGATAGATAGTGCAGTCCATGGGAGGTGTGTGTTTTCCTTCTTCAAGGCTGATCCCTGAAAGGAAAGGGAATGGTGCAGGCCTACATTCAACCATTTTAAACTTGAATAATAGGTCTGAAGTGTATTTGGAATTAGTGACCATAATCCCATCATAATTTTGCTTGATTTCAATCCCCAAAAATTGTTTTACAAGCCCCAAATCACTCATTTCAAAGGCATTGTGGAGAGCAGTTTTGATGGCTAAAATGAAGGCAACTGTGCTACCTGTGCTCAGTAAGTTATCAACATATAAAACAATGATAATTATATAACCATCATGCTTCTGTAAATACACATTTGTATCTGATCTACATCTCTAAAATTTTTGCGAGAGAAGGAAGGCATCCATCTTGGAATACCACTCTCTTGGGGCCTATTTTAACTCGTATAGTGACTTCTTTAGCTTGCAAAACAAATATGGATCAGTGATGTAGCCCTTAGGATGATTCATTTATATCTACTCATGAATATATCCATGTAGAAAGGCTGACTTAACATCCATGTGATGCACCTCCCAGTGCTTGGATGCTGAAATAGCCAAAACAAGGCGGACGGAGTCCATTTTTGCAACCGATGCAAAAGTCTCATGGTAGTCCACTCCTTGGACCTGAGAGAAACCTTTTGCTACCAGAATTGCCTTATATTTGTAGGTGCTTCCATAAGAAGCAACCTTTGTCTGAAACACCCACTTGCATTGAACCAATTTCCTTCCCGAAGGAAGAGAAACTAGCTCCCAAGTAGTGTTTTTCTAAAGAGAATGCATCTCTTCATCCATGGCAACTTGCCATATCGGATCATTTCGAACATGGTAGTAGGATTTTGGATCTGAAATAATCATAAAATAGCAAGTTTTGGACAGCAAATTATCAGAACAAGAGAGCGCAATACCTGCTCTTTGGAAATCATACTGGGTTCTCCTTGGATCATCCAGATTTCCAATGTTGTCTCCTGCGGAGGAGAGTGTCTGTTGGGCCCATGTAGGAAGATGATTTTGCACTTCAGGTTATGATTCAGCATATGATGATTACTGCACAGTAATATCAGAAATAATATGATCTAAATCAGGGTCATCACCCCCAATTTCATCATCTAAATATTCAGTAGAATAGGAAGGAAATTCAATAGTTTTCTCCTTCACTAGTTCTATCTCCTGAAGAGGCTCATCAAAATTGACACTTCTCTCGATGATGATATATTTGGTCTTGATATCCAGCCACTTAAATCCTTTAGATTCATAAGGATACCCAATAAACACACATTCTATGCTTTGCGGTTGCAAAGCCCTTCTTTTATCAAGCGGAATCCGGGCCCGTGCAGTGGACCCAAACACCCATAGGTTTGACACATACAGATTGTGTCTAAAGTATGCTTCGAAAGGAGCCTTTTTTTTCACGGATGAGTGTGGAACCCTGTTTTTAATGTATGCTGCAGCATGCATGGCTTTATCCCACAAATTTGCAGCAAGCTTCCTTGACTCCAACATACAGGTGGTCATGTCCTTGAGAGACCGGTTCTTCCTTTCCGCTACTCTGTTCTGCTGGGCAGTGTAGGGAATTGAATGCTGGACCTGAATACCACTTTGGGAGAATATGTATAGAAAATCATTACTGACATACTCCCCTCCATTATCATATCTCAAGATCTTTATCTTAAGCCCAGAGACATTTTCAATCAAGGCCTTCAATTCAGAAACATTTTCACATACTTCTGATTTCTTTTTGAGAAAGAAAACCCATGTATACCTTGAAAAATCATCAATAAAAGTAAGGAGGTACCTTGATCCATTCATGTATGTGATAGGCATCGGACCACTGATATCAAAATGTATCAGCCCCAATATGCTTGTAACTCGGTTTGCCTTCCCTCGATCGAACTTGTGCTCAGGGTGTTTTCCAATCACACAGCCCTTGCAAATTCCCGTGGTTGCCTTGATGACTGGGAGGCCTTCAACCATGGATTTTTTCAGTAATTACTGAAAATATTTGAAATTAAGATGGCCAAACCTCTCATTCCATAGCCTATTAACCTCATTTCCATGAGTTACGAAAGCAGTGGGCTTTGCATCCGCAACAAAGTGAGAGAACTCATAGGCTTTTGCATGATGGTTTGCAAGGCCTTTAGCAATGAGTTTCCTAGATGCAATTTTTGTTATTTCAACATCATTTGGGATGAAAGAGACTCTCTTAGGCATTCCTATATGTTTCATTTGATAAACACTAAGGAGATATTCTGCTAGAGACGATACATACAAAACATTAGAGAAAAAACCATTTTCTAGATCTACAGTACCTTGTCCTTCGGAAATGATGGTGGAGTCATCTCCCATGTGGATGGGGATGGATTTGCTGGTATCCAAGGATGAAAAGGAGTCTTTTTCAGCCATCATGTGATTTGAAGCTCCAGATTCAATCAGCAATGCTTTGGACTTCAAAGTGTTTTCCATGAGGGCATGACCTTTCTCATGCTGTGGTTCCCGATCTTGGTGATCTCTCCTTTGAAAGCTCTCCGGAAGATTGATGTGATTCCTCTCAAGGAGAGAGGTTGCTTCATCAAGATTTTTCTTCATCTAGGCATGTTTAGGGTGAAAACCCTTCCTGCAATAAGAACACTTGAATTTTTCTTTCCCATTGTGCCCTTTTTCATTGTTCTTCCTTGAACCAAAAGATTAATCATGCTGCTGGTTTTCAACTCTAGGCTTGGGAGCATCAAATTTAGTTTTCTAATTTTTCTATTGCTTTCCTTTACCCTTCAGATATTTGGGCCTCAAGACATGGAGGGCTTGATCATGAGAATATCAGATGATCCCCATTTGGACAAGCTTGTTATGTTCATTAGTTAGGGACTCAATGAAGGCATTGAGTGTAGGCATCTTCCATCCGGGGGTTGTGAGTTTCCCCGCATGGAATGTAGAAACAAAAACTAAATAATCAGCCCCGAGTTTGGAGAGAATGGCAAGGATGAGCTGATCATCCTCCTTCTCCACATTGAATTTCTTCAAGAGTAAAACAGTATGCTTGAACTTTGTAAAGATATCATTCAGAGTCTCGAAATTGGAAGGTTGGAGAGACATGAGTTCATTTTCGAGCTGGTAAACCCTCAAGTCATCATGCTTTCCGTATAGAGATTCCAATTTGTCCCATATTTTTTTTGGTGTCTTCAAATCCATAAGATGGAAGAGAAGGTCTCAAGAAATAGAGAGGCACAAGAAACCAAAGGCTTCATCCTTCTTGTTCAAGAATCTTGATTTTTCTACGACGGATCTAGGCTCAACTTCAGTGTCCATGGTGACTCTAAAAATTCCTTTGGAGCACAACTAAATCTCCATATAAATTTTCCATGAGTGGAAATTGTATGGAGTCAAGAGATCTGCTGAGGAGGCCATCTAGATGTGCTGTAGCAAATGCTTCACCTGTAGAAACCTAAAAATCAAAACAGAAAGGGAAAAATAAGGTCAGACAGCCTACACATTCTAGGATTTCATCACAATCAACATAGTCAATCAAGCAAGATTGATCAACATGTTCTTTACTTGGGATATTGAGTGGTAAGCTTTAGCTTCTAGTGCAGTGTTGGAATTTTGAGCTATTGCTCACTTTTCAAGGAGAAATCTGTCAAAAAGATTGTTTTTGAGAGATAGATCTTTGTCCCGTCGTATGATCTGATACCATATTATTCTTGCACATTGATCTAGGAACAAAGCATCAATATCATCAAAGAATAATCAACAAATAACTCGTGAAATGGTGTTAATCAGAACCAGAATTGGTTTCCTCTCTGTATATTTAATAAACAATGAATGGTTACAATAAAAATGTCAAGCAATAGCTTGAATCAATGAGAAATTTGAATACCTAAGGAGGCAATTCGAAATCAATGAGTGAGTCTGGCTTAACTGACTCTAAACCATAGGTTCACACTCAGTTAACCACTTGACCAAAACCCTAATTGACTCACCAAACCCTAACTGAAGTTGGATTGCAATAAATGACTGAATCTCAACTGAAGGAGATCAAACACATGTCATAGCAAGCCAACCATCAAGTGCTAGTGCTCCATGACTTCAATGAACCCCGATGAAGTTAACTGAAGCTGAACCGGTCATCAGAAAATGGTGGAGGCACCCCTGTTGACTCCAGATCATTAAATAATATTAAATAATCATTAAATAATATATTTAATGAGAGGAGGTGCCTTAACTGACTGATTGAACTGATTGTAACCACCAGTTAGCAATTAGGTGCATTAATATCACTCAGATCACCCCCAGAGTGCTCCAGTTAGCCTCCTTGACTGTAGAATAAGGGTAAGTTATCCTCCTTGACTGTAGGTAGGTGTGAGTGTGACTGGATGATGGCAATTAATGCTCCACTGATGTTAATTAATGTCAATTATACTTAGAATAGTGGTTTAACTAGGACAATTTGACCAAAAATAGTGTGTATGATGGTAAATGTCTCCAACACACTAAGTGGACAAAAACATTTAAAAAATGTGTGCACATTTTTAGTATAAATATACCTCAAAGTTTTTCATTTTATACACAACAAAGTGTGAGCTCTCCTCTCTGAAATTCAGGATGTCCCTGAGGTAGAATTTCACAACAATTGTTGAAGTATTTTTTGTGGTCTGATATCTCTAATTTTGGTAGCTTATTGAGGAGAAACGCATGGATAGCAGTGATGATTCTCTATGATATTTTATGGACAATTGTTTGATCTAAATTGGGTGTATTAGGTGTTCTGTAGCAGCAACATGATACGATATGACTTAAAGCAAATGTAAAACAAAGTGATCAAGGCAGGAACTTTGAATTCAATCACTAATAAAGCCTTAGTAAATGAAGTTTACAACAAGAGCTAGTTTATGGTCTTCCTGAGGCAAATACACCTCTAGAATGAAGAAAAAAAGCAAGATTGATCTCTAAAATTCATGGGTTGCCTCAGTACTCAGTAGAATATATTTCCAGAGCTTCTATAGGAAGACACCCTTTTGAATATTTCCTTCTATATGAAGAGTAATTTGACAGGAACGACTTGACAGTGATTATTTGGATGACAACCTTGATATGACAAGTGATATCTAGATGTGCAAACTGTTTGAGATGAAAGAGATAATGAATCTTTGAGTTGACAACGACCTCCAACTGATTGAGTTGAAGAAAGTAATATTAAGTTTGAGTTGACAGTGACAGAGATAGCTAAATGATGACATTTCCAATCTGATAACATGTGACATGACAATGATAAGTATGTGAAGGAAATTTGATTCTTCCACCTTGAAGTTTGGATACCTCAACCCTTCTTAGTCAGAGCTAAGAAAACCAGGATGGGCCTTGGAATATGAGTTGGTGCTCTTTCGTCAATTGGTGCTGATGTAATCGTGAATATTGAAGTATTCCATTGTAATTCATATCAAATTATAAATAAAGTTTACTATACTTGTCTTGTGATGTGTCTCTTATGATCTATGTTGATAACATGATTAATTTATGAATGTTGATTTAATTAGTAGCTTAATGTGAATGATGAACTTTGTTTAAGTGTTGAAGTGAAAATTGTTAAGAGTGTTAGAACACTGGTTCATGCCCCCCTCTTAGTGTGCCATTGTTTCCAACAATTGGTATCAGACCCAGGCCTTCACTGCAAGCATTTCCAACTTAAAGGAGATATGTGGACACAAAATGGAAGGACAAGCAGAGTTCACCAATGATGAGGTTCCAGTATTTGATGTGACTGATTACTTTGGATGGAGAAGCAAGATGAAATATTATCTGAAGAAGTTTGGTGTCTGGGAGATTGTGATCAATCCACCCATTCCATCCAACAAGAAGACCAAGATAGCTGCACAAAAAGATGACAAGAAAGACAACACCATTGCCTTAAAATTTCTTATCGATGGACTCTCAAGATTTGTCAAAGAGAGTGTAGGAGAATACACTTCATCCAAATACCTATGGTTTCAGATGGAAAGTGAATACCAAAAAGGATACCAAGACACAAAGAAGGAAACATAAGTTAATCCCACTGAATATGTGAAGCAAGAAGAAAAGGAAGAGAAATCATTGGACATCAACGCAGGTAAGGATGTTTTTTATTGCAGTAGCAATGATTGTGATAAAGTTGAAAATTATCTTGAATATTCTAAGAAATATTTCCTAGCACACATTTTAATGGACATTGATCTCAACTACAATTTGAGGCTTAAAAGGAATATTTTGGGGTCCTTAAAAAATTACCATAAGAAGTCAATGAATCTACTCAAGAAACCCAATCACAAGAATACAAGTTTACAAGATGATCTATAATACAAAGTAGATGAAATTGAAATATTAAACACCAAACTGATAATTCAAGAAGAAGATCCTCATGAATATTTAGAAGATCTTGAAGAAACAAGTCCATTGTCAATTTGAAGATTCAACTTAAGGAATCCAAAAGGAAAGAGGAAATCTTGAATAACTAGTTAGATGAAAAAGAAAATACTTTTCAAAACCTTGAAATGGAAGTGGTTGATCCAAGGAAGAAGAAGGAAAAGTCCAGTGCCTATGTCAAGTTCAATAACAGTTATGTCATCCTATATGAGATCTTGGATTGTCAATGATATCCTTTCGATAAATCCGGCCTTGGTTACAATAAGAGGGAAGAAAAAACTGAAGATGTCTCATGGTCTCCCGAGAATTCACAAGCTCATCATCTCCCGAAAGTGAAATAAAATATGCTCCTCATATACTTGCAAAATACATCAGAAAATATGGAGGACAATAAGGAGTTAGTCCTACTCCTCAAGGCAAGTTCAGAAAAGAGACATCCTCAATGTGGAATCAGGAATCTAGGTATGAAAATAGATTCAATGGTTATTTATACTCATGTAATGATTTTGGTCATAAGGTATTGGATTGCATATCTCATGCAAGAAGTGTTGGGTCTCCCAATAATATGGTTAGGTGTTGGACATGTAACCATGTTGGCCATATTGCTGCAAATTACCACATCATTAGATGTTACAATTGCTATGGATTTGGTCACAAATCCCAAGACTGTGCAAGTACAAGAAGACAACCTATGATGAGTGCCTCATACACATCATCAAGAAGAACCTATGAACCATGGAATAAAAATAATGCAGGAATATTTGAAGCCCAAAATACATGTGCTCAAATTCAAGGACACTCTCAAGTATGGTTGAAAAAGAATGTCTTGTGGAATGTGAAAGAAGTTGAAAACTGCACATAATACGGATTCCATGTGGGAATCCAAGATTGAGGTATTTCAAAGACCTTCATACAACTTGAGTTCATGGAGTTGGAGGATGGACTCAAAGGTAAATGATTGGTTGCTCCAAGAAGTGAAACATGTTCAAGGGTCGTACCTACAATTGGCATGTGGATAAGGGGACCAATATGGTTAGATAAATAAAAGAAAATAAAGTGAAGCAACATGGTGATGTTTGGATTGTCATTGATGCATGCTTACCTTCTATGAATTTACTAGATGATTGTTGATTATTTTCTTATAGCATCTTGTTGCAACTGCAACTATTTCCCAAATTTTTTAAAATTTTGGACCCTCCTTTTAATTTTATCTTGCCTGGATTTGTTTGGGATTACTGAACTTTGTTGTTCCTCTTCTATAGGTTTGGATCTTTGAGGATGGATTGAGGTTAAGTGTTTAGCATTTTCAGAAGTTGAATGACTATCTTTTATTTACTGATGCTTTTGGTTTGAGCTTGAAGTTTTGGTTTGTAGATAAATTTCATTTCACTGTCAGAAGTTTATTGAACAATGAATCGGGGCGTAGTCCTCTACGCAGCCACCATTGTGAAAGCTAAACTATGAATGTCCCGATGGACAGTCATGATTTTCATCGATGTTTTTATCTCCTTTGTTTTTTCAAAACTTTTGACTATCAGCTTTTTTTGTTTTATCACTATCGAAGCTTTAGTCCTGTGCGTTGCCACTGTTTCGGATGGCATATTGCAAGCACCCCAAAGAAATCCCTTTGCTTTGTCGATTCTGTGGGTTTTTTGTTTTAAATGATTTACTTTCTTTCGCTATTGGGATTGTGTTTGACATTTGATTGGAAGCCTAGTCTTTTGCTTCGTCGATTCACGGTCCTCCAAGTTTTTTATTCGTCGATGGTTTGTTCTGATTTTTCGCTGATGTTTTCTATTGCTATAGAACCCTTAGTCCATGTGATTTTTGCCGTTACGGCTTTTCATTGAACTAGTCATCCGATGCTATAGTGGCTCCGAGGTTCGATGCTGCCATTTTTTAGATTTTTTTTGTCGACGTTTTATTTTACCGCAAAACCCTTAGGTTGTATGGTCTCCGCCGTTGTGGTGTCTTAGTGAGTTTGCCATCCGACTTATAGTGTTTCTGCCCGCCGATGAGAGTTTGTTTTCACCCGATGCTTAGTTTTTTTTCCGTTGGTGAGGGTTTTCCCACTTCTCTTGTGTGCTTTTACTCTGTTTTTCGATGGCGGTTACTTTGTCATTCTTCATGCTTTCTTTAGAGGTTTTGAATTAGCTCAAAGGTGGCCTATTTTAAGATGAAGAGTATATTCTATCAGGGTTGTGATTTTAGTCGGACAGCGGGTTTAGATGATTTTCAGACCCAGCTATCAAAAATGTGCTATCTTCATGACAGGATGATTACTGTGATTAAGATGTGTTTAAAAGACAAAGTAGAAGGGAGGCAGCAAGGAAGGAAGCAGCTGAAGAATGAAGAAGCTGAAATAGAGAAAAGAAGAAGAAATTTATGTTTAAGCTCAAAAGGATCTAGTAAAGGACCAACGAATTACTGAGCATGATCAATAAGATTAGAGGCCCAGGCTTGGAAAAGGTGATTGCTACTGTAGAGAAAGATGTGTCTAGAAGACAAAGCAGAAGAAAGTAAGGGTCTGAGATCTCAAACAGATCAATAGCAGCAAAGGCCTAGACTTGGGAAAAGTTCATCCGTTACCAAGCTGGTCCTTTTTTATGAAGTACTCTTAAAATCTAATTCTGAAATGTAACATATTGTATGAATCATGAGCACTCACTAAAAGACAAAATTGTGAGAATGAACGGTTGGGGGGGGAGCCCAAAGGTCACCGAGGGGCAGCCCAAGAGTTTTGCTTGTAGTATAAGTATAGGAGAGATAGATTTGTAAGGGACTTTTTCCCAGATAAATTTGTGAGAGTCTGATGTAAGAAGAACTATTTCCTTTTGCATAAAGAAATTACAAGTTTCCTGTTGGAGAAAGCTTTGTGGAAGGTTTCAAATGCTGTGCTATGGATTTGTTGAATGTGAACTATTTCATTTTTAGCTATTATCCATTAACTATGATATCGTTCTAACTCTTTGAACCTATGTTCTTGTTATGAATGCGCTCTAGTTTATTCTATGAAATTTCCACTATGAGTAATGAATGTTCTTCATAAACAATTAGCTATTTGTTTGTTCATATATCTATAAATGTTCATGTGTTTTGAAATAAGTAACAACTATCTGTGATTTTTCTTAATGCATGCACAAAATACATTACTCATTGTTGAATAATAATCTTGCCCCCTAGGGATAGGATAGATAGTTAGTTTTAGTCTTTTCTTGCTGTGTGTGGTTTAGATGAGAGAGAGTTAAGACGAGAGGTAAGAACCTGCGTATCACATTGTGAATGCTCCTCGTATTCTCTATCAATATTAATTTTTAGATAGGCACTTGCATCTCATACTTAAATTAAAAAAATGAAACATACATGGTGGACCGGGCCATAACCGGTAAAACCCTTTTTTTTTACTTGACCTACGGTACCCGGACCGTAAACCGGACGGATTCCCCATACCAAATAGTAACGGGCTAGTTGGGAACGTTTATTGGGGAGAATCCCTAACTGTTGTTACCTGCGATTTTCCAGGCCTCAACAATTTTTGGTGCTAGAAGGAGCGAAGCTAGTGCATGGATGGTCGAGGAAACTTACTTTCTCGAGATTATTCCACTGGTGATATTTCTGAAAGCAATTTGTTTCCCAATCCAATTCTTGAAGAGAATGGTAAAGAGCATCTGTATTCTATCGATAAAGAAGTAGTTAATGATCTGAGAAGACATACTAGGGAATATGTGAAGAATATTGGAGGATTACCAATTAATCCTGTCTTTCCCAGAAGAGAATATAAGAAGAAAGACCGTCCTATATTGGAAGACGCAATGTTGGTTGGAGATTTTGAAGAACTGGTAGAAACAACCTTACAGGAAGTTGTTCAGCCTTTGAATCAAGTGGGCCCAGATACACCTTAATGTTCACCTGTTCATACCCTTGTTCATTCACCACCTCATTCTCCACCTAGACTCATGGCAAACATGAATGCAAATCAACCACCCAACCCACCGAATCCACCACCTGCTTGGAGGGCTAGGTCACCTTTAAACCTAGCACCCCCTTTACATGACTTACCTCAGGATTTTGAGAAACTTCTGCCCAAGTTTGACCCATGTGAAAATATTTTGGTAGATGATCATTTGCAAATCTTTTACTTGGACATAGAAGGACCAAGGGCTGGAGAACATGAAGATGTAGTTTGCATATTGTTTCCACATACCTTGAAAGGAGCAGCAACCTCATGGTATTGTGGTATTGTGATCCTCCTACAAACTCAATCACAGACTGGGATACGTTTGAAAGAATATTTAGAAGTAAGTATGCAGTACAAAAAACTCATGCAACTCTAATGAAAGGGTTGTGCGCTTTAAAGAAAGAAAGAAAATAAAAAGTGCATAGTTTCACCCAAAGGTTTGCTGCATATCTAAAGAATTTTTCTACAACTGATAAACCATCTGATAAAGTTCTGAGTGAATAATATACTTCATCTCTGGGGCCTGACTTGGCTATGTTTGCTAAAATTTCAGTCAAACCTACGTTATCAGAAACTTATGAAGAAGCTGACAGAGTAGAAGCTAAAAAAGAGAGCATAGAAGATTATCCTGAGCAGTCGAGAGAAATAACTTTCAAAGGAATGTTGAAAATGATGCATAAACTATTGAATAGAGTGATAGATTTGGAAAAAGAAAAGGAGTCTCATAAAGCATACAAGCCTTACCATGAAAGGAGAGAGGACAACAATCAATCTAAGCCTCCTCCACATAGTCCTACATCAATGAATTTAACTGAGGTGGGTATGGATAATTTTTGCATCTTTCATCAGTAGCCTCATTCTGAAAAAAATTGCCCTCAATGGATCAATTCGATGACATTAGTGATGAATCAGCTATTGGACTCTAAAATAACAGAAGCTGATGAGGAGGAGGAAAAGAGAAATAAATCCACAGAAAAACAAGAGGATGATGCTCTAGTTTTATGGGAATGTGTCTCACTTTTTGATACAGAAGACGAAGGTACTCTGAAGCATGAGGAAATATCAAAAAAAAATGTAACAACAAAAATTCAAGGTTTGTTAACTAAATACAATTCAATACTTCCCAAAATTAAGAAATTTCAAGAGAAGATGAAGAAACTACAAAAGAACAACACATATGATAAAATACCTGAACTTACTATTTGTAGTCAAGATCCAAAACAAGTCAACATGCCTATTAGACCTATTGAAGACAAAGCTGATAATATCAAGGAAAATCTCAAAGCACCTGAGATGGGGTACGAATTGTTAAAAACACTTGAAGTACCAGAGGAGGAACTTCCCACTAACAACCAACCTGTAGAAGAGATGGTTGAAGCAAGTGTGGGAGGTAAGACAAGGTTTAAAACCCCGCCTTTCCTCCCGACCCTTGAGATTTTAAACCATAATGTGCACAATTGTTTAGTAGAATTAGGGTCATCAGTCAATGTGATGCCATTATCTGTCTGCAAAAATATTAATGGACAACCTAAACCTACTACTTGGGAGGTTACTCACTTAGACAGGACCAATGTGAAAGTAGTCGGGGAAATGGAAGATGTTCTGATTCACTTATCTGCAAATGAAAATATATGTCAGTACATTGATATTGTAGTAGAAAACATACCTGAAGGCTATGGACTTATTTTGAATCGAGACTGGTCAGTAAGGCTAAATGGATATTTTGCATCAGATTGGTCACATCTGTGGTTACCTTATAAGGGAAGTCCCAATCAAATTAAAGTATTAAGAGAGCCCCACATGAAGCACAATGTTACTCAGTTGGAGGGAAAGAATGAACCAGTGAATTTTGTATTGGGAAATTATCTAATTGAACTAGAACCAGGAAACTACCAAGTGAAAGAATCTAGTAGTACATCAGACACCCAGCCCGATCTCCTTCGGTTTTCACAGGCTGATGAGATTGATTGTAAAATAGTAGATTCGGTTTCAAATATAGTTTTTCCAAGACCAGTAGATGTATTTTTTGATAATGGGTAGGCCTTTTGTAGTCAAGCCTATCCCCTTAACTTACAAATTGTCAGAATTACAAGGGGTCAAAGAACTGACTAGTTAGTGGTTTAGTTCTTAGACTTTATTTTTCTTGATTTTTCTTTCTCTTGATTTTTGTTTCTGGATTATCTTGTACATAAATAAATTGATTTGGTTCTTTATTTTGATTTATTTTATTTCTGTTTGTTTTTAGTTTAGATTTTGATTGATTTCAATAAAAAGAGGCGAAATTTTGGTTGCATGGAGAGCATCAGAATTTTGGATTAACTAAAATCCTTGATTACAAGACTGTGTACTATTTTTTTATTTGAAAGAATTTCTTCTAGTTAGTAGTTTTCCAAAATGGCTATGAACACATTGAAGTCCTACTTAATCCTTGTAAAATAACTCAAAATCAAAAGGTCTGGAATACTATTTCGAGGCTCCATCCATCTCACATTTAAAATATGTCCTAGGGAGTGACAGTAAAAGACCCATGGAAAGGAAACAAGGTAAATAGTATATTATATATAAATGATCCCATGCCAAGAATTGAAAGCCAAAAGGAAAATAAGAGTCAAGAATCTCCTGAGAAAGAAATATGTATCAAAACTAAGTACTGTATCATATGAGTACAAAATTGCCAAAGTTATTCTCCGTCCGTGAGCTGAAAATTAAATACATCTCTCACACAAAAGGACACTATGGATAGAGGAGCCTGAATAAAAATTCAGAAAGAAAGGCATGTAGGAGGACTCAAAAGAAAGGACAAAATTCCAGAAGCACAAAAGTGCAAAATGGCATGAGAATGAGGAACAAATGAATATTTCTGTTTACCATATGTTACAATCCTGTGGTGTCTAAGCTGGAAGCTACCAAAAGACAGAGGCAAAAAATGAAACTCATATTCCTGGCCTCAAAACAGTTATCTTGACTTTGAAATCTTGGTTTCCATTTTCCTAAATTGGACTATCATCAATGGTTAAAAGTACATACATTTTCCATTTGGGAAATCCAGACATCTAGAAGAATTCAACATGTTGGTTTTATTGTCAAACAGTCTGTTAGTTAAGGAAGAAATTTTCCAGAGATCTGGGTTCACCAGGTAGTCGCCAATTGTTGCAGCTACAACTATTTCATAAATTTTTTAAAATTTTGGACCCTACTTTTGATTTTATCTTGCTTGGATTTGTTTGGGATTGCTGAACTTTCTTGTTCCTCTTCTACAGGTTTGGATCTTTGAGGATGGATTGAGGTTAAGTGTTTAGCATTTTTGGAAGTTGAATGACTATCTTTTGTCTGCTGGTGCTTTTGGTTTGAGCTTGAAGTTTTGGTTTGTAGATAATTTCCTTTTCGTTGTCGAAAGTTTATTGAACAATGAATCGGGGTGTATTCCTCTACGCAGCCACCATTGTGGAAGCTAAGCTATGAACGTCCCGATAGATAGTCATGTTTTTCACCAATGTTTTTATCTCCTTTGTTTTTTCAAAATTTTTGACTATCGACGTTTTCTGTTTTATCACTATCGAAGCTTTAGTCCTGTGCATTGCCATCGTTTCGAATGGCAGATTGCAAGCACCCCGAAGAAATCCCTTTGCTTTTCTGATTCCACGGGCTTTTTGTTTTAAATGATTTTCTTTCTTTCGCTATCGGGATTGTGTTTGACATATGATCGGAAGCCTAGTCCTTTTCTTCGCCAATTAATGGTCCTCTAAATTTTTCGTTCGCCAATGGTTTGTTCTGATTTTTTGCCGATGTTTTCTATTGCTTCGGAACCCTTAGTCCATGTGATTTCCATCGTTACAGCTCCTCATTGAACTAGTCATCCGATGCTATAGTGGTTCTGAGGTCCGATGCTGCCATTTTTTAGAGTTTTTTTCATCGATGTTTTATTTTGTCGTGGAACCCTTAGGTTGTATGGTCTCTGCTGTTGCGGTGGCTTAGTGAGTTTACCATCCGACTTATAGTGTTTCTTCCCACCGATGAGAGTTTGTTTTCACTCGATGCTTAGTTTTTTTTCTCTGGTAAGGGTTTTCCCGCTTCTCTCGTGTGCTTTTACTTTGTTTTTCGATGGCGGTTACTTTGTCATTCTTCATGCTTTCTTCGGAGGTTTCGAATTACCTCAGAGGAAGCCTATTTTAAGATGAAGAGTATATTCTATCAGGGTTGTGATTTTAGTTAGACAACAGGTTTAGAGGATTTTCAGACCCAGCTGTCAGGATTTTCTTTGCATTATCATGTTTTCTTTTCATGCATTAACATTGTTTAGAGTTCATTTCACAGAATGCATGTATTGGTACAGTTCGTATCACTTTATTAAACCCTAAATGGTCTAAAATGTGCTATCTTCATGAAAGGATGATTATTACAAGTAAGATGTGTTTAAAAGACAAAGTAGAAGGGAGGCAACAAGGAAGGAAGCGGCTGAAGAATGAAGAAGCTGAAATAGAGAAAATAAGAAGAAAGTTAGGTCTAAGCTCAACAGGATCTAGTAAAGGACCAACAGATTACTAAGCATAATCAATAAGAGCATAGGCCCAGGCTTGGAAAAGGTGATTGCTGCTATAGAGAAGATGTGTCTAGAAGACAAAGCAGAGGAAAGTAAGGGTCTGAGATCTCAAATAGATCAATAGTAGTAGAGGCCCAGGCTTGGGAAAAGTTCATCCATTACCAAGCTGGTCCTTTTTTATGAAGTACTCTTAAAATCTAATTCTGAAATGTAATATATTGTATGAATCATGAGCACTCACTAAAAGACAAAATTGTGAGAATGAACGATTGGGGGGGGAGCCCAAAGGTCACCGAGGGGTATCCCAAGAGTTTTGCTCGTAGTATAAGTATAGGAGAGATAGATTTGTAAGGGAATTTTTCCCAGATAGATTTTTGAGAGTCTGATGTAAGAAGAACTATTTCCTTTTGCATAAAGAAATTACAAGTTTCCTGTTGGAGAAAGCTTTGTGGAAGGTTTCAAATGTTGTGCTATGGATTTTTTGAATGTGAACTATTTTGTTTTCAGTTGTTATCCATTAACTGTGAGATCGTTCTAACTCTTTGAACCTATGTTCTTGTTATGAATGTGCTCTAGTTTATTCTATGAAATTTCCACTATGAGTAATGAATGTTGTTCATAAACAATTAGCTATCTGGTTGTTCATATATCTATAAATGTTCATGTGTTTTGAAATAAGTAACAGCTATCTGTGATTTTTCTTAATGCATGCACAAAATACATTACTCATTGTTGAATAATAATCTTTCTCCCTAGGGATAGGTTAGATAGTCAGTTTTAGTTTTTTCTTGCTGTGTGTGGTTTAGATGCGAGAGAGTTAAGATGAGAGGTAAGAACCTGCACATCACATTGTGACCGCTCCTCATATTCTCTATCAATCTGGATTTTTAGATAGGCACTTGCATCTCATACTTAAATTCAAAAACTGAAACAGAGACGGTGGACCGAGCCATAACCGGTAAAACCATTTTTTTTGTTACTTGACCTATGGTTGCCGGACCGTAAACCGGATGGATTCCCCATACCAAACAGTAACGGGCTAGTTGGGAACGTTTACTGGGGAGAATCCCTAACTATTGTTACCTGCAATTTTCTAGGCCTCAACACATCCATAAAATGTACCGATAACTCTCTTTAGATTTGGATATGATTCCCATGAGCAACACATGATTTTATCTTTGATTTTGTCAAAGCATGCAAAGAAACCATCCCTTGAACTCTACACTTGATAATAGAATATACAGAGTTAGTTGAAGGTTATTTTGAGACTCTCAACTCTAACCTTGGGTTATTGAAAGGAACATTTGTAAGTCCAATACCATTCATTAAGTTAAATTTTCTGAGTATTTAAATGTTGTTGAGTCCTGGTAACTTGTGAACTATGCTCACTGAAGAGGACAACAAGTAGGACTATTCAAGAAGCATTAAGGCTGAATATTCATATGGGAGAAAATGTTGATGAAGTAGTCCACATGAAAGGGGGAGTAGAAAATTCAGCATGATAAGTGGAAGTAGTCAAGAATACAATTTTTTTTGGACATTGTGAGGCCTTCAATGACTTGATGATTAAGTGTTTGTACCTTTGTCATTAATGTCAAATGGGGAGAGTATTTGAAGAGGTTGGAGAGGTTTTTCCATCGATTACAAATGGGGAGTTTGTTGAGCATGGTTGTCATTGATGGCAAGCCATTAATGACAAAGGCGTGATAAAGGTTGATGACATGGAAAACATGACATGGTTTTTTGGGAATTGGAGACCATTCACAATTGGTGTGGAACTTGGAGCACTAGGTGGTCCAAATGAACAATTATGTGGTCATTTGTGGCCCACATACTTGGTATGTTCCACTTGATGTTCATGTAGCTCACTTATTTCACTTGATGAAGACCTTGATGCCCTTGTAACCCTTCATGGGGTCATGGAAACCTTGGAGATGGTCATAATGCATGAGAAGGTTTGGAACCCACATACATGGTTGTGATGGATCTTGGACATTGTATGATCATGATGAATCTTGGATGTACCTTTGTACCCCTTCTCTTATAGTTCTTAGCACACTCTTGCATGTGGTGCCCACACACTTGGTAGCTTGTTGTTGATGATGTATGGTCCTTCTTGTGGTTAGATGGATATTTGGATGTTGATGGAGGTGGAGCTCATGGGAATTCCTTGATATATTGAACAATACATTGAAGAATTTCTTGGAACTCTTGTAGTTGGTGGTGTGGTCTTTGACACCCTTAAGTGTGGGGTCTTTGACGTCCTATACAAATTGAAGAATTTAAGGGTAATGGACAAAGTAGATGCAAATAATCCCTCCAAGATATGATGGTACTCATCAATCCCTTTTCGTTGATATGCAGAGAGTATTCTAAGTCCTCATGGTTGAATAGATTTGAATTTTTTAAGTTTAATGATTAAATTCAAAAATTAAAATGTAATTTGAAAACACTTTTTGAGAGGTTGGATAAGTGGACAACAAAATTGAAAATTTGTGTCCACGTTTTTAATATAAATATACCTCAATTGTTTTCATTTTATACACAACAAAGTGTGATCTCTCCTCTCTAAAATTTAGAATGTCCCTAATCACAGAAACTATTGAAGTATTTTTGTGG
Source organism: Pseudotsuga menziesii (assembly GCA_001517045.1). Classification (NCBI taxonomy): domain Eukaryota; kingdom Viridiplantae; phylum Streptophyta; class Pinopsida; order Pinales; family Pinaceae; genus Pseudotsuga; species Pseudotsuga menziesii. The sequence goes on from LPNX010977897.1 coordinate 90,983, forward strand.
TCTTATCTCTCTAATTTTGGCAGCTTACTGAGGAGAAATTCGTGGATAGCAGTGATATTTCTCTATGATATTTTATGGACAACTGTTTGATCAGAATTTGGTGGATTAGGTGTTCCGCAGTAGAAACATGATACAAGATGACTTGAAGCATATGTAAAACAAAGTGATCAAGGAAGGAACTCTAAATTCGATCACTAATCACAACCTCAGTAAATGAAGTTTATAGCAGTAGCTAGTTCGTGGCATTACTGATCCAAATGCACCTGTATGATGAAGAAAACAAGCAATATTGATCTTTTAAATTCATGGGTTGGTTTCGTACTCAGTAGAATATATTTTTGGAGCTGCTACAAGAAGATATCTTTTTGTATCTCCTACAGGATTACACCCTTCTGAATCTGGCCTTCTCTATGACAAGTAAGTTGATAAGTAACTTGACAGTGGTTACTTGGATGACAGCCTTGATATGACAAGTGACAGCTAGATGTACAAAAGGTTTGACTTGTGAGAGATAGTGAATATTTGAGTTGAAGAAAGTAATATTAACTTTGAGTTGACAGTGACAGAGATAGCTAAATGATGACATGGACAAGCTAATCACATGTGACATGACAATGATAAGTATGTGAAGGTAAGATGAGTCTTGAAACTTGAGGTTTGGATACCTCAACCCTTCTTAGTTGGAGATAAGAAAACCAGGATGGGCCTTGGAATAGGAGTTAGTGCTCTTTAGTCAGTTGGTGTTGATGAAATCACGAAGATTGAAGTCTTCCATTGTAATTCATATCAAATTATAAGTAAATTTTACTATACTTTTCCTTGTGATGTGTCTCTTATGATCTATGTTTATTACATGATTAATTGATGAATGTTGATGTACTTAGTAGTGTCACGTCCCTGACCCTACGACCGGCGAAGAGGATGCTACTATCACCAAACCATCAAAAGCATCCGGGCAAATAGCCCCATGAACATGAACATGCATATAATGCTGAAATATAAAACTTAAAACATAAAACACACTAGGATGCATAATCCTTCATATACATAGCGGAAGAAAACATACATTCATTCAAAAATACCACATGTTCATCATATTCATAAATCAGTAAATATAAATGCAGAGACGAAATAGCCAAGAATACTCATCTGATAAGAACTTGTCCCGCAACCAGCTACGTCGCTGCAACGTTCCACCCAACCATAGGCCAACGTGCTCATCAATCTCTCAGCAACACTGCCACCCCCGAGCTGGGCATGATTCCTCAAGGAATAAGGGTCAAAGAAGGCTTACACATAGCCAAGGTACACAAATCAGCCAAGCCCCCACAGTGGGGTTTATCAGGCCGTCAAGGAGCTAGGAAAGGCTAAATGCTAAGTTGGTGATCTCAATGGAGAGCTAAGGACTCCTACACTAGATCCATTCTGAATTCTAAGGCATCCACACACCCAACACTGGGAATCAGTCCTTTCTCTGCTTCGCAGTCCCTCAGGCCCCCACTTCCCTTTCCAATACTCTTCAAGGGTTGTGGAGAAGAAATCCAATAGTCTCACTCTGTCTAAGTGGCTCCAAACACTAGTTTCTCAAGCATACCCAGCCTCTAATCCTACTCTCAACAGTTCGAATACCAACCACTGCATACCGCAGTAAAAGAAACAGTTCACGGCTTTGTGCAGAATAAAAAGACGATGGGGTGACAACCCAAACGATAAGGGAACACATCTCAGGTTAAACAAGATGTTTCAGAGTTGTTCTTGGCCCTAGCATGGCCAAAACAACTCAGCGACAACCAAAAGATGATTGCATTTGCAGCAACACACAACGTGGGGAAACCATAACAAACCATGAAAAATGGAGGGAAAACCACAGTAAACCACCAAATCAGGGGAAAAACCACAGCTCCGGATCAACAATGAAGTGGCGGCAACATTACATGTTCTAGACAGAAGAGGAGTCTAATTCTCAATCCTGGACAAGGGAGAACAGATATGCTGACCATAAGCCATGAGGGTAACACACATACACTCAGGCCCTGAACTTGAATGGCTTATGCACAAGAAATTCATGAGACCAAAACCCCCTTTCCTTGGCTCCCTGCATGAGGAAGAACAATGCCGATTTCCTGTGCATGAGAAGGCGAAGAGAGGAGACCCTTTCCCATGTGAGATGGTCAAGAAAAAAGAAACCACGATGGAGAACTCAACGGCGCAAGAGGAAAGATAAATATCCCTCTGCATGAGGATAACCGTAACAACTTGCGGTGGGAGGAGAGTAGCCGATATCCCTGTGTGAGACTGAGCAAAACCCCCCAAAAACGTGGGTGGAAGAGTGGGAGAGTGGTGACCATTCCCCTGTCCCCCACGTGAGGAAGAGCGAGCTCCCTGGTGGAGTATATATGGGGCAAAGACTGGCAGTCTTGCCACCCACCACTCCCCAGCCATAACTGCTCCCAACTAAACAAACAACAAAGGTTTAAATGGGTGGCCAACACATGGAAAACTCCTAATAAACCCCACGGGTTGGACAACCCCCCCCCCCTTAACCTTAGGAAGCATGCCATTTTCATTCAACGTTGCACCGCTGTAGCTGGCTATAGGTTTATTTTAATTGATGTGCGTATTTACATGATGCCAAAACTATGATGTGCCGGATAGCACAATATACCATCGGTAATGATCCCTATTGCCGAAACATACACAACCAAATCGATGGTGGGGATTTTTCCTTTAGCTCCTCACCACAATTAATTACAATATATACATCATGTACCTTTTAATGTAACCGAGGTCAAAACCGGGGACCTCACAAGTAGCTTAATGTGAATGATGAACTCTGGTTAAGTTTTGAAGTGAAAATTGTTAAGAGTGGCAGCACACTAGTTCACCCCCCACCTCTTAGTGTGAAATTGTGTCCAACACAATTGTCGTTGTTATTGCTGATGATGTATAATACCTTCCTTGTTAATAGAGAGTGTTGAAAGAAATGTAACTTCAAAAGATATTCTATTGTACTTTTATTGTATTCCTCATTCAGAGACATTATTCCTCTATTCGGAGATGTCCTTGATGTAATTGGTAATGTAAAAGTCATGAGGGAAAACCTCTGTTGTAATTCGAGGCAATAATACCCACAAAAATATTTTATAAATGTTATTTTGAATCTTCCTAGGTTGGTAGACCCTAATTAGAGAACTTGGCTCACCTGATGAATATAAATAGCTGAGGCACCTCTCTCATTTACTCACACTTCTCACTCAATCATTGCGTAAGGGAGAGAGAGAGGAGAAGTCTACTGCAAAAGGGAGCTTCTATTTATGTTCTTGGGGTCTTACACTATACTTGGTTGAATTATATATCGAGGAAGTTTTGCTACGATTTCTTCCCCATGAGGGTTTCCTAAGATGAATCTTTGTGTTATTTTGTGTGGTTGTGCTTGTCTTTCTTTTAGTGATCATTTTCTTATGGTTATGATGTTATGATACTAAATGTTTTGAGATATTGTACAACCATCAAAATTCTAAAAATATATATAATGTTTCAAAAATGTGCTTTTGGTGGACCGGTTTTGTGATCTGTTTTTTTTTTCTTCCTCATTTCAGTCTGGTTTCGGTTCGATTCAGATTTTTGGGGTCGGTCAGTTTGACCACCAATTCAGTTCTTGTAACCTTAGGATAGATGGGGCATGAGGTCCTCCTTCCAAGCTCAAATTTTATTCATGTTGAAGCTATCATCACCTTTCTACCATTATATTATGATTTGTGAGGTTTAATCCCCAGATTATGGGTTACAAACCCTAAAAAATCATTTTAACTTAAAATCGGGTAGGTTAGGCTAGAGGAGAGATAAGTTATCCATTTTCCTTATAAATAAGGAACCCTCCTTTCATTTGTAATAAATATAATGGGATCAAATATGATATAAATTTCATTTCTCTTATGGTATATGAGTTCTTAAGTGGTGCATACCTCTCTTCTTGGATCTTCTACATTTTTCAAGGATCAAAATTTGGTGTTGGAGGCTTCTTTACTATCTTTCAAGGCTAATTAAAGGAGGAGGATTCTAGGGTTTGGTTATCTTCTATTTTCTCTTTGTCAAAAGTGATAAGATATTGAAACCCTTGTCTTGCATTGCTTTGGTATCCAAGGTGAGAGTATTTTAGGGTTTCACCCATATTAATTTAGCCTTGTTGGTGAGACATTCCTCTTGAAGTATCTCTCTTGTTTTGGCCCTTGTCATATTGTTTTCCCTAATTAGGTCAAGTTCTAACATAACATAGGGTTTCTTAGCCTTGCCCTAATTCATTGAAGCACTAAATTTCCAATTATGTGTAGAAATGCTAGCCTTGATTTTTCGCATTTCCCTAAGCGATAATACTAGGTAAATTTCCCTCATATTCACTTTCTCAAATTTACAAAATTCTCTATATTATATTTGGAAAATACAAAAAACCAAATATGTATATAAATATTGTTAAAATCAAATATATAAAAAAAAAAAATTGGTGTTGTAATTTGATTTGTATTAATTTTATTTGCAAGTATCCAAAAAAATGTTACTTTTGTTATTTAATGATATGTTTATCTTACTAAAAAATCCATTTAAAAAAATCTGGAAAAGTGCATTTTACGGCTTGTTTTGGCCCTAAATTAGGGTGGCATTAGCCCTAGAAGTGTGACGTCAACTTATAGTAGTTATTGTAGTGTTAGGGTGTGTATGGTATATAATTTTTTCAAGCCTATATATTATTGAATTCCATACCTATGGGGGTTGGAAAAGGTTTATATCTAATCTTCAAGAACTGTTGGGTATCTTGGGGGTTGTTGAAGTGTTAAATCAAGTCATCTATCATCTTACAAAGATGGTACAGATATGAAGTTGTATGAATAGCCATATATTTCAGTGGATATTGAAAACCTAATATACCCTAAGAGAAGATGCAAACTTGTCATTGGTTGGCGACAGGTAAGAGGTATTCATTTGTGACTTTTTCAAGTATTTGGTTGAAGTTTTCATACAAGTTATTGGTAATGGTTTTATATTTCATTTTATTGATATATATTAGTGACGAAATAGCATCAAAACATATTGCTCCTAACCTTCTAGCATTGTGTGCAATCATTGGGTGTTTTATTGAATATCTTATTGACTCCATAAGGAAATAGTTGAATAACTTAATTGAAGGTTTTTGTTAAAAGTAGAATTGTTTCTCCTAATTGTATCTTATAGAAAAAATTATAGGTTCATTCCAAAATCCTTTTGTGGCCGGAGGAGAAAGGAATAAAGAGAGAGGAGAGTGCATTGTAATGACAATGGGTGCTTCTCCTAATTAGTTGTAAGTATTAGAATTGGCCCTCATGACCTTTCAAAAGGGTGCTAGTTTGTATGGTAACATTTCTCATCTCACATATGTGCTCGTATGTTTTTATTTTTAAACCCCTCATATGGCTCTATTCCTCACTTTGTTTTTGTTTGCTCATATCTATTTGAGATTCAAGTTTGAGTCCCATGTTCCCCTTACCAAATATACTAGGACCATTTAGCTATTTTGACCACTAGTAATCATATTTTAATAGAGACAAGTGTCATTAGAGGATTATTGATGAGTCAATCAAGGATCACCTTATACCACGGGTGTCTTCCCTAAAGACACCTAAAGAAATGTTTGATTCCTTGACTAAGCTATTTGAAGGGAAGAACGTACAGCATGAGTGGGCCTAATGGTTAAGAGCATGTGTTTCCTCTTAGAAGGTCATGAGTTCAAATCCAGAGGGGGGTAGTGTATGTACACCTCTATAGACTTTAGCAGTTAAATTTCTGCGCAGAGGGGGGTCCCTTGTCCCACAAACAAGGGGGTCTCATACACCAATTTGGTGTCTCGCTTGGCGGTGACCTTAAAAATAGATTATTATTATTATTATAAATCAGAAGATGGCCTTGAGAAACCAGTTGAAGAATGTAAAGATCCATAATGCAGAGACCATACAGTCAAACTTTACAAGGGTATCTCAAATCAAAGAAAAACTTGAAGCAGTGGATGAAGATGTAGATAATGCAAAAAATTTAATGACCACCTTGAATGGTCTTCCTAGGTCATGGGACTTCTTTATTCAAGGGATTTGTGCTAGAAGCTGATCAATTTCAGTAGGCTATGGGAGGAATGCTCACAAGAAGAAGCTCAAATAGTAGCCCGAGAAGAAAAGATGGGAAGTGAAGATCAAGCTCTCACAATACACTCCAAGAAAATCAAAAGGGACTATCATCATCACAAAGGTAAGCTTTCTCACCAGAAAGATAACCCTACAAGATCAAGCAAAGATCTATATGTGATGAGAGAGGACACTTTGCCAAAGATTGTCCTAGAAATAAGAGTGGCTCTCACAAGAAGAAGGACAACAAAAGAATACATCATGCTCATGCTGCAAAGGATGATGAACCCTTCAGGAAAAGAGTCAAACAAGAAAGTGAAGATTCCGAAAGTGATGAAGAGTATGTTCTGATTTCTGCCCTCATGGGAGCTGTCACACATGGAAGCAATGATTGGATCATAGACAATGGGGCTTCCAAGCACATGATGGGATTCAAAGAATATTTTGTGAAACTATCTAAACATGAGTCACCCCACAAAGTGAAACTTGGGGATGAATACCAGTATCCCATAAAAGGTAGCGATGAATCCTCCTATAAACTAGACTTGGGAAATTCTATGAAGATGAAGGATGTCTTGTTTGTACTAAGACTAAAGAATAATATCCTCTCCATATCTGCATTGGATGCAAAAGTCATGAGGGTTTCATTTGTAGATGGCCAAGTTCTTATCTGGCCAAAGGGAAAGACTATAGATGATGTAGTAGTGATTGGAGAGCAAGAGGGAGGCTTATACAAACTAAAGGGCCAACCAAAACAAGCCTTGGTCCATGATTCAGTAGAGCCAAGTGAACTTTGGAATAGAAGGCTTGCACATGTGCACTATATGGAACTACCACTTGCAAGCAAAGTTGTTGAAGGTCTTCCAGAAATACAAGAAAAACATGAAGGTGTCTGCAAAGGATGTGCGAAAGGAAAGAACACAAAGAAGACATTTCCAAGTAGTGAGAGCAAGGAAAAAGGAATCTTGGAAATCAACCACTTTGATGTATGTGGTCCGATGTCATCCGCTTCATTGAGTGGGTATGTATACTATGTTTCTTTCATTGCTGAATTTTCTAGAAATACATGGATATATTTCTTGAAAATCAAGGATGAAGTATTCTGTAAGTTCAAAGAATTCAAAGCCTTGATCAAGAACCACAAAAAGAAAAAATCAAGACCTTTCGATCGGACAATGGCAGAGAATTCACATCAGATGAATTCAAAGAATTATGGAGAGATCCAGGGATTAAGAGGGAGTTGACCACTCCATATAATCCACAACAGAATGGGGTTGCAGAAAGAAAGAATAGAATGATTATGGAAGCAGTAAGGGATATGATTAATGATCAAGATATTCCTATGCATCTAGGGGCAGAAGCTGTTAGGACAGCTATGTATGTACAAAACCATACTCTGCATAGAGTACTTGAGAACAAGACACCTGAAGAAGTCTTCTCTGGAAAGAAAACAGAAGTCAATCATCTCATAATATTTGGTTGTCCAGAGTACATACACATTCCAAAAGAAAAGAGGACAAAGTTAGATCCTTCAGGAAAGAAGGGTATATTTGTGCAATATACTGAAATCTCGAAGGCTTATAGGATATAATTCCCAGGATTCAAGAAGATTGGCATCAACAGAGATGTGACATTTGATGAAGACTCAACTTACAACAAATCCAAAAAAAGACCTATTATAGAACTTGAAGAAACAAGAGTACCCAGGATACAAGATACAACTATGAACGAAGCAACTATAGAAGAAGATCAATAAATAGAAGAACCTCAGGAACTTGTCGATCCACCCCAAGAGAAGAATCCTTACAAAAGGAAACTTGCATGGGTACAAGAGGTTGTCCAAGGTGCAAAAAGATATGGGGCTCCAGAAGAAATGCATAGAGAAAGGAAAAGAACTAGGTCCTACTCTGGTTATGTATCCCTATTATGTGACATCATTGATAAAGAACCTTCCAACAATGAAGAAGCGGCAGAAAAAAAAGAATGGAAGGATGTTATGCTCGAGGAGTACCAATCGATCATGAAGAATGATGTCTAGGATGTTGTCCCAAGATGAGAGGAGAAGTCTGTTGTGACTTCCTAGTGGATCTACAAGATCAAGCATGCTGCAGATGGCAGCATAGAGAAATATAAAGCAAGATTTGTGGCACGTGGCTTCTACCAGAAAGAAGGGATAGATTATAACGATACTTTTGCACCTGTAGCCAGATACACTTCCATCATATCAGTACTTTCTTTAGCTACAGTAATGAAATGGAAGATACACCATATGGATGTCAAGACTGCTTTCTTGTTTGGTGTAGTAGAAGAGAAAGTGTATGTGGAGAATCCACTCAGTTTTGAGACACATGATAGAGAGACTCATGTGTGAAAATTTAAGAATACCCTATACGGTTTGAAACAGGCACCCATGACATGGTACGACAGAATTTCCAGCTTCCTGACTAGCTTAGGCTTTACCAAAATTAAAGAGGATTCCAACCTTTATTATAAGGTTGAGGAAGGGAACCCTGTGATACTCCTACTATATGTAGATGACATGTTTGTAAGAGGTGAGGATGGGTTGATTGCTGACACAAAGAGAAAGCTTACTGTCAAATTCGAGATAAAAGACTTGGGTATGATGCACTACTTTCTAGGCATGGAGGTGTGGGAGAATGTAGATGGAATCTCCTTGGGACAAGGGAATTATGCAGTAGATATCCTGAAGAGGTTCGAGATGATGGAATGCAAGGCCATGACCACACCTATGGCATCGAACTTGAAGCTATTGAGTGATGCTTCATCAAGGTCGGTTGATGCTACGATGTATCATCAGATGATTGGGTCCTTGATGTACTTGACAAATACGGGACCAGATATTTGCTTTGCTGTGAACACTTTGAGCCAGTTCCTAATGGATCCGAGACATGTTCACCTGATTGCTGAAAAGCATATTTTGAGGCACTCAAAGGGTACAGTTGATTATGGGCTCAAGTATGAGGAAAATCAAAAGATTAACCTAGAAGGTTATGTGGATTCAGATTGGGCAGGAAGTGCCATTGATAGGAAGAGCACTTCGGGGTGTTGCTTCAGTATGGGATCATGTGTGATATCTTGGTTTAGCAAGAAGTAATCCTGCATGGCACTGAATACAGCCGAAGCGTAGTATGTTGTAGCTTGTTCAGCTATATGTGAAGCAGTGTGGCTAAGGAAGCTGTTATTTGATTTATTTGATCTCTAGTTGGATGCTACTTGTATATATTACGACAAACAGAGTTGTGTGAAGTTGTTAGAGAACTAGGTGTTCCATGCCAAGTCGAAACATATTGAGATCAAATATCACTATATCAGGGATATGGTGCAGAGAGGAGCATTGAAGCTCCAGTATGTTGTGATGGACGAGCAAATAGTTGATGTGTTGACCAAGCCATTGTCCAGAGTGAAGTTTGAATACTTCAGAAAGAAGCTTGGTGTTCATCAGATTGAGGTTCTTTCCAAGGGAACTGATGAGTCTGAGAGCCCTTCAGACATGGTGGTAGGATGTGTTCCTCCCATGGTCAAATGTAAGTGCAGAGCCCTTTTGACATGGTGGAAAGATGTGTTCCTCCCATGGTCAGATGTAGGTGCAGTTCCCTTTTGACATGGTGGCAAGATGTGTTCTTCCCATGGTCAAATGTAGGTGCAGAGCCCTTCTGACATGGTGGAAGGATGTGTTCCTACCATGGTCAAATGTAAGTGCAGATCCCTTCTGACATGGTGATAAGATGTGTTCTTCCCATGGTCAGATGTAAGTGTAGAGCCATTCTAACATAGTGGCAGGATGTGTTCCTCCCATGGTCAGATGTTATTGCATATCCTTTCTGACATGGATGTGGGATGTGTTCCCCCCATGGTCATATCTAAGTGCAGAGCCTTTCTAACATGGATGCGGGATGTGTTCCCCCCATGGTCAGGTGTGAGTGCTGAGCCTTTCTGACATGGATGTGGGATGCGTTCCCCCCATGGTCAAATGTGAGTGTTGATCCTTTCTCACATGGATGTGGGATGTGTTCCCCCCATGGTCAGATGTGAGTGCTAAGCCTTTCTGACATGGATGCGGGATGTGTTCACCCCATGGTCAGATGTGAGTGCTGGGCCTTTTTGACATGGTGGCAGACTAGGCCTCCCATGGTCAGATATAAGTGTTGGGTGGGCCTTTTCAACATAGTGGCATGTTGGACCTCCCATGGTCATATATAAGTGTTAAAAAAGATGAATACCTACATGGAGGCTAGGCCTACAACTAGCATGAAAAAGGGTTGGCTATGTAGAACTTTCTATGACGAGTAGAATTGAGAGATAGGACCATTTGCTCGAGATAGTGGGAGCAGTGATGATGATGATGATCCAGCCTGATGATGATCCAATTTTTATGATGATGCAGAGATGAAGACTTGTGCTGATGAACTGTGTCAAGAGAATACCTTCCTAGTTAAGAGGGAGTGTTGATATATTTGTAACTTCGAAATGTAGTCACTTGTATATTTTATATATTGTATTTCTTTGTACCCTGATGTTCCTATCGGGAGAATCATTAATGTAATCAAGTCATGTAAATTCTTAGAGGTTGACCCTCCATTGTAAGTCGGGGGAAAAGTCCCCACAGTTGAGGGGAACTAGGTTTATTAGACTCTCCTAGAGAAGTTGGCCCTGGTAAGTAATTGTGAAGTCAGAAATTAGTATAAATAGAGAGTGAGCCTCTCTATTTGAAACACACACTCACTCAACTGTAGCACATGGGTGAGAGAGAAGGATTTCGCACAAGTGAGAGAGAGATCAGTTGTCGAAGATCATCTTTGTTTTTTTGGGTTTTACTTTTTCCATTGGTGCTCATTCTATCTCTGAAGTTGCGGGGTTTTCTCCTTTATGGTTTCCCTGAGGGAAACTCTTTGTGTCTCTTGCCTCTTGTGATTATTATTGTGCATGTTATTCTCTCAGATAAGATCCTAGATCATATTGATTAAATGATAAAAATCTAACAACGGGAAGGGAAAGGGATGGTTGTGCAGACCCTCGGGCTGCTATAGCAGACCCTCAGGTTGCTATAGCAGGCCTTCAATATGCTAATGTAGACCCTTAGGTTGCTAGCAGCCTTCCCATAAGGGAATCTGAGGCTGCAGCAAACCCTTAGGCCACCAACAAAAGCCTGTAAGGGCTACTGTGTACACAACAAACCCTCCAAGAAACTCACAGGACTTAGAAAAAAAGGCAGAGTACATAGAAAGGCCTCCGAGAATAGGATTGAGGAAATGGGAAGCTCTCCGAGTACCTAGCAGGCCCACCAGGCAATATTATAGTAGAATGGATCAACTCGAATAGCCTCGGGCAAAATCCTGAGAAGGGTAGAAGACATCCTGTTAGCTTAGCAGAACCTCGGGCAGCAACACAACATACTTGGGTAGAATTGATAGGGTCTGGGAAGAACAGATCTGAGAAACTTGGGCATAAGATAAAGATATAGGAAGCCTAACATAAATCTGGGAAAGTAAAAGATTTGTCTGATAGATATATATTTTTGATCAGCTGAGGAGAAGTAGGGATTGAAGCCCTATTTTGTGGAACTATTGAATAAATCCATTAGGTTTTGATATTTGTACTTGAAGAATTATTATTATCTCAGAATTCTGAGATTGAAGAAAACTTAGTCATCTCATTTTCAGAGATGAACTACTAATGCTTTTGGGGTTTTTGTCCTTTAAAGGTTTCCCCAGTGAAAAATCTTGTGTTCATGTGTTCATGTAGTTGATGTTGTTTTTATTGCACTTGTCATTTGTTATCATTTAGTCTACAAATTTTTAAGTATCCATGCTAATTCTAAAATTCAACAAATAATTGAACATCATCATCATCTGTAACATCGGTATGTGAATACTGGAACATCATCATCATATACAACATCAGTATGTGAATATTGGTGGCATCATCATCATCTGCAACAACAGTATTTGAATATTGGAACATCATCATCATTTGCAACATCAGTATGTGAATACTAAACAACACCATCATCTCTAACATCATCAATATGTAAATACTAGAACAACAACACCTCTAACATCATCAATATATAAATACTGGAACAACATCATCATCAGGATCATCATCATGTGACTGTCGGAACATCATCCACATCATCGACATGTAAATGTTGGAACATTGTCAACATGTAAATGTCGGAACATCATCTGCATCATCAACATGTGAATGCTGGTACAACATCATCATCATTAGCAAATGAATGCTGGTACAACATCATTAGCAGCAACAAATGAATGCTATAACATCATCATCATCAACACAGAGTGCTAGTACCACATAATCATCATCAAAACAAAGTGTTGGGATCACATCATCATTAGCAGCACAGAGTGTTGGGACCACATCATCATCATCAGCACATAGTGCTCAGCCATTTGAAGGAGCAACATGATGGGCACTATAGTAACCCCAACTGGCCTTGTTTGTCTTACTAATCCTTTGATACCAAATCTACCTAGGGACCAAACAAATCTTGTCTAGCTTACTAACCCTTTTGGTCCAAACAAGCCTTTCCAGACACATTAATCCCCCTAGGATCAAACAAGCCTGTCCAACACTAATATACCAATCCCAATGGGATCAACCAAGCCTTATCAAGCTGACATACCAATCTTACTTTGAGATGCCATACCACTGCAATAGGAACCACATCCACATCGTCATCATCACTCCCTCTTTTGAGGGATTTCCTTACATACTACAACAATATTGTCTCCAAAGTATTCAAACTTTACATGAAACATAGGCTTAGTCAACATATCAACAACTTGTCCTTTATCACTTGTTCTTCATCATTCTTCTCTTGTAGGTGACCGCATGTGATATTTCTTACAAGTCAAATTCAGTTGCACGATTAGAAACATTTCATAATCTTCAAAACAAATTCATAATGAAAAATTATTATGCATAAAGATATACACAACTATCTTAGCCAACACAACAATCATCCATATCTCGTATACATACGGTAACTTTCTATATGCTTTCCATATCTACCAGAACATTATTAAGAGCGTGCACTACTCCAACATGTTAGCAAATAGGTTTCATTCTAGATAAGTAGCAATGGAATGTTGTAAAACAACATAAGCCACTTACCCATCACATGCATATTAGTAATAAATTGTTCATCAATACAAACACTCATGTATAATAGACTTCCTAAATATAGGAACATATCTATGTACACAACTGAAAATTATCATTTAAGCAACTAGATATATAGGAAATACTTATCTTTGTTTGTTTAGTAGACTCCCTCTTGATATTTGTCTCCTTACATGAATTACTGGAGTCTCTGGCAACGTGCTCTACTTCATTGTCTAATTTTGAGGACCTGTGCCTATCTTGCTTATGATCGAAAACACTAAGCAAGTAATTTACACCACATATCACATCGAATTGTGTATTGGTGCTAAATCTGTGTGTCCTACAAATGCACCCCTTCTTATCCAATGTTGAAATGGATAAGAGTATGTTCTTCACCTTCATCGGTAGAATTATTCACATGTGTATGACCTTGAGATATGGAAAGTTGCAACCCTCCCAGATTATCACATAAATTTTTTGATAGGAAAGTGTCCTTATGACCTAGAGTTTAGAAATCCAAAACCGCATAAGGAACCACCTACATGACTTTTTTTTACAAGTTCTTGAGAGTGAATTGTTATACGGAAATCTTGTGTTAGACACTAAGAGGGGGGGGTGAATCAGTGCAAATCAATATTAGAACTTTTCTTAACTTGTCACAATTAACTACTGCATAATCATTTCATAAACATCTTCCACTTCATCATTCACATATCATAATCATTTGAATCATCAAGAACCATAACACAAAAGAACACAACACCATATAATTTTTTAATCTTTTTGTATTAGTTTTGGTTCGGCTACAATCGTGAGGTAAAATCAGCACTTACTTATATGTAGAGCACCTACTCTACATCCAGGACCCTGCCTGGTTTTCTTAGACCCTGCTAAGAAGGGTTTGAGGCATCCTAACATCAAAAGAAAGGCAAGCTTTCTTATACAATTAAAGTATACTTGTGTTACCATACTCATGTCATCATACAAAAGCAATCTCTGTCACATTATCAACACTGCTCATCATCTCTGCTCATCATATAAACTCTGTTGTAACACTGCTCATCAGTCATCTTGTTCATTTGCTTACTGCTGCTCAACAACCTCTGTGCTCTAGTCACTGTCAAATCATCCCTATAGATATCACTGCCACATCATCTTTCTACCCATGTCATCACTGTCATATTAAACATCAATATTGCTGGTCATCTACTGCTGCAACACTCTTCTGCTCATCACTCTCATCATCTTCTTCACTTGTCACATCATCATCATGTCTTCTGCTAAAGGTATCACTGCCATGCTACTGTAGGTGCCAAACTGTCATCATCATCATTGTCATGTCTTCTTGTCACTAGGATGTTTCTTCAAGTCACTCTTCATTATACTTAGACTTAGACTATGTATTGGCTGAGTGGAAGAGCCCAACACAAGTCCTAACTTGGTCTGTCAATACTAGAGTTGTCATCCACTCACCAAGTAAGGGCTGTCATCTTCTTAAGCTGTGCATCAACCTTGCTCTGTGTGTCACTCTCACTGTGTATCATCCTTGTACTTCATCAATAGCTTCTAGGGATGTCATCATAGACTGTCATCTTCATGCTTAAGCCTCATCATCAACACGTCAACTTCTAGGGCTGTCATCATGTTGCATGCATCATCATATCATATGCAGTGAATGGAGTATGCATCAACATAGTGTATCAATGGTGTACAAGGCATCATTAATAATGCACAAGGCATTATTATGGTTTACAAAGCATCATAAGATACATAGCATCATTATGCAGTATGTCACCAAAGAGAATGCATAGGGTAGCATCAGACTATATTATTGTACTTACATGCGCCACTGTTCATACCACTTGTCTACTCATAAACACATCATTTTTTATGCTTCACTGTATGTACAGTATCATCCACGTGTAGACTGAGATGCCTAGGTTCACTGCGCCAACTTCCAATGATTGAAGTACACTCTCATTGCTTCATTAATATTCTCAAACTTGCAATAATACAACCAATACAAGCAAACCCCAACCAATGTCCAAGAGGACTGTGTACACTGTGAAGAATACCCCAAACTCAGTCACCTTAGACTATACACCTTCTCAGATTATTTTCTTGCTAGCATAAACTTGAACTGAGGGTGTATATGGAATATCAAGCCAAGTTTAAAACCAAGCTCTGATTCCTTCATGTATACAAGTGTCAAAAACAGACTTCAATCAAGCATTAGATTTGACTGTGCATATTTTATACCTTGTCATAGAAGATCCCAACTTTTTACTGTAAAAGGAACAACAATAAAACTGTGGATGATATCCAACTTTAAGTTAGGACTGTATGTGCATAGAGCAAGCCCTAACCAATGTCATACACACTCAGACTGTGTATTGTGCTTGGAAGAACTTAGCACAAGTTCAACCTTGAACTATGTAGATGTTGAGAAGCAAATCAATAGCAGACTGAACTCAGATGGTGTTCAAACTCCAGGCTATCATCCCTTCATTCATACCAGACTGTGTATGATCTTCAACAAAACTTCGAGACTGGCTGAGGACTGTGGAAACCCTCCAACAGTGTCAACCTCAGGCTATGAATGAACCCCAATCAAGTCACAATTAGAACTATGACCTTGAGATGGAACTTTGGTGGACTACCTCGAACTTGTGCACTGTGTAAACAAGTCACAAAATCAGACTATGGAAAAAGGATTTCAAACTCGGATCACACTCAAATTCCTCAGAACTATGGATTGTGTATTATGCTTGTTGCTGTCAATTTGAGACTGTTTAGTTGGTAAGAAAGACCCCAAGCAAATCAAACTTGGCATCACTGTGCAGTGTATGATGTGTTGGTTAAAACCCCAGACAAGTCCAAGATTTGGACTATCACATAGCAAAAGAAGAACAAAAATTCACTTTTCTACTGTTAGTTGCCTCCAAATTCACCTCAGACAACTTCAAGCTCTACTGCAAAATTTGGACTGTTTTACCTTTGTTGTTTCCACCAAATTCACCATACTGTTGTAATCTCGGGTCTGCTACACTGCTCCCAAATTTAGGACATCCACAAATTGGGGTCTGATTGTAATTTTGTACTGCTGCAAACAGTCACCAAAAAGGACTTCACTGCTACTAAAATTCACAGAAATAAAATGAGTCTGTTGCTGCTATGTTTTAGTGTTGTTTCTGCTGCCCATGAGTACATCGAGCCAGAATTCAAACCATCAAAAAATTGCAGTCTGCTGCTGCCCAAAATTTGCCTCAGTAAGACCACTGAAATTTCCTCAGAGCTCCCACAAAAATTATTTCATAAATGAGGACGTTACTTGGTATTTATACACATTTTAAACCCCAATTTTTATGAGGCTGACCTGTTAAAAATGTATTTTTAATTTTAATATTTAAAGGTCTTTATGGAGCCGACTTCAAGGTGAGTTGTATTATTTTATTTTTATTTTCATTATTTTGTTTTGTCACACAATCATTCCTTTGCCACATCATTAGGGATGTGTCCACAAGTCATCAAGGGTGAAGGTGTCCTCCATAAGCATAAGTAAGGGTGTCGATTAAGCCACTAGGGCTTCCAAGGATATGCCATGTGCAAGAGAATGGTTCCTCCAAAGTCTATGGTCTTCAACACATTATGACTGCGGTTTATATGAAAATGCTTAATCAAATGACCACAACCATCATGGGTTCCTTCAATATCCACGTTAGTCAACAAGTACAAGAGGGATTCTTCAACAAGGTTGTCATCATCTTTAAGGTCCATATGTGTGAGTTCAAGACCCAAGCCATCACATGCAAGGGTGTGTTTCATCATGCCATCTAACCACATCATTTTCACCACTACTACAAGGGTACAAGAGCCATTAAACCACTAAGTGTGTGGGTCCAAAGGCTTTCTCATCCCCTAGGGCCATCTCAAAAACTTCCAAGACTTCATATGACCACTTCATTTTCATCAAGAGTACAAGGACCTTTAAACCATCAATTGTGGGTCTAAGGACCTCTTCAAGGTTTCTTCATCATGTAAGAAGCTTCATAGGCTTCTTCAACCACCTGAACCTCACAAGAGGACCTCCAACGGTCAAGATATCTTATGTAGGGATGCTAGGTCTTCTTATGGGGTACCATGACATCATCATAGCATGAACAACCACAGAATGGGTCATTAATGCTTATCCAACCCATCTAGGGCTTCTCCATCATCTACCAATGCTTCAGGACCATCTCAATGCTTCTCTAACCCATCTAGGATTTCTCCAACGTCCATCAAGGCTTCAGGACCATCTCTAGGGTCTTTAGTATCATCAACAGGGTCTTCAACATCTTCAGCAAAGTGGTGGCATCAAAATCCAGTCTTGTGGGTACAGGGTGCTTCAAGGCACAAACCACTTTATAAGGGGTCAAGGCACTGTAGGTGGGACTTGATGGCATTAATGACATCATGTGGGGCCACTACAAGTCCATGTTGGAATCAATGAAAATTTCATCAACATCTCGTCACCCTCGTGTTATGAGATAGGTATCCCTTTGTCTGCTCCAATCCCTCAAAATTCTCCCTAGAGAAATGGAGGAATAAATTAACCCCTTGCAATTTTCCCTCCTTTGAGCTGGTAACACTCTTTCCCCATTGACAAAAAGAGTTACCCAAGAATCAAAGAGCCAACACCGCTCCTGATACATGAGAAAAGAGAGGTGCCACCACTTCTTCCTTCACTGCAAGAAGCGGTGCCCCCTTAGCACCGCCTATTTTCTTCATGAAGGAGCGGTGCTCGAGTTTTGAAGGAAAAAAAGAGAAGCTTCGAGAGGATTCTCGAAGCTGACCTCCGTAGAGCCTCATCCCTATGGTTTAGGACTAGCTGGAGCTCGATATCCTCCCTTTTAGGATCTAATATCCACCTCACCGATAAGATCCTCAACCATACCTATCCTCCCATGCCTTTAAATACTGGCTCACCCCCCATGGGAAAAAGGAGGAAGAATTGTGTTACATACCCAAACTCTGTCAAAATCATTCTTGAATATTTGGAGACAAGGTGAAGTTAGAGGCAAGGAGCCATTGGAAGGAACTCTCAACACCAAGGCATGAATTTTGTAGTCTCTCCAATCATTTATTAATAAAGAATGTCTTTTGTTTCCCATATATGTTGTTTCATATGTTTATATTGCTTGATTCCTTGGTCACAAGCATAGATCTAGCTGATTATATTGTATGCTATCATGTTTTCTTTGTTGTCTTGCATATTTTACAGGTTCTTCTACGAGGATAGCAAGGAAAACCTTTAAGAGAAGCATTATGGTGTACCATTCACATGATTAACCAGATCTAGGGAGACTCTAGCATTCTGTGTTTGTGTTTTTTTCTAGATCTGAACCATTAAGACTAGGGAACCAACTCTTGTCCGTAGGAGGTGTGTATTTTTGGCTAACAAAATTGGTGACTTTGCTGGGGAAGCTACTTCGAATTCTGAATCTTTGGTAAGTTGAAACCTCCACCTTCATTTTCAATTTCTAGATCTACTTTTCCATTCATAGATCTATAGATCTGCTTTGAATTTGATTGTTTTTCCTCTATCTGCATTTGTATCTTCATATTTTTGGTTCACTGGGTTTTCTGGTGATTGTTTGGGTTCATTTTCCAGTCTATAACTTCATTTTCTGTTGCTTTTTTTTATTTTTCAAATTGTCATCTCGGGCACCGCTCTTAAGCTGTGTTATAAGTGCGGTTCTAGAGCTGTCACCGCTCTTCCTATATGTTAAAGAAGCGGTGCCACCGCCCTTTTTCTATGTCCAAGAAGCGGTTCTGGACCTTGTAACACCCTGGTGTGAATCTGCAAGAAGCGGTGCCACCTCTCTTTTGCTGTGTACAAGAAGACGTGCCACCTCTCTTTTGTTGTGTACAAGTAGCGGTGCCACCTCTCTTTTGCTGTGTGCAAGAAGTGGTACTTAGGCTAGTAACTCCTTGTTTGGTACCTGTAGAAGTGGTGCCAAATATTCTTCTTAGCCCTGTTTGGTGTTTGATTCTTAAATGCTTGTTTTGGTATTTGAGATGCATGCTTCAGATAGTTACAGTTGTTGTTTGAACTCTACAATTCATTTTTGAACCGAAAACTCAATGAAAAATCAAGAATTCATACGTATTTTCAAGAATTTTGATTGATGTTGGTCTTTTACAGCTTCATAGTTGGCTTTGAATAGAACTTGGTTTTGTTAGATCTTTGATTTTTGTCTTCTTTGATAGAACAAGAAAATATTCATTTCAGTTTTTCTTCATTTGTTTTACATTATTTTTGTATGTTTTTTCCTTTTTTCATAAAGTTGTGGAAAAGTCCATATGAAAGTTATTGTATAATTTTATGATTAGTTCATTCTATCTTTAGCTGAAAATCTGAACACTTTTGTATAAAAGTTGTAACAATCTTTTCTTGCTTTTCATTAGAGATCTCACTTCTTTTTCAGTTCAAAAGAGAAGATTTTGTTTGTTTCAGTTAGGAAAGGACCATATAAGCAAGTTTCTTTTATTTTTGTATGGGATTTATTCTATGTTTCAAATGAATTGAACCTCTCTCTCCCTTCCTTAAGTAGGGCATACCTTTAAAGTGAAAGTGAAAATTTTGCACTATCATACTACATGGTTTTACTTTTATGTCATCACCTCATGCATTCACCTAACCATTCAAGATAAAATTAAGCGCTAGCTTAGGTTTAAAATTTTTAGCAATTTGTGTGCTAAGTTGGTGATGTGTTCGAGCCTCGTAAATAGTAGGAGTTGTTGTTAATTTGTCTGCACTACATCCCGAGACTCGCGTGGTTCTTCCACGTACCATCGATATATCGAACGACCTTTCACGTACCCTTCAGGTATATAGAAAGGTACTTCATGTACTCGATTGTATATCGAAAGGCCCCTTGTGAACGGTTGTGCATTAGACAACACTACTACCGATTTGAGCTCCCACGTACCTTGCATATAACAGGAGACCCTTTTAGGAATCTTCAAACCATTTGAGTTATCTTTTTGGACTGTCTTGTGAGGTTCCAAACCTTTAATCCACTCCTCTCACATATTTTGCTTGCTTCTTTAGTTTGAGTAGCACTTGTTGTCTGTATAGTTAGGATTTTTTAGAAGAGAGAGATAGTTTTGTTACATAGTTATGGTTTCACCTTCCAGGACTGCTAACCAAGAGAATCCTTTACCAAGCACATCTTTTGTTTTCCCTCCATATGGGGATGTTGGTCCTCCTCTCATGGCTACATTAAGCCTTCCTGGATTGACTATTGGATTACCTGTTTAGTTATTTTGTACACCAATTTCTTCTGATCCTGATCCTTCATCACAAGAGCATCAACCTCATGTTGATCCCTCTCATTCTTCACCAGATGTGTCTTCTCCTGTTTCTCCCTCTTCTCCTGTTGAAAGTTGTATTACTAGTAGTCAGGTGGATGAGAAGAAGAAGAAAAGGAAGAGTAAGAAGAAGAAAAACAAACAAAAAACCAAGTCTCAACCAATCACTCCTCCCACTGCGGAGAGTGTTGATCTGCACACCCCAATATCGCGTAAGCCCAAATTCCCTTGTAGGCTTTGCAAGGGTGATCACCTTCTGAAAGATTGTCATGGTTTGGCCCTATTTTTAGAAGAGTGTTCTAAGGTTTCCCGATAATATATGTCATCAGTCTCTGGTCATCATGCTGATGATCCCCCCCCAACCAGTGACTCTGTGGTTAAGAGTCGGAAGGGTAAAGTCAGAAATCCTTGTTTGCTTTGTAAGGACATGCACTTTACTTACTTTTTTCCTCACATGAATGAAGCTTCTAAGTTGTTGGAAGATATTATTGTTTCTCGTCAATGGCTTCCAACAGGTTATCGTAAGTTTTCACTTGACATCCCATTGGTTGATGAAGTGGTCGGTCCAGTTCTAACCTTAGTCGATCCCACTCTTCCGTTGAAGAGTGAAGTCCAAGTGGTCAATTCAGATTCATCTGTGGTTGATCCCACTCTTCCTTTGAAGAGTGAAGTTGAAGTGGTCAAGTTGAAGTCATCTCCACTCGATCCCACTCTTTCATCAAAGCGTGTTAAGACTGAAGTAGTCTCTTTGGCCAAATATTCTTGTTCTTCTCTTCTAGTAGAGAATGAACTGAAACCTACTAAAGTTTTCATGCTTCGTTCTGATTGTTCTTGACAAGAGGAAGTTTTGTCTATTTTGACAGAACCCTCTCCAAGTAGTGAGGTTCTTTCCTTTAACTGGAGTAACCTAACAGAGTCTCGTCTTCATTCGAGTGTTCCTTTCCAGATAGTTGTGAATGTTACTGCTAGGCGGATGCTTCGCACTATTGTTGACAAAGGGGCTTCTGTTAGTATTCTATCCTCAAATACTTGGCAAGCTTTAGGTTCTCCTTAGCTTGTGCCAGCCACCGATTAAATACTGGCTTTTAATTGAATACCTACTGCACCTTTACGGACCCTTCCTTATTTTCCTATTACATTAGAAGGAAAACTGTCTGTATAGATGTTATGGTGGTCCAAGGTCCTTTAGATTTTAATCTTCTCCTTGGATGTGATTATGTTTACACCATGAAAGCCGTAGTGTCCACACTCTTTAGAGTTATACATTTTCCCCATGATTGGAAGATTGTGACCATTGATCAACTTTCTTTTGTTACACCCGACCATTGCATGACTCCTAGTAATTAGACTACCCTGAATGTGTTGCATGTTCTTGTGATTCCTTCCCCTTCTTCTAGTTAGCTTCTTCCCATCATAGGTAAAATGGGGGGCATGGCTCTAGTCTATGGACATCATAATGGATCTACGCCGCTATATTTTATGTAATGGGGGAAACCTACCAGCCTTTGGATATCATGTTCGGTAGGAGCAAGTGGTGTGAGAATAGTTCCCATTCTGTGTCAAGCTTGTTAAAAAATGAAACAGGTGCTTGTGAGCATAGTTCCCATTCTATGTCAAGATCGTTAAAAAATGAAACATATTCCTATGAGAAAAGTTCCCATTCTATGTCAAGCTCGTGAAAAAATGAAACAAATGCCTATGAGCATAGTTCCCATTATGTGTCAAGCTCATTAAAAAATGAAACAAATGTCTGAGCATAGTTCATTTTCTATTTCAAGCTCGTTAAAAAATGAAGTAGGTTTCCTTAAGCATAGTTTACCTTTTGGTTTCAATCTTGCATAAAAATGAAACCATGTTCCAAGCACAGTTACCTTCTGTTTCAAGCTTGTGTAAAAATGAAACAGATCCCCTTCCCTTGAGTCGAGTCTTCCCTTTAGTGTTAGAACTTGAACCTTCTTTTCACCTGCCTGATTCTCGTTCTTCCTACCCCCCTGGAGAACATTTTCACATTAGTAACTAGGTTTTTAGGTTGGGTATGGAAGAAGAATCGTTAGACGAAATGAAGCTTGGGGGGCATGTCGAGCCCCTAGCAACCATGCTAGTGGTAAGCTTCACTAGCAATCATGCTGGGGGGGAATTTACAACCTCTATATGTCATGTTAATGGGATTTTTCAAGCATAGTTTACACATTAGTTTCAAGCTTGCGTAAAAATGAAACCAATCCTTGAGCATTATTTCAACTGATCTTCGAGCTCGTTAAAAATACTAAGATGGTGTTGAGCTTACTTTTCATTTTTTGTGCTCTGGTTAAAACATGAAAAGTGGTTTGAGCTTAGTTTGTTACTTTTTTATGCTCTGGATTCAAACATGAAAAATGTTAATAGAGTCCTCTTTAAGCTCTTTTAGGACTCTTAAAATGTGAGAAGATAGTCGAGTACTTGTCTTCTTCATACTCGTAAGAGTATTTGAAGAGTCGTCTCTCCGACGGTAGGTTATCTTTTTTCCAGTTCAGATTGACTATTTACGAAAAAGGAACACTCCATCCAATCATGACTGGAAGAGTTCTTTAAGGTATTATTTTATACTTTTTCAGGCCTTAGAGACTAAATCATATGAAAAAAGACCCTTTGGAGTTTTCTTTAGTTTGTTTAGACTCTTTAAACATGAACTATACTGAGTTTTCTTTCATTGGACTTGTTAAATTAAACATTGAAAGACCATTTTCTGGGAATGAACCCCTCCTTTCTCAGGTTCGTAAAACATATGAGTTTGGACTCATCGCTTGATGAGCTAAAACGAGTGTTTGTTACCCTCTTTGAACTCATAAAAACAAAAAGAGGCACTCATCAATCATGATGGAGAAATTAAAGGAAAGGGAACAAATTTTGCAATAATGGCAGTTGTTAGTCACCTTTGAACATGGCACTTGTCTGCATTTCATTCAGTCAATTGGGTATTCCGTTTGTTTCCGAGTCGATCCACTTTCATGAGTCATGCCACTCCTTTGAGTCTCTCAAATATTTCATTGTCCGTTTTCGTATTGTGTTCCGCCTTGTCAAGTCAATGCTGCCAAGTCTTTGGTTGTGCCGCCTTATGTTCAAAAGGTAAATTGTTTTGAGAGTTTACACCTGCAGTTAAACAACTTTTTTGTGTCAGTTACTTTTGAGTCAGTCCTATGGTTACATCATACTCAAAATTCCAGAACTTTGTTCCAAGTTTCGTGTTGTCGATGTGGGATTCATCATGACCCTCCTTCGACGAGACTATTCTTGTCGACACCAGGTCATCATCCAGGAATTAGTCTTAGAAACAAAATTTAGTACCTTGAGATCTGTATGCCTTAATGACAGATTCTCTTGCTTTCGACATAGGTTCACATCATTGTCCTTTGATTGATAGATTTGACTGATTTTTCGACATCAAATCATCTATTCACACTTAGTAGATTGTACTAGGGTACCTTGGGAATCATTGACATTAATGGTGATCTCCCTCGCACTTGTTAACGATTCACATCATTGACCGGTAATCAAGTGGTTTCTACCATGTTCGACTTCAGATCATTGTAATCACATGGATAGAATCGTACTTTGTGGAAGACGAGACAAAGACCCTGGGTATTTGTTAAGCACTCATTGCTTTCCCCAGGTTGCAATGGATTATTTGTATGAGTCCTAGCATGGATCCACATTTGTATGTTCATGGCTGTGCTCAGATTTGCGTCTATATGACATAGATTTACATCGTATGTCTAGTAGCTATGTCCAAATTTGAGTCTTCTTTGCATGGATCTATGTTGTATTTTAGTAGCCATGACTTTTTTGTATCTCACATGGATCTGCGTTGTATTGGTCGTCAGCCATGTTGTGAGTGATTTGGGACATGTATCAAAATATGCTGCAGAAATTTGGTGATGTTTGAGAAGTTTCGACCTTTGGACCTTTGCCTTGATACTATACCTTGTTCTTTCAAAGTATATTTCCTATCGTTTCCCTCTAGCCATTATACTTTGGGGGGCATCTTTGTTATACCGAAATCTTGTCACCCTCATGTTATGAGATAGGTATCCCCTTGTCTGCTCCAATCCCTCAAAGTTTTCCTTAGAGAAATGAAGGAATAAATTAACCCCTTGCAATTTTCCCTCTTTTGAGCTAGTAACACTCTTTCTCCATTGACAAAAAGCATTACCCAAGAAGCAAAGAGCCAGCACCGCTCCTAATACATGAGAAAAGAGAGGTGCCACCGCTCCTTCCTTCACTACAAGAAGCGGTGCCCCCTTAGCACCGCCTATTTTCTTCATTGGAGGAGCGGTGCTCGAGTTTTGAAGGCAAAAAAAATAAGCCTCGAGAGGATTCTCGAAGCTGGCCTTCGTGGAGCCTCATCCCTATGGTTTAGGACCAGCTAGAGCTCGAGATACTCCCTTTTAGGATCTAATCACCACCTCACCCATGAGATCCTCAACCATACCTATCCTCCCATGCCTTTAAATACTGGCTCACCCCACATGGGCAAAAGGAGGAAGAATTGTGTTGCATACCCAAACTCTGTCAAAATCATTCTTGAATCTTTGGAGACAAGGTGAATTTAGAAGCAAGGAGCCATTGGAAGGAACTCTCAACACCAAGGCATGAAGGTTGTAGTCTCTCCAATCATTTATTAATAAAGAATGTCTTTTCTTTCCCATATATGTTGTTTCATATGTTTATATTGCTTGATTCCTTGGTCACAAGCATAGATCTAGTTGATTATAATGTATGCTATCATGTTTTCTTTGTTGTCTTCCATATTTTACTTGTTCTTCTGCGAGGATAGTGAGGACAACCTTTGAGAGAAGCATCATGGCATACCATTCAAGTGATTAACCAGATCTAGGGAGAGTCTAGCATTCTGTGTTTGTGTTTTGTTCTAGATCTGAACCATTCAGACTAGGGAACCGGCTATTGTCCGCAAGAGGTGTGTATTTCCGGCTAACATGAATCCATTTATGAAATGTGTAATGTGCATCTCTCATTTGTCTATTTTTCCCTGAGGTATCATTGTATCAAATGTGCAATGTGCATCTCTCATTAGTTTATTTTTCCTCATTGTATCATTGAATCTTTTGTGGGTATCAATTTTCAAGGATATGGTGATGATTTGTTGCTTGAGGAGTGAGGTGAGTTTCTTCAAACTTGTAGTCATCCTCTCTTTGATTCTATTAAACTGTATTAGGGTTTATTTGTTGTAAGTGCTTAATGGCTCTTTTAATCATATGGGATTTTATTATTGAAGAAGTGACTTGTAGTCATCCTCTCTTTGATTATATTGAAATGTATTAGGATTTATTTGTTGTAAGTGCTTAATGACTCTTTTAATCATATGATATTATTATTGAAGAAGAGACTTGTTGCTTGGTATGTCCGTTCATTCATAAGAAGGTTGTCTTTCTCATCCTTTTCTTATCGTCTCATGTTATAGTACTTCTTCCACTATTTTGGGTTGCACATTACTTTGGCTTTAACACATTCGTTGTGATGGTGCATTTATTGCTAAGGCTCTAACTTACTTTCATAATCTAAAAGATTTATTTAGACAAGTCATGACACATTACATATTCATAATTTTCATCCGCCCTTTTTGTTTCTGTTATTTGACTCCATAAGCCTTGGATTGGCACTCGTCTTAACAATCCATTCATCACATAAATTTAAAATATATCATACTTTTACCTAAAACCTCACTTGTATCGCATGAGAGCTAAATGCATCGTATTGTATAAAAAACTGCATCATATTGTATAAAAAAAGTTAGACCAATAAAAACATATTATTAATAATTATTTCTACCCATTAGGCATGCCATTGTTTGAAAATGGATGCAGAAAATACAAAATAACCCCAACAATAGCAAACACAAATTAAGAATGAGGTTAGGAAGGCTCTGAAACTATACCTGTCTTTTGAAAAGTAGATGTTGTAGGTCCAGTACTGCACCATTTTCTGGCCCTGCAATAGACTCAATCTCTACATTTTTAGCTGCTAACTTTTAACACCGTGCAGCTACCTATAAACAGAAAAAGGACCTATAAATCCCTTTCGAAATTTTCACCGTAATCCCGAACATAATGTCTTGTCTGTACCGATGGAAGGTATGGGGCTGTTTTGGAGGTTAAATCCAATGAAATCAAAGTCAAATTTCATTTAAGTTAAATCCAATTAATATCAAGTCAAAGTCATTTTGAATCTCTGATTTACAAGGTTGGCAGTGACAAATATAATTGCATAGAACTTGTTTAGCACTTAAGACTTCGCCGAAACATGATATACTTCTGCATATTATTAAAACCAATTAATATCATTAAGTGAAAGCCATTTTGAATCTATGATTTACAAAGTTGGCAATAACAAGTATAATTGCATAGAACTTGATACAATAGACTCCCTTGTTTGTGGGAGAAAGGGTCTCTCTGCGTAGCAAAGTCAAATTATAATATACCTAGTCACCATAAATTTCCAACAATAGGATGTGCAACATACTTTGATTTCAATGACTTGAGCATCATTCTTTCAATCAAGATATTGTATTACTGTTAATGTCAATGACAATTTTATAATACATCTTCAAAAATTTATATAGATGGAGGAAATGTGTACCGCTGTCGAAGCTTCCAAGCCAAGCTGTGCAAGTTGAATTCCAATTCCTTTATCATTGACAGACAGAAGTGGAGGTAAACGATTCTCTGGAGTCACAGCCTCCTATTTAGTTTTGATCATTGATTTCCCCGAGGGCAATACATGAGAATAACAAGAAAACCAAATTTCAACTTGCCATGCATTAACGCAAGAAAACAAAATACAAAAATATATGTAGAGAAACCACTACAAATTTGCTAAACAGAATTCTGTTTTCCTTTGGATTGAAATACTCTATAGATCACAACAGGTTCAAGAAGAACACTGAGAATCTTGGGAATCGATAAATGCACCCAGTTCAATTCCCTCTCATGCAATCATATGATCATTATATTACGGAAATAAGAGATCTGTAATGTAAGAATGCGACGTGAAGCATTCTGTAATAGATAGATATAATTTATTACCGAATGTAGCAAGACATCTTGTATTTTACAAGAGTCTGCTCATCCTAACAAATGCTCTTGGCGATCTCTAAAAGGACACTTTACACTTGCTACATAGTAATACCTGTTAAAAAATTATGATTATAACAACACAGGAGTCAATTTAAACACTCGAGGATAATCAATGCAAGAGTTTGTCCCCAACATATTTCTAGAACATTTATAATCAATGCATACTCAGATTCCTGTTAAGAAACTGGAAAGGAAGATAGATCAATAGGTTACTTGAGGCACACAAAGGTCAAGAATACCACTTTCTTAAAAATGGACAAATCTATAGAGGTAATAAAGTTAGTTTCTTTAATGAGTCCCTTTTCTTGGTATAAAGGACATCTTATTGTTTTCATTATAGAGATATGTTTGTCGACTTGAGAATTGGAAGAATTAAGCTTGAAACAGAAAACAGTTTGTATATTGCTCACATCTAAACAAAGAAACAACACGTACATAAATAGTTGGAGTGAGATCCAACTAATTCCACTTCTTGTGGGAGAAGTTGAGAAAATATCTCAACTTCCTCCAGCTACCCCCAACCTAATCCGTAAACTCTAGGAATCTCTAATGAGTCATTATTATCTAACTGCCCCCCTTAATGACTACATTACAAATAAACCACACATTATAATTCTCAAATTACAACATAGATCTCTGTCTGATCTGGTCTTCATCAGCACTCTCACCCACTCTGAAATCTTCTGGTTTACGCTCTTTCTGCACAACTTCAAGCTACCAATTCATCCAGCATAAATAAAACTGCTTCCGACAATCTTTGAAGCATTTGTAGGATCAAAGATTCATGACTACCCCGAAAAATAACCATGATACTGAAAAAAAAATTCAGTAATCAATCTTACAATGTGACCTTTCTACACTCAACAATACAAAGATAACACGAAACTGATGATCTTGGAGCATCGAAATACAACAAGAATCAAAAGTTTTTACAATATATTTCTAACATACATAAACAATAACTATATTCTAGAACAGCTTGAGAGATGATTGAGAAGGTTCATCATCATTGGATGAGTATTCTTGCATAGCACCTAGTGAGTCCTTAGCTATGTTAGCTGATTCTTTCAGTTTGCCATTTAAAAGATCACTAGCACGAGTTTTGCAATTCAGTGCTGTATGTCCACGTCTTCGACAGTAGAAGCATTCAATGTTTTTATTTGTTCTTCCCTTGGAGTATAGTGGAATTTCAGAATTTGAACTGACTTCCAAGTCACCTTCCTTCATCCTCTTTTCTTCTGCTAAGAGTGCTGAAATCATGTCTTCTAGAGTTCGAGAGGGAATTTGTGTTAAAGTAAAAATAGCATTGTCATATTTTAGAGACAAACTATTCAGCAAGATTGCTTTTGCATCATCATCATCGACTTTACAATTAATATCTGCCAACTGTGCTAACAAAGACTTTAGATCATTTATGTGAGAAGACAGTGATACTTCATCATGCATTTTTAACTTGAATAGCTGTAACTTTAATGAAAACTTGGCATTTACAGCCTTTTCCCCAAATATTGTACTCAATTGTACCCACATTTCTTCAGAAGATTTTTTTAAATCTATTAGATGTAGTTGAGAATCTGCAAGAGACAATCCAAGAATGGACTTGGCTCTATCCTCTCTTTTCTCCCATTCAATTAATTGCCTAGGATCTGTAGGTGCCTTCTCTGTTCCTTTTACTATTCCCCATAAGTTCTTATGCATCATTTGAAGTTGTATTTTTACTTTCCAAGTATGGAAATTAAAACCATTAAATTTTTCCAATGCAATGTTTTCCCTATCAACACAGATTTAAATAAAAAATGAATACCTCTGCAAATGACAGCTTTCCTTCCTCTGGCAGCCTTCCTTCTTCTGGCAAATATGGCAGTGTTCCTATTCCTTCCTCTTGACTGAACAGATCCCTGGCGATGGCTTGCAGGGCAGTAGTGTTATGGCCAGCAATGGTGTCTCCACGCCTCCTCCTATGGTAGCGAGCTTCTATGGCAGCGAGCGTTTGATGAGAGGTGTAACTCCAGCAATCTCATGGCTCTGAAAATATAAACAAACGGTCCCCTCCACGTAGAACTCAGGAATTGCTAACCTGGGACGGCTCTGATACCAACTTGAGAATTGGAAGAATTAAGCTTGAAACAAAAAACAGTTTGTATATTGCTCACATCTAAACAGAGAAACAACACGTACATAAATAGTTGGAGTGAGATCCAACTAATTCCACTTTTTGTGGGAGAAGTTGAGAAAATATCTCAACTTCCTCCAGCTACCCCCAACATAATCCCTAAACTCTAGGAATCCCTAATGAGTCATTATTATCTAACTTGTCGCAAGTAAAGATATGGTTATCAATGACAGAGAAGGCAGTTATGGGAGGTCAAGATTAACAAACCATAACTTTCTTGGTACTAATCAAAATAACTATCATGACTGTTGGAATATTAACACTCCAAGAATATTTAGTAAGGAATTATAAACATTTAGAAGCATTTTTTTCATCTTCACATAAAAATACAAGCTAATTTAGCAAGCCTTTACAGAGAAAAGCCTGCCACCTAGGAGTCAAAATATCTATCCATATAAATCTTGTGTTTCCCGGTCTGCTACTTCATCTAAGAGTCTAAGGTCCTGCATTAAATGAAGTCTAAGTTCTTTAAACAAAAGAACAAGTGCACCAGAATAGAGTATGTCTAGAGATTAGTCCTTGGGTTCTATATCCACATCAATTGGGATTCTCACCTCCTTGGTTTGGGCATCTTCCTTTATTTCTGCTGTTTCAGCTTCCTCTGATTTTGTTGCTGGAGCTTCACATTTTGCTTCATGGCTTCCATCTCCAAAACCCCAGATGGTTGTAATAAGAGCATCATACTTTCTGTCCAGTTGGTCCAAATTCTGTAGAACTACGTCATCTTGAGTTTCTCCACTCTCAATCCATATGCAATGAGTTCCTTGAAAACCCAGTAAAGATCCATTGTTTTGGCGTGTTTTTATTCCTCACTTCTAGAAGACCCAGTGTCAGGGATAAGTTTCCCAGTCTTCTCATCCACCACAGTGCAATGAGTTCCTTGGCATCGCAGTAAAGATCCACTGTTTTGGTGCAATTTGATTCCTCACTTCTGGAATTCCTAGTGTTTGGAAAGTTTCCCAATCTGCTCACCACCACAGCGTTTGTAGTGCTTTGCCTTACCGTGATCCCCATAGCGTCCACTTCTCCTTCCAGGGCCTCCAAGAAAAAGGTCTAGTAGGAGGCAACAATGACCACTTTTGCAGTCAACTTCTTCCTTCGGAATGAGGGCTCTTCTCCCTTCTGCGTCAACGTCTGCATCTGCGTTTGGGACCTGTCTCTCTGCCATTCCCCATATTTGGCAGTTCATATACCAGCTAATATTTCTTGTATTCTATGGTTCTGATTCGAGTGCTTGCCATGCTTGCATTTCAGTGGCAGACCACGAGCACCACAGATGATCCAGTTCAATGCAGTGTCACATTGATTCTCCAGAAACTCACAACATGGAACTGGTTCTCATAATCTCTTTAGCCATAACTGTTGGGAGCGAGAATGAATCGTCAGTTAAGCTAAAGGGTTTTCAGAGAGAGCGCGCACATACATACATATATAAGCATTCGAGATGGTCATGAATTAGTTGCATAAAATGTTAAACCATAGATATTTACTAGATTAATGATAATCATTAAAGGATCAATCATTTAGTAAGCAAATAACATTAAAGATTTCTTATAGCATTGTTATAAGATAAATAACATTAAAGATTTCTTATAACATTGTTATAAGATAAATAACATTAAAGATTTCTTATAACATTGTTATAAGATGATGATTTATGACATCAAGTTTCAATGGATAACATTGGTCATAAGAAAAAGTAAGAGATGAAATGAACTATGAACTATAGGACATTATGATCAAAGGCATATATTTACACTTAGATAAATGTTTGGCCAAAATTAATTCCAGTAAAATCGGAAGTATAAAATATCTTTTATCATGTATTTCAATAATAATTGATTATTTTGTCAAGTTTTTTTTGTTATTCAAATAATTTTGTCTATCTTAATTATGTGTGATATTTTTTTCATAAAACAAGGTCTTTGTCTACAAGAGTTATCTTGTTTCTTTACTGAAAAAAAACATGATCATATCCATTTCTTAGGCCATAGATTTCTTTTTTTAAGAGATGTAAAGTGGTTTAAGGACTTATGCATGGCCCATAAACTTAAGAGAGTTCTATTGTTATTAAGTTTTTAGTCTTTGTCCAAAATTATGTATATTTTTTGTTATATTAAAGCATAAATTAAGAGAAACAATATAATAGTCTAATATGCATCAAAACTATTATTTGAGGAAGAAACAAGTGGACCATAATATCACCAGGAGGTACAAGGAATTGGTGCAAAGAATAAAATGAAGCCAAGGATATCAGTGATGACTCAATCACTTTCCTCATTAATTTATCCATGAATAAATATCTATTTTTCCTACGAGTGTTGACGAGTCAACGACATCTCCCTAATAACAAAAATTTGGGTTTCAAATTCTCAGTGTGCAATGAGATTTTGCTAGTTAATGATAAATTATGTACCTAATAAAAAAGAAAATATTAGTCAGCAATGAGGTATGAAATGGACGCAAATGGTAAAACAACATGCTCCATCTGTGAGTATGAAGGGCCAAAATAGTTAGACTTCAAACATCACAAATACACATGAAAATGTATAAACTATATGTAAATTCAAATCACTATATAATTGTAGTGTGTGATTTCTCAATCACATGCACAAAAAGCAATTACTAGAGTAATGAGGTATGAAATGTAGGCAAATAGTAAAACAACATGCTCCATGTGTGAGCATGAAGGGCCAAAATAGTTAGACTTCAAACATCACGAATACATATGAGAATGCATAAACTGTATGTAAATTTAAAAAAAGCACTCAATTATATAGTTTATGAGAATACATAAACTATATAATTGTAGTGTGTGATTTCTCACTCACATGTACAAAAAGCACATACTAGAGGATTATGCAATATGTAGTAGTATATCAAAGAAATTAGAATAAAATTTAAAGTAAATAATATTAATTCTTTAACATGCATGCAACATTCTTAAAAAACTAGTCATAAAAAGAGAAATGCAACATGCAAAGAATGATGTTTTTATTTTACAATGAATATGAGAGTATAGTAGCACCTTGGTAACGATTGTGGATGGTAGGGAATCTCTATAGCTAATAAGGGGGGAAGGATGGTTCTTCTAAGTCCTTTATTCCCAAGTCTCCAACCAAGTGATTAGATGGTTTATTCCACAATGGTGAAAGAAGGAAGATAGAATAATGGTGCTATCTCTTGTTTTTTTGATAGATTTTCAGCAACATAACAATACTATTAGTGTATGAGATATGAAAATGGTGACCATGAAGGGTATATTTATAGGAAATATGGTGGATACACATGACCAAATCAATGACTATTTTGGGGAGGTTAGGGTTTGGAAGACCAAATCAATGGTTATTTTCAACCTTAACAGTTAGGTTTGAAAATAGTGATCTAGATGGCACCAAATAATGATCTAGGTTCTACACTAGGGTACTCGTGTGGGGAAGGAACTACCACACAAGTTACCCCATATATTCAAATGGAATGATGAAGGTTGCAACTCAATGGTATCGACTCTTTGGGGCGATGAGGAAAATGATGGTGGATATATAACATGCAATGTGCAAGAGTAAAAATCCTATCCCTATATACCATGGGTAGAAATTACGTACCAAAAGTGGATGTCACCAAAACATCCTATGTCTCATCTGTCAAATCATGGAAAAATAAATAAAATTGTCTCCAAAACATATGCCCAAATCCCCAAAAGGTAAAAATAGGAGCAAAGATGCCTATGCAATGTTTTTCGATTTTGTAGTTTTTTAATGATTTTTAGTTTTTAAAGCTTTGTAATGGACCAAGGCATACCCCACACATGTAAAAGGAAAAAGAACAACACACCAAAACATAAAATACAAAGCATCACATGGCTTTGTGGCATATGGGTAGTATTTACACAATAAAGGGTCACTATGGGGCCTTGCCACAAGGTTGCCATCGTAATCGACTAACTCATATGCCACATGATGTAGCACATGCTTAATTTTATAGGGATGGTATCATAAGGGTTTTGTATTTAAAACGAGGGCATGCATAATGTTCCTTAGCTTTTCCCGAGCGAGAATAAGAGATGCATTATAGTACTTTCCTCCTCCCAAGGATTTTCATGAGTAGCAATGACTTCCATAGGGCATCATACAAAGGTAAGGCATCATTGGAAAAGTCATGTGAAATAGGTGAAGAATCATCCCATGAGTGAAAGGGATCAAGATTGACAGCTAGGCGAGGATCTGAGTTAGGATCGAGATTGACAACTAGGTGAGGATTATGATCATGATCAATATCAACAACTTGGTGAGGATCATCATCGATATCAACAACTGGGTGAGGATCAATATATTGGAGAGATTCCTCCATATTTTCCTAATATGGAAGGAAAGAGGCACAATGATGCATATCCTCCCAAGGATTATCACACAAAGCCATGACTTCCATAATTGCTTCATATATGCCAAGGCATCTGTTAGAAACTCATGTTAAGGAGATGGGGAAGTGGCCCAAGAGGACAGTATATCAGGATCAAAATTGATAACTTCATGAGGATCACAATTAGAATTAATGGAGGTTGATTAAATAACTTGCTAAGAAACCTCTACCACTGAAAAAGGTATCAAATCTCCAACAGAATCAAATTCTTTAGGTTCGGGTACAATCCACGGATCAGATCAACCAATGGACCCATTAATTATGGAGTGATCGCGCAAAGAGGAGCTTTCATTTTAGAGGTATTAGGTGTTGGAAAGGGGAAGGAACCCATCAAATATGAATTTTTAAACAAACTAGCACCCACACTATCATAATCCTTCATGGAATCACCAACAAAAGGAACATTATTGTTAGAATTGAGATGCATATCTGGTGCGTAGTAAGAAAGTTTGTTTATAGTGACTATCTTCCCTTGGTGGGGGAAGCAAAGTAGTTTAAAGACTAACGAGACTATTATCGTCATGGAATAAAACCAATTACGCCCAAGCAACATATCATAGTCTAAGGGAGCATTGAACAATTTGACATCGACATTAACAATTTTTCTCCCTATTTATTGTTGAGATTACAGCATCAGGAGTCATTCTCTAGTCTTGTAATATCAAGACAATAGGCTTGTGTAGTCCTACGAATATCCTCATATGATTGAGGTGGTGTTGTTGTAAAGTCTTGTGAATAATATCAAGACAGTAGGATTGTGTAGCCCTACGAATATCCTCATATAATTGAGGTTGACAGTAGGCTTCTGTATCCCTACGAATATCCTCATGTGATTGAGGTGGACAGTAGGCTTGTGTATCACTACGAATATCCTCATGTGATTAAGGCGGACAATAGGCTTGTGTAGTCCTACGAATATCCTCATGTTGTGAGGTGGTGTGCTTTACTATGTGAAGTAGATATACTATGTGATGTATGGCTAGTCATGGTCAACAGGTGCTACAAGTCTCATTTAGGGATTAGCTACCCCTAGAGTGATTTACTTTAGCATGTGACTATATGACCCAGGGAAATACATATGATCATAGGTTTGGAAATGGTCTTATGATTATGATATGATAAAGATGATTATTTAATGAAAACACATATGGACCATGCAGAGATATTTAATATAAGCACAAAGACAGAGAGAGAATTTGAAATTGCAATTATGGTAAACAAGTTCAGTTAATTAAGGGTTCAACTCCTTAACTTATGCAAGTGATTGTTTGAAATAAATGTTGATGGAGAAGCACTAGTTCTGTTCAGTTACATTCAGTTCAGTTTAGTTACATTTAGTTACTGTTTGGTTACATTCAGTTACTATTCAGTTACATTCAGTTCAGTTACATTTAGTTACTGTTCAGTTACATTCAG
The DNA here is from genome assembly GCA_001517045.1 of Pseudotsuga menziesii. Lineage (NCBI taxonomy): Eukaryota > Viridiplantae > Streptophyta > Pinopsida > Pinales > Pinaceae > Pseudotsuga > Pseudotsuga menziesii. The sequence continues at coordinate 126,772 of LPNX010977897.1, forward strand.
TTCTGTTCAGTTACATTCAGTTCAGTTTAGTTACATTTAGTTCGGTTACATTCAGTTACATTCAGTTATGTTTAGTTATATTCAGTTCAGTTCAGTTACATTCAGTTCGGTTCAGTTACATTCAGTTCAACTAAGTTACATTCAATTCAACTCAGTTAACTACTCAGTTAGAGTTAGTAATTAATGAAAGGCGCATATCTTCATGTGGAAGATAATTATGGAGTGCAAGCTTGACACCAAATCAGTATGGGGTGCATGATTAAAGATGGATCGGTGTTCTAAGTGTTAACAAGTTGTTGCTACATGCAACCATTCTATTTTTGTTGTAAAACCTAATTTGACTTGTTATTAAAGTGCTATGCACTTGGCAAGTTAGATACGGTGTTCCATTCAATCTCCACTCTCTGGTGCTCTCTGTGGAAGCAATCTGCTATTGTGTTGTAATCATTCTCTACTAATAATCTATCATACTCTAAGATCATTTGCTAGGTTTTTTATCCCCTGAATCAGTAGAGGGTTTTCCCAAGGTATATCTTGTGTTCTATGGTTTGATTTATGTCTTTGGATTATTGATGAGATTTATATGCACTGTTATTATGAATTAAAGTTTTGAAGTTCAAGTTTCTTCATATTTTTCTCAATCACTAACATGGTATCAGAGAAAGGGAATGAAATAGCTTAGTTTGCACAAGCAACTATAGCCTACACGATCTTGAGAAGTATTGAGCAAAGAGCTTGAAGCCATGGCATGGATCTCCATCCAACCGGAAGACCAGTTTGAATACACTTCCAAATGAAGGCAAGAGTGTGAATCATTCTTGAGGAGAATGATCTAGATGTTTACTTGACCTCGGTGAGTGAGGACTCTTTATGCAGGGCGAATTAAAGAGCAAATCAAGATACACAATTTTTGTCACTTTTCAAGAGACAAATATCATGGAGACGTTTTGATCAATCCATGAGGAATCAGGCAAAATGGTTGAAAACCCAGTTCCAAAATTGGTCGATTTAGCTTACACACGAGAATATTTCAAAAATACACAACTGTGTGAGAGATACGATCAGGTATTTGAAGATGAAATTCTCAGAATTCCTGTTATGGCTGTTTTCTCAAAGTGGACCAATTGATGGAACAACCCCAAGAGTTGTAAGTTGGATATTATCATTATTCATTGGATCTTGTGTATAATGAGATCCTTAAAGAGTTGAGATATCATCCAAAGAAGAGGATGATCATTGGAATAAGTTTTCTTTGAAAGAAGAACATTCGCTTCAGGTTGCATGGGATCTAGTTTCTCCATGCAGAGATTTGCTACCTCCTGCATGCACTCAAATTTGCAAAGAGATCAAGACCGAGGGACTACAGTAATCTCCACAAGGAAGCAGAGATCAAGACCGAGGGACTACAGTAATCTCCACAAGAAAGTATAGATCAAGAGGGAGCATGCGAAACAATAAAAAGATAAGTACCTAAATTTTTTATTATATGCTACTTAGATCTATATGCTTTTGAATGGTTTCATTACAGTCATATAGAGGATGCATGATTGTTCATAAGATATGAATATAGAGCATGCATGATTATGAATATAAAGGATGCATGATTGTTTCATAAAGATATTAATATAGAGTTGCATGCTTGTTTCATAAATATAGAGACACATGATTGATTCATGAGTTATGAATGTTGGGCTGCATGATTGATTTATGAGATATTAATGTTGGGATGCATGACTATTTAATTATCATATGCTTTTATAAAATCAGATTATGTTTTATTACAATCTGTATTCCTAGACTTGGAATTGTGTTTAGCATATACATTGTTGTTCATATCTTTATTGGAATTTTATCAATCTCATGAGTCCAAATTTTGTGAGATGATATAAAAACTGATATAAGACTTATGTAGAAATGATACAAGGTTGACAACATCATCCATAAGACATGAGATCTAGGGCAGCATGATTGTTTCATGAACTATGAACATAAGACTACATGTTTGGCTAGATAGAGGGCTTCATGCTTACCTCGTGAGATATGAACATGGGACTATATATTTCTTTCATAAAGTGAATTTTTGGACTGATATAGGGTTGCATATCAGTACATAAGATTATAATGGGTTATGATAAATCGGTTGGTCAATATCTGTACATAACTAAGTAAATCTTTATCAGTATATTGAAAGTATTTCATGTGAATAAAATTCATGAGTATGAAATAATTCTAACCATGAGAATAATCTGTCTTGTAGGGAAAATTAATATGCCATTACCTACAAGTAAAGAAGGACATGAATGTGGAGTCATTCTGATGGCTAAGCCTGGAAGAGAACAGTTCGAGAGGTTCCTATGTCTCTTGGAAAGAAGACAAAATAGATGGCTTAATTATATTTTGATAGATGTGAAGACTTCTGAAGATATTCTATCTTATTTAGATTCATGTGTCAAATAAAGAGCTTCATATATATATGAGCATAAATCTCCATGATGGAGAACCCATATTATGAATCTCACATTTTGCATGGTGAGAGGGAGTTGCTAGTCTCACTAGCTCATGAAGAACCAGTGTAATTGGTTGATGTACCTCCTGTAAAAAAAAAAAGGAGATATGCATGATGCTCATATTTAGAAGGAAGCTGAGAAATGTATTCAAGAATATTGTTATGATTCTTATTATTAGTGGTGTGGCAGTCACCAAACAAATATTTTCCTTAGTTAAGGAAAATGTGCAGTAAAAGAGCCTGAAGAGTTTCAGGATGATGGACTACAAATCCATGGCCACACATATCAAGGTAAATATGAAACTATTCTTATTTCATATTTGGAGGATCTCAAGTCAGTTGAGATGTATTTGGTTAGTCACAGAACCCAAGATCTGTTATGTACTTTGCAGTTTGTACATAGACATGTACAAAGCATGTGTTGTGGTACCTACTTGGTACAAGTGTATGTGAACTCATATATATTTTGATTAGTGAAATAGATTTTTAAAGATATATGAAATCTGACTAATATAGTGATCGAGGAAGATCATGTGTGTTGCTCTAGATAGATCATGTTGAAAAGCAGTAAAGCTTTTGAGGGTTCTAGTCAGTTATACTTGAGACATGGTACATATCCATAGATGAGCAGCATTGCCAGTATTCTTACTAAGCTTTTGTTTGGGACAAGCTTGGTATAGTACATAATAACTCCTCTAGTTGAAGAGGGAGTATTGATGTGTCTTCATGGGAAACAGCTGATAAAGTCCCCACTAGTTAGTCATCATACATGACTTAGGAAGCTGAGGGTTGTGATGGATTGTGGAGAGAATCCACATGAGAAGAGACATGGTCAAAAGTCTCAGAGACTATTTATAGTCTGGACTGTTAGAAAACAGTTACAATCTCTCGAAGAGGTAGTTGGGGTGCTGCAAATATAAAGAGAAGGATCACTGAGAAAGTGATCATGACTTGAAGAACATTACAGAGAATGGCATGCTCACAAAGAACTTCTCTGGATAACAGAAGATTCAAGAAGTCAACAAATGTTGAAGAATGAAAAAAAATATAAGTATTTATTTTTGCATGTTATTACACATGTGTTGTATAATATTGTATATGATGGATTTAAAAACATCCATGGTTTCTAGTTTAGAGAATATTTATTCTGGATTGGATCCAGATGATGCTACTTTGTGTAAGTAGCTGGTTGGTCTTTGAGCAGACCTGTTGTGTTTTATGCTTACTAATAAGCATATGTTTAAGTACCTTTGAGGTACATTAGAATAGGCTCTTTATTGTATTTGATACATGGTAGACCTATTATTTAATTGTGCTATCTAGCTATTGTTTTAGCCTGAGACAAGCGATGTAATTTAAGGCTAGTACTACAAAATCTAAGTGTATTATGGCTAGTAATACAGAAGAAAAATGTATGTATGAGAATATTACAAAAGCAAAATGTGTTTTTGTGGATAGTACTACATACTGAGGAGTAATGTAGTGTGGGATGCTACCTACTAGGGTGAAAGACTTGAGCCTGCATTCATTAGGTGTTAATAGTCAAGCTTTTTCGAAAACCCTGGATGTGTTTATGATCAAACACATTCGAGATGAAGTTTTACTTCATTGAAGTCATGACCATGAGTTCCAATACATAGGTGTTGATGAGAAGATTGCAAATTTGCAACAAGCCTCTATTTGTGACGAAGTTTAAACACTTCTGAGATAAGCCTGGTATGGCAGAGAATGTCTCCCTCACTGAGAGGGAGTGTTGAGATTATAGCATCAGGAGTCATTCTCCAGTCTTGTAATATCAAGACACTAGGCTTGTGTAGTCCTACAAATATCCTCATATGATTGAGGTGGTGTTGTTGTAAAGTCTTGTGAGTAATATCAAGATAGTAGGCTTGTGTAGCCCTACAAATATCCTCATATAATTGAGGTGGACAGTAGGCTTCTGTAGCCCTACAAATATCCTCATGTGATTGAGGTGGATAGTAGGCTTGTGTATCCTTATGAATATCCTCATGTGATTGAGGTGGACAGTAGGATTGTGTAGTCCTACGAATATCCTAATGTTGTGAGGTGGTGTGTTTTACTATGTAAAGTAGATATACTATGTGATGTATGGCTAGTCATGGTCAACAGGTGCTACAAGTCTCATTTAGGGATTAACTGCCCCTAGAGTGATTTACTTTAGCATGTGACTATATGACCTGGGGAAATACATATGATCATAGGTTTGGAAAAGATATTATGAGTATGATATGATAAAGATGATTATTTAATGAAAACACATATGGACCATACAGAGATATTTAATATAAGCACAGAGATAGAGAGAGAATTTGAATTGCAATTATGATAAACAAGTTCAGTTAATTAAGGGTTCAACTCCTTAACTTATGCAAGTGATTGTTGGAAATAAACACTGATGGAGAAGCACTAGTTCTATTCAGTTACATTTAGTTCAGTTCAGTTACATTCAGTTACTGTTCGGTTACATTCAGTTATTGTTTAGTTACATTCAGTTCGTTTACGTTCAGTTTTGTTCATTTACGTTCAGTTCAGTTCAGTTACATTCAGTTCTGTTCATTTACATTTAGTTCAGTTCAGTTACATTCAGTTCGGTTACATTCAGTTTAACTCAGTTACATTCAATTCAACTTAGTTAACTACTCAGTTAGAGTTAGTTAATTAATGAAAGGTGCATATCTTCATGTGGAAGATAATTATGGAGTGTCAGCTTGACACCAGATCAGTATTGGGCGCATGATTAAAGATGGATCGGTGTTCTAAGTGTTAACAAGCTGTTGCTACATGCAACCATTCTATTTTTGTTATAAAACCTAATTTGACTTTTTATTAAAGTGCTATGCACTTGGCAAGTTAGATATGGTGTTCCATTCAATATCCACTCTCTGGTGCTCTCTATGGAAGCAATATGCTATTGTGTTGTAATCATTCTCTGCTAATAATATATCATACTCTAAGATTGTTTACTGGGTTTTTTATCCTCTGAATTAGTAGAGGGTTTTCCCAGGGTATATCTTATGTTCTATGGTTTGATTTATGTCTTTGGATTATTGATGAGATTTATATGCACTGTTATTATGAATTAAAGTTTTAAAGTTCAAGTTTCTTCATATTTTACTCAATCACTAACAATTCTGTTGGTTGTGGAGCCTAATATTCCAAATTCAAAGATGTTATTGTTCAGTCATGTTTGTACCCCAATTTTACTGTGCACTTGTCCCAGTAGGGGGGTGTGGGGGTAGCACACCTGAGAAAGGGGGTTCGAGGGAAAATCCCTTCAAATAAATTTGTGGGATGTTTGTTGGACAATATTTTGTGGGCCCATGGCATTGGGAAACTGTTGCAGCTACAACTTTTCCCAAATTTCTAAAATTTTGGACCCTCCTTGTTGATTTTGTTGAAGGTCGTTTGTTCCCATTCTGCTACGTGTTTGGATTGTTTGAGGCCAGTTTTTATTGCCTTTTGGGAATTCATTTGGGTCTGCGATTGTTTTGGACTATAGGATTTAGCAGGTTTTATGTTGTTTTATTGTTGCCAAGATTTGGACAAGGTTAAAAATGGGATTTTCAGTTGCCATTTTTTCAGAGGTTAGTTAGACATGGTGCCGATAATTGAAGCCTTTCACTGAGCCCGTGTTTTATTGTTGAAAAAATACCTTGCTTTGTGATTTTTCGGAAGGTGTTTTGACTTTGATCGGAGGTCGAAGGCTAATTGAGGTCTGCCGTTGCGGCCCCAGAGTAGACTAACTACCCATCGGACTGCTTGTCCTTTCGTCGATGTCCTGTTCTATGTTTCTTCGATGTTGACTAGTCTACAAATTTTCTTGACCGTTTAACTCCCACCGTTGTGGCTGTGTAGTGCACTAACTATCCGATGCTTCAAAAGATCTGATCCCCGACGTTTATCATGCCAATTTTTTGTTTGTGTTTCAGAACCCTTATATTGCAGGTCTCGTGCCGTTGCGGCTGCATAGCTCACTAACTGACCGATGTCAAGTGTTCTGATTCACCGATGGGGGTTTTTATTCACTCGTTTCTTAATCATTTTCCCGCCGATTGTTATGAGCTCGTGACTGGTTTCGTAAATGACCAGTGCGCCTTGTTTTATCAGGTTGAATTTTTCACATGAAAACCCGGCTCCATTTCTTTCCTTCAGTACTCATTTTATTGGTATTATGGTTCACATTTATTAAAGATAGTCAGGATAAATGAAAAGTTTCCATTTGATCGCAGACATACATAGGATATTTTCCTAGATCCATTTGAAAATTATTGCAGTGAAGAAGATGCAGTTGGAGGACAAAGCATGTCAAAGCATAAGGCAACAGAGTTGTCGCTCGAGTTAAAGAAAATACTAAGGGTCTGAAGAGGGACCAAGGAATGGTAGAGCGTAATCATTATAAAGAAAAGGCCCAGGCTTGGGCGGTTCATCAGTTACCTAGCTATACCCATTTTTTTTTATTATAAAAGTCTTTATTTGAAACATAACATGGAATTATGAGCATTCGCAACATGGCAAGACCGGAGATTGAAATGGTTGTGGGGAAACCGAAAGGTTTTGAGCTGGTTCTGATATAAATATAGAAAAGAAATAGGGAGGAGGGGGGATTTTTCCCAGTGAGACTTGTGTACTACTTTTTGTAAGAGGAACTATTTCTTTTCGCAATAATAAAATTACAATTTTGCCTGTTGGAGAAAGTGTTGTGTGGAATGTTCAAATGTGATGAAATGAACAATGTTGAAGGGGAACTATTTCATTTTCAGTTGTGTTGCATTAACTTTGAGATCATTCTAACTTTCTCAACCTATGTTTCCTGGTTTATTTTGTGATAATTTCCACTATGAGTAATGAATGTTTTAACAGACGACGAGTTATCTTGTTGTGCATATCTTTATTCATGTTTATGTGTTTTGATTCTAAGAACAACTATCTGTGATTTACCTTAACATATGAACGGTAATACATTACTCATTAATTGATAATCTTGCTCCCTAGGGACTGCTTAGTTAATCTTGTTTTTTCATTTATGTGTGATTTAGTTGTGAGAGAGTCTAAGACAAGAGGTAAGAACCTGCGCATCACATTGTGACCACTCCTCGTATTCTTTATCAATATGCATCTTAGATAGGCACTTGCATATCATACTTAAATTCAAAAATACAAAAATATACACGATGGACCGAGCCACAACCGGTAAAACCCTTTGTTTTTGTTACTTGACCTACGGTAGCCGAACCACAAACCGGACGGATTCCCCATACCAAACAGTCACGGGCTAGTTGGGAACGTTGACTAGGGAGAATCCCTTGTTGTTGTTGCCTATGAATTTCCATGCCTCAACAGTTATTGGCGCTAGAAGGAGGGCCACCAGTGCATGGCTGGCTGGGGAAATTCATTTCCTCGAAGTTACTCCACCAGCGATAGTTTTGAAAGCAGTTTATTTCCTTATCCAAATACTGAAGAGAATAGAGAACATTTGTTTTCTGTAGACAACCAAGTAGTTAATGATCTGAGAAGACACACACGGGCCTATGTAAAGAGTATTGTAGGATTACCCACTATCCCTGATTTACCCCGAAGAGAATACAAGAAGAAAGATCATCCCATCTTGGAAGATTCAGTGTTGGTTGGAGATTTTGAAGAGTTAGTAGAAGTAGCATTACAGGAAGTTGTTCAGCCTCTGAATCAAGTAGGCCCAAACACACCTTACTGTTCTCCTGTGCGTACTCCCATTCCCTCACCTCCTCACTCTCCACCCAGACTCATGGCAGGCGTAAATGCAAATCAGCCACTTAACCCACCAAATCCACCACCCACTTGGAAATCCATATCACCCCTGAACTTAACACCTCTGTTGCATGACTTACCTCAAGCTTTTAAGAAGATGCTACCCAAGTTTGATCCAAATGAGAAGATGTTAGTAGATGACCATTTACAAAGTTTCTATTTGGCAATAGAAGGATTAAGGGCTGGGGAACATGAGGATGTAGTCTATAGACTTTTTTTGCATACCCTTAAAGGAGCGGCAGCACCATCATATTTTTTTTGCCTCCAAACTCTATCCCAGACTGGGATACCTTTGAAAGGATTTTCAAGAGTAAATATGTGACCCAAAAAACTCATGCAGCTCTCATGAAAGGACTGTGCGCTTTAAAGAAAGAAAGAAAAGAGAAGGTGCATAGTTTTACCCAAAGATTTGCAGCTTATCTTAAGATTTTTTTTGAAACTGACAAACCCTTAGATAAAGTCCTGATTGAGTATTATACTTTAGCTCTAGGGCCGGATTTTGCCATGTTTGCCAAAATGAAAGCCAAACCTATGCTAGCAGATACTTATGAAGAAGTGGAGAGAGTAGAGGATGAAAAGGAAAGCATCGAAGATTATCTTGAGCAGTCAGGAGAAAAAAATGTTGGGAGGAAAAATTTGTTATTTACTAAGCCTAAAGAGGAGCAATCACCCGATTTCGAAGGAATGGAAAAAATGATGCAGAAGCTCTCTAACAGAATAATAGACTTGGAAAAGGAAAAGGAAGCCCAGAAGTTTTATAGGCCTTATTACAAGAAAAGGGAGGATAACAATGAATCCCAACCCCCTCCAAACAGTCTTGCATCGATGAACTTAACGGAGGTGGGGATGGATAACTTTTGCACTTTTCACCAACAACCCCATTCTGAAAAGAATTGTCCTCAATGGATAAATTCAATGACGTTGGTAATGAATCAGCTGTTGGATTCCAAATTAACTAAGGATAATGATGAAGAGGGAAAAGACAACAATAAATCAACAGAAAAACAAGAGGACGATGCCATGGTTTTATGGGACTGTGTATTGTTGTTTGATACCGAAGAAGAAAAGGATCTGAGACATGAAGATATCTTGGAAACAAATGTGTCGATGAGAAGCCAAGGGTTGATTAAAGAAAATAGTCTTATGCTCCCAACAATTAAGAGACTTCAAAAGAATGTAAATAAATTTCAAAAAAACACCTCAACTAATAAAATTCCAGAATTTACCACCACCAGTCAAAATCCGAAACAGATCAACATGCCTACTAATCCCATTGAAGAGAAGATCAATAATGTTAAAATGAATCTCATAGAACATAAGATGGATTATGACATCGTGGAGGATATCAAAAAGGTAAGGGCAAATATCTCATTATTTGAGATGTGCAATGTGCTGCAGCAGAAAGAAAAGTTATTGAAAGCACTTGAAATATCAGAGGAGAATCTTCCCACTGAAAATCAGCCCCAAGAAGAAGAAATTGCTGAAGCGAGTGTGGGAGGTAATCCTAAATGCAAGACTCCACCTTTTCTCCTTACTTTTTAAATTTTCAACCACAACGTGCACAACTGCCTAGTAGACTCGGGGGCATCACTAAATGTTATGCCGCTGTCGGTATGCAAAAAGATAAATGGACAACCTAAACCATCTACCTGGAGGGTCATTTAGTTGGACATAACGAATGTGAAGGTAATTGGGGAAATGGAGGATATTCTCATTCGCTTATCCTCAAATGATAAGGTATGTCAATTCATTGATATTGTAGTAGCAGACATACCTGAGGCTTATGGACTTGTTTTGAACAGAGATTGGTCGGCCAAGCTGAGTGGATATTTTGCTTCAGACTAGTCACATCTATGGCTACCTTATAAAGGAATCCCAAATCAAATTAAAGTTTTAAGGAGCCCCACATGAAACACAATGTTACTCAGTTCGAAGGTAAAAATGAACCGGTGAATTCTGTTTTGGGAAATTACTTGATTGAGCTAGAACCGAGAAACTATCAAGCGGAAGAACCCAATGATACGTTAGGTGCTCATCCTAGTCTCCTTCGGTTTTCGTAGGCTGATGAAATCGATTGTAAAATAGTAGACTTAGCTGTAGATGTAGATGTTGATTCATGCACAGTAGTGATAGGAGATTTTTGGACGCTTTTCTTTGATGGGTCTAAATCTTTAGAAAGGTCAGGAGCCGGCTGTGTCCTGATTGATCCTAAGAAAAATAAACATTTTCTTTCATGTAGGTTAGAGTTTGAATGCACCAATAACATAGCCGAATATGAAGCATTAGTTCAGGGACTAAGAAAAGCAATTGAGTTGAAGGTAGAAAATATGAAAGTGTATGGGGATTCTGAAATAATTGTAAAACAAATTCAAAATCAAATACATTGCATTTCCCCTCATTTAAAAGCTTATCAAAATGAAGTATCATATTTGCTTAAATGTTTTCATGCATTTAATATTGTATCGATTCCTAGACTTAAGAATGTAACAGCTGACTTGTTGGCCACCTCAGTTGCGAGGATTGTGCCCTCTAATAACCGGTGTTCTATCGAATTACTTTTCAGGCCTTCGATTCCATATATGATTACCAATTTACGAGTTTTTGATGATGATTAGCAGATTCTAGAATGCCTTACAAATGACGAGACCTTCAAAGGGGCAATTATTGATGATGAAGAACATCAAGTTGAGCTAAAATTCAAAAAATTTATTCCTAAAGGAGTCAAGAATTTAGAACGAATGTTTGATCTTAACGAGAAATTTAGAAGGCCAATGAATGTGAAGACTCATAGCTCATCTCTACAGTTCGATTTGATTAATTTAGGGACTGAAATTGAGCCTAAATATGTGAATTTGGGAAGGTGTTTCTCTCCAGGTGAAAGAAATAAGTTCATCGGTCTATTCAAACAATACAAAGATGTTTTTTCCTGGACGTATGAAGATCTGAAGACATATGACACCAATATTATTCAGCATGTGATCCCCATCAGATATGGGGTCAAGCCCTATCAACAGCCTTTAAGGAAAATGCATCCAAAACTGGAGCCTCTAATTTAGAATGAAGTAAAGAAGCTGTTGGATGCTAAAATTATTTTCAAAGTTAGACACTTGAAATGGGTTTCAAATATGGTACCAGTAAGAAAGAAATCTGGAGAAATTAGACTATGTGTGGATTTCTGAAACCTAAATCGCGCTTTGGATAAAGAAAATTATCCTATCCCACCTATGGAACAGATATTGCAAATGGTTTCAGGTTCTGAATTATTTTCTTTATTAGATGGATTCTCTGGCTACAATCAAGTGTTAGTAGCTGAAGAAGACAGACTTAAAACTACATTCAGAACTAGATGGGGGACTTTTGCTTACAGAAGGATGCCCTTTGGACTCATAAATGCTGGAGCTACTTTCCATAGGGCTATGGACATAGATTTCCGTGGTATGATTAGATGCAGTGCTGTATTATACCTTGATGACATCACAATATTCTCAAAGAAAAGGGAGGAACACACATTCCATATAAAACATATTTTTGAACACTGCCGAAAATATGGTATCTCATTAAACCCCAAGAAATGCATGTTTGTCGTTACTGAAAGTAAGTTACTGGGTCACGTGGTTTCTAAGAAGGGGATCTCCATAGACCCAGAGAGGATCAAAGCTATCGAACAGATTCCCTTACCCCATAATAAAAAGGGCATGCAATCATTTATGGGGACAATAAATTTCGTGCGAAGGTTTGTGCCAGATTTCACTCAAATTGTTAAACCTTTTCAGCAGATGGTAAAGCAGAGTGTACAATTCAAGTGGACTGATGTAGAGAAGAAGGCATTTAGTAAAATAAAGACATCTGTTGTGCACACACCCTCCCTCAAAAGTTCGGATTTTGAGAAAGATTTTATTTTGTACACTTTCACATCTAATGATTCGCTAGCAATGGTGCTTACCCAGAAGGAAGATGGGGGAGAAGAGTTCCCCATATCATTTATGAGCACTGGTCTGCAGGGATCCGAATTGAATTACCCAGCTATGGATAAACAAGCTTACATAGTCTTCAAAGCGGTAAAACAATTCAAACCGTATATACTTAAGAACCGGACAAAGGTGATAGTTCCACACCCAGTTGTGAGGTCTCTTTTTGTACAAAAAGAATTAGGAGAAAGAAGAGGCAACTGGGTAATAGCTTTATAGGATTATGACCTCAAATTCAATCCATCCTCCATAGTTAAAGGGCAAGGACTATGCAAACTAATGACAGAAAGTAAAGACAGTGAAGAAAATAACTGGGAAGACGAAGCTGAGTTACATTTGATGGATGTATGTCCTCTTTTCATAGCTCAAGACTCCTGGTATCGAGACCTTGTGCATTACCTTCAGGAGGGATTGTTACCGAAACATTGGAATTCTAAGCAAAGAAGAGCACTGCGTCTTAAATCAGCCTCATATCAGATTATTGAAGGAATATTATTCAGAAAGAATTATGATGGAGTTCTTCTTAGATGCTTAGAGAAAGAAGATGCGAAGAAGGTCATGATAGACTTACATGATGGGCCTGCTGGAGGACATTTTTCTGGAGATACAACAGCCCATAAAATTCTCAGAGTCGGATACTATTGGCCCACACTGTTCAAAGATGCACATGCCCATGTCAGAAAGTGCGACATCTGTCAAAGGTGTGGTGGAAGACAAGTTAAAGCAGCAGGACCATTAAAGCCTATGACTATAACAGAACCGTTTGAGCAATGGGGAATGGATATCATTGGAGAGATAAAGCCAAATTCTTCCTTGCAACACAAGTATATTCCGACGGCAACCGATTACTTCACTCGTTGGGTCAAAGCCATTCCGTTGTGTAAAGTGAATGAAGATGCGGTCATGGACTTCTTGCAAGATCATATTATGACCAGGTTTGGAGTTCCAATTTCTCTAGTTTTCGATAATGCTACTTATTTTTCCTCTATTAGATTAACTACATTTTCTCATGAAAAAGGAATTAAGTTGCATTATTCTGCAAATTATTATCCACAAGGAAATGGTTTGGCAAAATCTACAAACAAGAATCTTATTAGAATCTTAAAAAAGACTGTGATAGAAAACCAGAGAAGTTGGCATTCAACATTACCAAATGCTCTTTGGGTTGATAGGGTCACCCCCAAGACTTCGTTAGGTGTGTCCCCATATACACTTGTTTATGGAAAAGAAGCCATTCTGCCCCCCAATATCATGTTACCCTCTTCCATAATAGCTCAGGAGTCAAGAGGATCAGATAATGAAGTCTTGCAAATGAGAATCAATAATATTTTGAATGCAGAGGAATCTAGATCCAAGGCTAGAGAACATTTTAAGCAACAACAAGAGGTAGTGAAGAGCTGGTTTGATAAGCACAAAGCTGGAACAAAAGAATTTGAAGTAGAAGATTTGGTTCTTAAGTGGGATCACCCTCATGATCAGAAGGGAAAGCACACGAAGTTTCAACAGTTATGGGTAGGGTCTTTCCAGATTGCAGAAAAACTTGGCCCCTCAACCTCTAAATTGCAAGATTTATAGGGGTGGGAAGTGAACTTACCAGTAAATGGTTTAGTTCTTAAACCTTATTTTTCTTGATTTTTGTTTTGTTTTGTTTTGTACATAAATAATTGTTTTGTTTTTCCACTTTGATTTGTTTCCTTTCCTTTTTGTTTATTTTAGTTTTCTTTTGATTTCAATAAAAGAGGCAGACGTTTGGTTGCATGGAGAGCATCAGAGCCCTTGATAAACTGAGATTTTTTGGGCATTAGACTGTATCTTATTGTTTGAATTTGATGGAATTTCTTCTAGTAAGTAGTTTTCCTAAATGTCTATGAACACATTGAAGTCCAGCGTAATCCCTGAAATAACTCAGAATAAAAGGGTCTGGAATACTATTTCAAGGCTCCATCCATTTCACATCTAAAATGTCTTAGGGGGTGACAGCAAAAGACCCATGGAAGGGGGAGCAGGGTAAACCGTGTATTATATCTAAATGATTCCACGCCAAAAATGGAAAGCTAAAAGGCTAATAAGAGTCAAAACTCCTAAGAAATCAATATTAATCGAAACAAAGTACTGAATTGTATGAGTACAAATTGCCAAAAGTTCTTCTTCGTCCGTGAGATGAAAATTAAATGCATCTCTCACACAAAAGGACACTATGGATGGAAGAGCCTGAATAAAATTCAGAAGGAAAAGCATGAGGAGGACTCGGACATAAAGTCCACAAACGAAAAGTGCCAAGTGGCATGGGAATGGGGAACAAATTAATATTTTTGTTTACCATGTGTTACAATCTTGTGGTGTCTAAGCTGGAAGCCACCCAAACACGGAGGTAAAATGAAATCCACCCACTTAGCCTCAAAAGAGTTATCCTGACTTTGAGATTTTGGGTTTCATTCCCTAAAATTGGACTATCATCAATGATTACAAGTACATATATTTGACATTATGGGAAATCAGACATCTAGAAGAATTCAACATGTCGGTTTTACTGCTAAACAGTCTATTGCTTAAGGAGGAGTTTATTCAGAGATCTGGGTTCACCAGTGAGCCGCCAATTGTTGCAGCTGCAACTTTTCCCAAATTTCTAAAATTTTGGACCCTCCTTGTTGATTTTGTTGAAGTCCATTTGTTCCCATTCTGCTATGTGTTTGGATTGTTTGAGGCTAGTTTTTCTTTCCTTTCGGGAATTCGTTTGGGTCTGCGATTGTTTTGGACTATAGGATTTAGTAGGTTTTATGTTGTTTTATCGTTGCCGAGGTTTAAAATGGGATTTTTAGTTGCCGTTTTTTCGAAGTCAGTTAGACATGGTACCAATAATTAAAGCCTTTCGCTGAGCCCATTTTTTATTGTTGAAAAAAGACCTTTCTTTGCGATTTTTCGGAAGGTGTTTTGACTTTGATTAGAGGTCGAAGGCTGATTGAGGTCCACCGTTGCGGCCCCAGAGTAGAATAACTACCCATCGGACTACTTGTCCTTTCGTCGATGTCCTATTCTATGTTTCTCTGATGTTGACTAGTCTATGAATTTTCTTGACTGTTTAACTCCTGTCGTTGCGGCTGTGTAGCACACTAACTATCCGATGCTTCAGAAGATCCAACCCCCAACATTTATCGCGCCAATTTTTGGTTTGTGTTCCGAAACCCTTAGATTGTAGGTCTCCCACTGTTGCAGCTGCATAGCTCACTAACCGACCGATGTCAAGTGTTCTGATTTGCCGATGGGAGTTTTTATTCGCCCGTTTCTTAACTATTTTCCTGCCGATTGTTATGAGCTCATGACTGGTTTCGTAAATGACCGGTGTGCCTTGTTTTATCAGGTTGAATTTTTCACATGAAAACCTGGATCCATTTCTTTCCTTCAGTACTCATTTTATTGGTATTATGGTTCATGCTTATTAAATATAGTCGAGATAAATGACAAGTTTTCGTTTGATCACAGACATACATAGGAGATTTTCCCAGATCCCTTTGAAAATTATTGCAGTGAAGAAGACGTAATTGGAGGACAAAGCATGTCAAAGCATAAGGCAGCAAAGTTGTCGCTCGAGGTAAAGAAAATACTAAGGGTTTGAAGAGGGACTGAGGAATGGTAGAGCATAATCATTACAAAGCAAAGGCCCAGGTTTGGGCGGTTCATCAGTTACCTAGCTATACCCATTTTTTTTATTTTCTAAAAGTCTTTATTTGAAACGTAACATGGAATTATGAGCATTTGCAACATCGCAAGACCGGAGATTGAAACGGTTGTGGGGAAATTGAAATGTTTTGAGCTAGTTCTTGTATAAATATAGAAAATAAATAGGGAGGAGGGGGAATTTTTCCCAGTGAGACTTGTGAACTACTTGTTGTAAGAGGAACTATTTCGTTTTGCAATAATAAAATTACAATTTTTCCTGTTGGAGAAAGTGTTGTGTGGAATGTTCAAATGTGATGAAATGAACAATGTTGAAGGGGAACTATTTCGTTTTTAGCTGTGTTTCATTAACCGTGAGATCGTTCTAACTTTCTCAACCTATGTTCTTGTATGAATGTTCTCTGGTTTATTCTGTGATAATTTCCACTATGAGTAATGAATGTTTTAACATACGACGAGCTATCTTGTTGTGCATATCTTTATTCATGTTTATGTGTTTTGATTCTAAGAATAGCTATCTGTGATTTATCTTAACATATGAACGGTAATACATTACTCATTAATTGATAATCTTGCTCCCTAGGGACTGCTTAGTTAATCTTGTTTTTTCATTTATGTGTGATTTAGATGCGAGAGAGTCTAAGACGAGAGGTAAGAACCTACACATCATATTGTGACCACTCCTTGTATTCTTTATCAATCTGCATCTTAGATAGGAACTTGCATATCATACTTAAAGTCAAAAATGCAAAAATATACATGGTGGACCGGGCCGCAACCGGTAAACCCCTTTGTTTTTGTTACTTAACCTATGGTAGCCGGACCACAAACCGGACAGATTCCCCATACCAAACAGTCACGGGCTAGTTGGGAACATTGACTGGGGAGAATCCCTTGCTATTGTTTCCTATGAATTTCCAGGCCTCAACAGAAACCTATGGTAGTTTCCCATGGTAATTCCCCTGTAAAAGGAAAGGATTGTAATACGATTGTGTATTGTATTGTAGCATTGTAAAAACAATCTCTATGATTGTGTGAGAGAGAATGTGAGATAGTGAAGAGGAAGTGCAGCAGGGTTATTGCAGGTTGTATCCTTTCATTTTAATGGATGATATAATAATAAAGGACTGTCAATTTACGTGTGGACATAGCCCATATTGGGTGAACCATGTTATATATGTGTCTCTCTTGTAATGTGTTTTAATATTTGCATCTTGTTTAATTGTTTAATTGTTATTTTCTATGATCCTGTTTTTCTAACAATTGGCATCAGAGCCAAAAGGTCTATTTGGCTGGTAAACTTGCAGGAAAGAAGGGTTCCTTATTCGAGTGGGAGCAATGGCAGAAGAGTAAAAGTTTAGGCTCGAGCAATTTAATGGCTAAAAATACCTATTATGGAAGATGCAAATGGAGGACTATCTGTACCAAAAGGATCCATACCTACCATTGGGAAGAAAAATAAAACAGTCGGTGACTATGAAGGACAAAGAATGGGATGTTCTTGACAGAAAGAAACTGAGAGCAATACAGTTGTGTTTGGATTCATCGATGGATCTCAATATTTCAAAAGAAAGGAAAATGGTAGGTGTGATGAGCTCATTGGATAATATCTACGAAAAAACCCCTGGCTTCCAACAAGGTATTTTTAATGAAACATTTATTTAATATGAAGATTTTAGAAGGTGGATATGTTGCTGACCATTTAAATGAATTTAATATGATTACTAGTCAGTTAAGTTCCGTAAAAGTGAACTTTGATGATGAGGTTAGGGATCATATAATCCTGTGCTCATTGTCAGAAAGCTATAATGGCTTGGCCATGGTTGTAAGTAACTATGTCCCTAGTTCAAACACTCTTAAATTTGATGATGTTGTTAGTGTTATTCTTAGAGAGGAAATGTGAAGAAAAAGCACAAGTAATACATTAGGTAATGCGTTGACCATGGAGGGTAGGGAAAGACAAAGGGAGAGAGGAAGGAGCCCAAGTAATCAAACTAGGTCTATAAAGGGCATGTCCAAGTCTAGGATAGGAAATATAGAGTGTTGAAACTATGGTAAGAGAGGACATCTAAAGAAAGACCATAGAGTTCCAAAGAAGAAAGGAGACGAGCAGCATGAGACTAATCACGAAGCTAATGTAGCAGGTGATGTGTTACAAGATGATTTTATTCTTGAATTAGATAATACTAATGAATATTAGGTAGTAGATTTAGGTGCTTCATGTCATACTACACCCCATAGAAAATTCTTTCATGATTATGTTCTAAGTGATTTTGGACATGTTTTATTGAGGGATAATGAACCATGTAAAATAGTTGGAATGGGTAAGGTACAAATTAAGTTAAATAATGGAAAATAATGGTTGATAAAAGATGTTAGGCATATTCCTTCTATGAAAAGAAATCTGATCTCAACAGGGAAGTTGGGAGATAGTGGTTGTTTGTCTACATTTGGAAAAACATGGTGGAAAGGAGCACTGGTAATAGAAAAATGAGATAGGATAGGTACATTGTATTTATGTACTCATAATACTGATTATTCTATCTATGTATCTTCCACAGAAACATGTGCAGCATTGTAGAATCGTAAGCTTGGCCACATGAGTGAGAAGGGGATGCAAATTCTCCACTCAAGGAAATTGCTTCCAGGTCTGAAGCAGGTAATTTTGGAATTATGTGAGAATTGTGTTTATAGAAAACATAAGAGAGTCATATTTATAGGGGTTGGGAAACAAAAGAAGAGTGAAATGTTATATCTTGAGCATACATATGTATAGGGACTGACTTAGGTACAATATCTTGGTGGATCTTGTTATTATGTTACTTTTAATGATGACGCAACTAGAAAAACTTGGGCTTATTGCATTAGACATAAATATGATGTGTTTGCTACTTTTAAGAAGTGTAAATATTTGGTTGAGAATGACATGGGTAAATATTGAGGTGTCTTAGATATGATAATGGAGGTGAATATTGCAGCAAGGAGTTCGATAGTTATTGTTCATACAATGGGATTTGTAGAGAAGAGACAATCCCAACAACACCACAAGGAAATGGTCTGTCAAAAAGGATGAATAGGATGATCATGGAGTGTGAGAGGTGTATGAGATTGCATGCAGGGTTTCCCTTATAGTTTTGGGATGATATTTTAGATAATATTGTTTAGTTAATAAATGAAGGGCCTTCAAGAACTTTGGATGGTGGAATTCTAGAGGAGGCATGGACATGTCAAAGGGTAAACTACTAATTTATGAGAAATTTTGGTTATGAAGCATTTGTCCATATTTATAAACAAAGTAGAACAAAGCTTGAGGATAAATCCAAGAAATGTACCTTTATTGGATACGGGGTTGATGATTTTGGTTATTTCATATGGGATTATGAAAATCACAAAATCATTAGGAGTAGAGATGTAGTATTCAATGAAAAAGTTATGTACAAAGATCAGTTGCAAGGAAATAAAGAGGAAAAGGAAAACAAAAAGTACACAATGCTTGATGAAATCAAAGAAAATGAAGTTCCAAAGGAACTAGAAAATCAAGAGAAGCAACAAGTACCTCAAACTCCTCCAAATGTAAGAATATCTACCAGGTTAATAGACTCCATAAATGATTCTCTCCTTTACTGTATTAGTTATTGATGACTGATTATGGTGAACCATAATGTTATGAAGAGACAATGTAGGTAGAAACTAGAAATAAGTGGGAGAAAGGCATGGATGAGGAGATGGACTCATTGGTAAGAAACTAGACTTGGGATTTGTTTGAGTTGCATATAGGAAAAAGAGAATTGCAGAATAAATGGGTTTATAGGTTGAAGGAATAAGATGGAGGCAAGAAGCAGTACAAGTCTAGACTTGTTGTAAAGGGGTTTGCACAAAATAAAGGTATAGACTTTGATGAAATATTTTATCCTGCTGTTAAAATGAATTCAATTTGGACTATTTTAATTCTAGCGGCGGTAGAAGGTTTACATTTTGAACAACTAGATGTAAAAATAGCCTTTCTCCATGGGGATTTGGAGGAAGAGATTTATATGAAGCATCCATAGGGGTATGAGGTCAAAGGGAAGGATAATTTGTTTCACAGGTTGAAGAAGAGTTTGTATGGCCTAAATCAAGCTCCAAGGAAGTGGTATTTAAAATTTGATAAGTTCATGACATAACAGGGTTATAGTAGATTCCATTCTGACCATTGTGTTTATTTCAAGAGGATAGATAGTGGAAGATATATTATCTTATAATTGTATGTGGATGACATGATTGTTGCAGGGTCTAACATGCAATATATAAATGTGCTCAAAAGGAAACTATATAAATAATTTGCGATAAAGGACTTGGGTTCTGCAAAAAATCCTTGGTATGAGAATAACAAGAGATAGGAAAAATTGCAAATTGACATTGTCTCAAGGTGAGTACATAGAAACGGTGTTGGAGAGGTTTAGAATGAAGAATGAAAAACCAGTTAGTACACCTTTGGCTATCCATTTCAAACTAAGGATATGTGTCCCAAGACACATGAGGAGATAGAAGACATGCCCAAGGTTCCCTATACATCAACAGTTGGAAGCTTGATGTATGTCATGGTGTGGACAAGACTAGATATTGCACATGTAGTGGGAGTTATGAGTAGGTATAAGAACAATAGAGGTAAATAGAATTGGAAGGAAATACAGTGGATTCTCAAGTATTTGAGAGGTACCACTTCTCATGCATTATGTTTTGTAAGTTCAGACATTGTTCTATAGGGATATGTTGGTGTAGATATGACAAGTGATAAAGATGGTAGGAGGAGCACAATAGGGTGTGCTTTTACTATAGGTGAAACAACAATAAGTTGGATTTCAAAACTGTAAAAGTTTCTTGCACTTTAAAAAATGGAAGCAGAGTATGTTGCTGCTATAGAGGCTAGTAAAGAGATGAATTGGTTGCAGAGGCTCATGGGTGAATTAGGTAAGAATAAGGAGAATAGAAGGTTGTACAGTGACATCCAAAGTTCCATTCATCTTGCAAATAAATCATCTTTTCATTTGAATACTAAACATATACAACTCAAGTACCATTTCATAAGATATGTTTTGGAAGATGAACTGTTAAAGTTGGAAATTATACATACTAGCTAAAATCCTGCAGACATGTTGACAAAGGTAGTAACCAGATAGAAACTGAGTTTATGCTCGGATTCAGTTGGACTTCAAGCATCGAGATGAAGAAGATAAATTGGACAAGTCAAAGGTTTAGAGCATAGTCCACTAAGTGCAATAATGGTGGAGCTGTTGTGATCAGTATCCAAGTGGGAGATTGTTGGTTGTGGAACCTGATATTCCATATTCAGAGATGTTATTGTTCAGTTGTGTTTGTACCGCATTTTTACCGTACACTCATCCTAGCAGGGGTGTACAGGGGCCAATGGGGTTCGATGGCGAAGCCCCGGAAATAAAATTTTGGGATGCTTGTTGGACAATAGTTTGCGGTCCCATGGTATTAGGTGACCCGTGGTATTTTCCCATGGTAATCCCCTATAAAAGGAAAGAATTGTAATACACAACTGTATTGTATTATAGCATTGTAAAAGCAATCTCTGTTATTGTGTAAGAAATACTATGAGAGAGCGAAGAGAAAGTGCAATGGGGTTTCTGCAGGTTGTATCCCTTCATTTTGTTGGATGGTATAATAATAAAGGATTGGCAATTTCTGTTTGGACATATCCCATCTTGGTTTAACCGCGTTATATATGTGTCTCTCTTGTAATGTGTTTTGATATTTGAATCTTGTATAATTGTTTAGTTCCTATTGCTCCATGATCATGTTTTTCTAACAAGTTCAATTGGTACAACAACTAGGATTCCATGAGGAGTAAACATTTGACCATCAAATTCCTTCAAAGTGGTGGAAGAATGGACAATCTTAGGAGAGGCTATCGCACACAAATAGGAAATAAACATAACACAAGTAGATAATCCTTAGTTAATTATAGTGTGAAATATGTTCTTCCCACATACGAAAACTTGAATTTGAAAAGCAATCTGGTGGTAGAGCCTGGGTTGGCTACATTCCACATAAAATATAACCAGATTCAATTTAGTAGGATCAATCCCACCAATGGACAACAACAATGAATTATATTTCATGGGACAAATTTGCAACACTTCAAGAGTAGACATATCACAAGCGGCCTGGGGTAAATCGTCAACAATATTGTAATTGTGAGCAACTCTAGAATTGGGATTATGCGTCGCTTGTTGAAGTACATACTTAGGAGCATGAATGACTATGTCAAGAGAAGGATTCTCTATTTGGGAAGGACCATTAGGTTGGGAGGAAGAAGAGGAGTCGTTTTCAAGAGAATTGGTCTCAAGTTTCTCATAAGTACAGTTTCAAGTGGTTAAGGTGATAGTTTCCTCACATAAAAATACATTGTCATTTGTTGATCCATCCCCTAAAGGAGGATGACCTCCATTGCCTCCTTACGGAGGAGCAGGATTTGTAGCAACCATTTGCTGATGGTTCTTGTTGGCACCAGGATTGAGCCCCAAGGTCGAGGGGAAGGGCCCACTCCCGGGCAACAACATAACCACTTTAGACTGTGCCTCCAACCCTACGCAATCATAGAGGGATCTCTCGTTCATCTTCGAAGTCTACTCTGTGTAATATTTTCAATCAAGGATAATCAGGGGGCCAGGATCCTGAATGGGGCAAAGTGTATTAATGTGAGGTGCATGGTGGGATTATCAGGGAAAGGGACCATTGGTAATGGAGTCAAAAACCTGTGTAGGGAACATTTGCATAAGGGAAAGAATGGCATAAGGTTGCAAACAAAAGCAAGATAGCCATCGATTTCACAATCAGGAGGTATTTAGCAGATGGTTAGAGGATGAGGGAGAACTGCTCATCACATGGAGCACCAGCGAGATGAATTCCACACAACTTTAGAAGAAAACTTGATAAATGTCTGGAACAACAGTCGAAGCATAGCAAGTATGAATTCTTAAATGTTATACACTAAGTTGAAGACATGAAAGTAATCAACAGACTGGGATGAAAACAGGAAGCACATTACACGTAAAGGAAAATACATATTGGGAAAAACAACAACACATGAATCTCTGCCATGAGAAACAACTCTTCCTCTGCAATTTTATTCAAAACATAGGCATCAAATATTATTTACAATGGATAGCCTTAGCCCGAGAATGTTTCCCAATCCAACCAAGTAACTCCTTCCTCCCTCTATCGGGAGTGTATTTATACTATTCTAGTGCTGAGACTATCGAATTGAAAATTTTTACAAGTCACTATCATGCGTTAATAGTACATGGAGTGGAACTATCACCATGTTTTACAAAGATAAACAAACATTATGGAGCTGGAGGTCGCATTCAGCCCAAGTAACAGTTCAATGTGCTTGTCTGCTACGGCGGATTATGAGTATGATGCCCCCTTCCCTGC
The DNA here is from genome assembly GCA_001517045.1 of Pseudotsuga menziesii. Classification (NCBI taxonomy): domain Eukaryota; kingdom Viridiplantae; phylum Streptophyta; class Pinopsida; order Pinales; family Pinaceae; genus Pseudotsuga; species Pseudotsuga menziesii. The sequence continues at coordinate 150,172 of LPNX010977897.1, forward strand.
CTGAAGCATTTTCTTCCACCGTGTTCAAATGCATATTTCTGCATGGGCACACACTGGCAAGGTATTTTGCATCTTTCCCCGGTTCAATCACATCTGCCACCTCCTTCCTTGTCGGGTAACACTGTTAGCTGTGGGCTCTGGAAGAAGTGCCGCATTGATCCTGGTCGAATCAAACCTATGAGGTGGCTTGTAATTTTTGTACCTCTCACCTCCAGTGGAGTGAGCTCTCCCACAAGCATTAAGGTGTAGCATGCCTACACCAGCCCCATCACCCTTGGAAAGTGGACTTCACAACTAGGGTTGTGCGAGCTTTAGACCCGTAATTCTCCCATATGAACAAATGCTTATGTCAGAAGCAGTCAATGACTGCCTCCTTTCATGGAGGCTTTGGTGGTAGTGATGCTATCAGGGGTTCTTGAAAAAACACTTACGGGGAGTAAGTGTCTAAGTCTCACGTCGTTGGAGGTGTGGGTATCACATCTAGGCCCCGATGGCTGGTGTCACTCTTGGCATGTAATACCAAGGTGATGGGTGAGTGTGGAAGATTCTCACCAACCATCAACACCCCCAGACGGATAAGCTTCTCAAACCAGATATTCATCGTCGAACTCTTCGGGCCTGGCAGACTCATGGAGAAGTAGAACTCGGGTTATGAAGGTATGTTAGTTCACTCACATTGCTCTAAAAGAACTATATATAAGGCTTCGAGACTAGCCCTCACAATGGCTAGTCAACATTCCTGCACACACTGTTATCGAGTGTATTTGGTATCAGCATGTGTGATGGTGTGAGTAGAGTGATCCTTTACTTAATGGGGATCTAGCCACGTCGTTCCATTGGTCATGGCACCTTACCATCTGCTGGGGAACATATTTGTTGACACCATCTGGTACAATTGATTCATGATACAAGGTTCATGAAGTGGATGTTCCCACGTTTCCTTGCTCTTGTAATTCAGGGAACATAATGGTTTCCCGCGTCATGCTGGCCTTGCCCCGTGTGAGTAGTGGATTCGTTGGTTACTTTCCTTACTTTCGTAGGCCAAATCACACAAAAACCACCCATATTTACATGACATGACTCCACCACAGAGATGGTTTCACCTATACGCATGCTATAAATGGCGTCGAAGGAATCAACCAATCTGTAATGGGGGCAGGATACACACGTGAACCTCTCCTTTGCTGCCATCTCCACACTGGATGTGAAATCTGTACCCTGGGAACCTTCTCAGCCATCCAATTCAAGGAATCTTTCACGTCCACCGTCCACATCCCATTATTTATACCACCAACGTTTCTCCTCTTATCACCACGTGCAGTTTTGGATTGTGACATGTTCTCAAACGATGATCGCGATCGACCCTTTCATGCAGCCGTAGATCCGAGTGGGACCCAATACTTTTCACAATGAGAAAACTTGGTATTCAACCTTGCTATTCCACATTGCGAAATAAACCTTTCCCGTATATCTCTTTTCTTTATTTTCTTGACCGTTGATCTTCGTAATCGCTGCTCCTCTTTCACGATTTGAAATTGCGGCTATACCCATACAAGTATGGTTTGCGAAATTGACTGAGACCGTAGATCTGACCAATATCTCATCTCAGTCGTCTTAGATTTCCACTCTTTATTTCATTTCGCAATTTGGAAACGGGGCTTTGGTCGAGCATGTCCGCTCGTGCAAAATGTTTCGGAGCCATTGATCCACTCTCCGATCAATCTCAGCCTTTGATCTTGGATCTCGTCCTATTCCATCAGCACACCTGTCATTTTCTTCTTTGCCTTGCACCTCTGATAACCTAAAGGGGTGTTCACATGAAGTTCGAGGGAATGGGACCCTCGTCGAACTCCTATCAGGCCCTTAAATCAACTCTTAAAAAATGGAGTGTTAATAACTAGCTCCACGAGGGATGCTATCCTCCCAGTGAGGTAGCAAAGAACCCCATAGACCAAGTTCCAAAACCATTGGGCTACCTTCAATCTTTCTTTGACATCTCCATTCTTCTCCGAGTTACTGCTTCAGTGAATTCGTGCCACTCTTGCAAATCATGCTGGTGACTGTAAACCTATGCTTGTAACTGAAAATGAAAACAAACTAAAAAAATAATGAAGGAAATGCTCCATAACTGCCGAGCTTATTTTTTCCTACCTACTCTACCTAACTTTTTGCACAAGTCCGATTAAGTGAAATCGGACTTCCAATGAAGCCAATGAAGTAGCTTGCCTAATAGTTTTGTTCTTATATTGTGCTTGATGGACATAAATGAAATAGATAATGGGAAAAGGCAATGACAAACAAACTGATCTTCAAAGCATGGATGTAACCAATTGTTTCCTTCACCTAGCCCCTCCATGTATTCAGCTACGGGGTCATAAAAATCACGACAACCTCCAGCATGTTCTGTCATCTGTTCATGGGGAGGATGTTCGGAACTCTCCCCCTTGGATGGTTCATTAGGCTAACCCTTGGAAGATGTAGGAGAGGACCCACAGAATCTTTCTTTGATGGAACATCCCACGTTCCGCTCGAAATTTCTGTAATAAGAGCTTGACGTGCTTCAAGAGGGAGGTCCCCTGCTTCTCCAGTGGAACTGAGTAGGCATATTCCTCCTGTGTGAGGTAGCACTTCTGAAGTTAGAATATTAGAAAATGTGTTTATTTGGAGGCTACTGCATCCATCTTCATAGCTTGTCCCTTCATTACAGATTCCCAATGTACTAGTAGCATGAGAGGAATCGCCTGGCTGCTTCTTCTTATCGTCTTCTTTCCTGTACAGGCTTCTAGTCTATGCCATCTCTTCTTCTTTCTATTTTTTCTTGGAGGCTTTAATCATGTGTCGTATTAATTCAAAAGAGGTATAACATAAGGGTAGGCTATCACCTCCAATTCCCTTATCATCCTTTCCTACTTCAACCTTCCGATCTCGTATTGCATTTTGAATCTTTTCATCAGCAGGATTTATTTCAATAGTTGGCTTGTCAGGTATATTCTATAGGTAATCTTCCTCATATTCATCGTACACAGGCGTACCAAATTCCTTCTTAAAATTGTCCTTTGCGGACCAGGGGCAATACAGGTCACCCTCTTCAAAGAAAAATCCTGTAGGACTACTTGCTCCTGCATCGGTTCAGTCAGCTTTCTGTATACCAGGAGAGAGCTTTGATGGGCCAGAGACTTTCCCATTCTGCTTGTAGGGCCCAACCAATTTGAATGTATCTTTTATTTCACCACCACGGTCCTGATCTGACGATTTCTTGGACATCTTAAGGTTTTCCTCAACCTCCAAACAATCAGCAAACATATGTTGCAGGTGTTAACACTCAGAATGTACCCAGGTTGCAAAAGGTAAATCCCAAAGGTAACAACAAAAAACCACTTCAGAAAGAAACTGGCTTTCCTTTCCAGAGAGGGATCTCTCAAATATAAATTTAACAAGGCTAGATATAAAAATCAACACTTAAACATCATATAGATGGTTGAAATGATACACATAATCATTGGGAAATGGAGTCAAAATATATAAAGATATCACAAGGTCGCATGCATGATATTTCATCAAAGGCAAGATAACCCCTTAATTACAGTCATTCATTGAGTTCAGGTGGAAAAGGAAGAAATACGAACATCCCATCAATATAGAGCATCATAAGATGAATTCTTTCGCAAAAACATTTATGAAATATCCGAAACAATAGTCATAGCACAACAAGTATGAATTCCAACCATTCAACACTACGCTTTTAGATACGAGGAAAACAAAATGGAATGTAAACACCGGAAAAAACAATCACATAGGAAAGAAAATATGAACTGTAATGTAAACAGCACAAGAATCTCTGATAACCCACACGCATTCAACTTTGTTATTTCAAAAAATTATCTATCTTCAAAAGCATTGATCCAACAAATGGGTTCCAACCCCCAATACATCAAGTAAATGCAAATATATACATAAATGATTTCTTCCCCAAGAAGACTTAATAACTGAATAATATGTTTAATCAAAGTCTTTGTAACCATATCCCTAACAACTAGGAATAAAATACTTGCTTTGATCTTGATAACAGATCATTTAATTAAAATCAACTTGGTGACAGCAAGGCTCAAACAAGCAGCTCCATAGCGCGCAACACCTGTTTTCACGGATGAAGAATATACTTTGTTTTTTCGAATCTTTCCATGGCTCTCCATTTTTCTGCGCTTGGGATGTCGTACTCAATCATTTCTCGGATAGACACTTCCAAATCCATATAGGTCTCATAAGACATAGTGGGCAGCCCTCCTCTGACGATAAAAAATTTCTGCAATATCTCGAAGTCTTCTGTCAACTTGTCCATGATGACTTTCCCCGTCAGTCCCTTTACCAAGTCATCAAACTTGGAGTGATCCATAAAGCTTTGTACTAGCAAGCTATGATAATGTTCTTGAGAAAAATTCTTCCTTCTTCATCCCAGAAAGAGGGAAGGCCGTCTTCAAACAATTATTTAAAAGCATGCCTGAAATAATTAATACGTGAAGCCATCTCATCCACCTTATCTTGTACTGTCTTCATAAGATAATGTTTGTGAATGAATCTTTTCGACCACATCACAATAGCCACTCTGTCTTTGATTCCTATATCTTGCAATTTTTTATAAGTTAATGGATTCAAGAAATCCAGTGCATTCTGGGTTGTACGTAGGTGATTCCTCTCCATGGTCTCATTTACTAATTTTAATCTCTGGTTCGCTAAATTAACCAATGCACTTTGGTCATCAATGAAATTCAAATAATGTCTGAACTTAGTAACCTCTACAGACAATGTATCTCAGATTATATGATTGGATCCCTGAAGAGGCCACTTTCCTGTATTCATTTATTTTAATTCATTAAGCTTCTTTTGTAATTGACCTTTGTCATGTAATATTTTATTCTTGTTTTCAATCATGTTAGTCAGCTTGGATTTGATCTTCTCATTTTCTTCTTTTAATTCCCTTATCTCAACATCCTTCAAGCTTACTTGTGACATGGATACTAGTAAATCATTAGCAGAAAAATCACTTAAAGGCTTTTCAATATTTACAATGGACAAATCTCCATCAGTAGCAGTCTGGCTCATTAATTCTTCCATAATCTCTTTTTCTTCATTCTGATCTTTCTTTAACTATGAAATTTGTGTCATTAACTCAATTCTCTTTGTTTCCCATTTATTCTTTTCTTCTTGCAACTTCACGGTTTTGCCTTTATACTCCATCATTTCTTGATGGATTTTATCTTTCTCCTCTTGTAAGGCCAACAACTCTGATGACTGAACATGTTCGGAACTTGGGATTTTCAACTTCTTCTTTAGTACCTGAAGGGCAATATCTTTTTCTTCCAAAAGTCTTCTGATGGCTTATGTGTTTCCTGGTTCATCCCCCGAGCTTATGACATCTGCTTGCAATTTCTTTATTTGAATTGAATTTGCCTTGTTCTCAACTTTTTCATGCTTCAACTGGACCTCCAATTTATCTACTAAAACTTGCAACTTGTTAATTTTCATCATGGCATGTAACAAATCTGAATAAATTATATCCCCTGTCTGTTTGTGCAGCTATATTTTGTCAGGTATACTGATTTTGTCCAATCTTACTTCCATCTTGGCCACTTTTTTGTCACTTACCATAGCTAATTTTAAAGTGTTCCTCTCTACATCCCAAGTGGAAATCGGTGACGTCTTTGGGTTGCCTAGACTTCTCACTCGTGGTAGTAGATTCTTAGTCTCTTCTAAGGACTGCATCTGTTTTTCTACATAGCTAGTCATGAATTCTGCTTTAGATTTAAAAATTGAACTGAACTCTGCATTATTTTCACTTTCAAAAGAAAACTGGTTCATTTGCACCGACTTCTTAGGAATCAAAACTACTTTTTTCAACTCATCTGAAACTACTCACTTGAAATTTTACCATCTTGAGATGTTTTGGTCTTCTTACATGAACTGTCTTCATTTATTTCCATATTTTCAACCTTGGAAAAACTTCTTTTAATTAAAACATTAGAACTTTCTCGCACTTGAGACGCTGTAATTGATCCACTGCTTGTACTTTCATTGCTTCCTGGATTTTCCACAAAATGAGACAAATTGGATACTTCCTTCAATCCCTCAACAACTTGGTGATCAAATGGTTTTTTTTTATTTTCTTGTTTCCTTAGAGAAATTATATGATATGGATCATAATTGACCTTCTTTTTGAAAATCCATGTTTTCCAATAATTTTTCCACAATCACCAGGGCACCTTTTTTTTAAAGATGAATGAACCAACTTTAAGGGGGGATTTGATATTGGAGGACTTTTTGAAGGCTCTGAAATGCTCCTCTTCTGCATATCATATTTGTCTCATGTATTCCAGTGCAAATATTCTAGGGGTAAGGAAAGCAGGCAACCTGTATGGCTCTCCGGTGAAACCATACACTCTCAAAACTGTAAAGTTTTTATACAAAAACCAATCCCCAATCTTGTCTTCTGGTGATGATTGCATCATAATCTTCATTTCTTCAAACACTCTGGGAAATACTTCATCAAACAGCAACTTGTATATCTCTGACATAATGGAATTCACGAATTCGAACATATTGAATTGCTTCAGCAGATCCGAAGAGAATATTGTAGTCAAGAATTGTAATTGAGTTACATTTGGACATAATAACATGTTCAAAAAATATGATTGGTACTTGAGAAATCTGACCTTTTGGAACTCAACTAATTGGATATGAATAGCCTCTGCTAAATATTCATCCAAACTGAATAAATGGACCGGATGGGACTCAGACTCAAGACTAACTGAACTCATTTTCAATAAGAAGCCCAAGGCAACCTCATTGACATGAATGCCATTATCTAGACCTAAAATTTGGTAGACCAAAGATACAACCAATTGGACCTCCTCTTTGAAGATGTGAATATGATATGGCAAAAAGAGACCTTCTAATGACTGACCTTCATTAAGAATACTAGACAAAAATTCACATCGAATTTTAGTTTTACAACCTCTGTATACTTCAGCTAAAACAGACTCATTCACAGACTCACCACTATTAGGGTAATTATCAGCCAAATTAAGGAATCCACAAATAGCGTTTGCATCAATCCTACGCAATATCTTGGACATGGAACGACTCACAATGACTCTCTCAAAAGATGAGTAATTACTTGCACACCATTCAACGAATTCAGGAAAGGGTAAGGTTTGCTCAATGGCGAAATAATACAGAAATGACTTGCAGGCATTCAAAATGTTGTTTCCCTGTGAATTATACTGCCACAATATTTCCTTAATAACTGATACATTTCCAATCGACAGAAATGGGTCATATACACCTCTATCTCTATCAACCAAGAATTCCTCTCTTTCATCCAGGACCTGGTTAAGACCTTATAACCCTTTCTCTTTCTCCATAATAGAAAAATGATGATAATTCTATGATTAAAGCTCAAGTGTTCGAAGCTTACCTATGACTGCAACTGTATGTATGCAAAGTTGAATGCAAAAGGATGGTGGGCTGTCCCTTTCATTTGTCCCAACATGCAAAATAAAAAATGATTTTTCAAAATAAGTCAACTTCACTTTATATAAAGATCTATTCCAGAGGCTCCCTCTAGCGGTTTTTTTAAACCATATTTCTCTGCAGAATGTAGTGTGAGCCACCACGTGTATCGTGGTTTTTATTTCGCTACCTCCTTTCTACTTCAACCGCCATGCAACTCTATCCTCCGGATCTAATAAAAACCGTTGATGAATACTCACTTTATTTTTAAGCCGTTGGATTAACTTACATGTACACATTTCCGCTGGACCCTTTTGTTTTTAAAAACGTGCAACTTTATGGAGCGTACTTCTTATCAACCATAGATTTTATCGACCTGATCCCACAACCATCGATTCTCGTGCTTTGTTAATCATCTCCACCTATCCTTATCTCCCATGCATCTCCATAGAGTGGATCTATTCTAAACCATTGATTTTCACATCTTTGTTCTATACCATTGGATTATGAGATAATTTCATCCTTTATGCACCTTTTTATCATATATTCACATTGTTATATTTAACCAAACTAATCCCACATTTTTCTTCACCATGTTTCCTTCAATACTCTTCAAGTTAAAAGTGTTAACAACTAGCTCCATCTGGGGATGATATCCTCCCTGCGAGGTATCAAAGAACTCGTAGACCAGGTGCCTGTCTTTAATCTTTACAAGATAACTTACAACAAAAAAATTTTACCTTTCTTGTCGATATATTTATTAGAAATAAATGGCATGCATCCTGAATCTTAGGGCTTTCACTGCGATCTTCAAAAACATTTGGCTCACCATCTGTACTGATTTCTAAAAGAAAATAAATATTTACAAACTTATGATACAAGTTTTACCTTCCTTCTTAGGACAGGTAATGCTTCAGAAATATCCCATTGATAGGGTTACTATCTAGAGAAACCCCATTCATATATTCCAAAAGAAATGCATTTTTCCCTCTATGTCCAGCAATAACATAAGGACCTACCCACATATGATCAAATTTTCCATGTTTATCTTCCTTGGGAGCATCCCATTTCTAAAACTATTCTTCCTTCACCCTTCTGTCGAAAGTATTTTTTATTTTTTCCTGATGCATTTCCACTTTATCATAGGCCTTATTCCTTTGCTCTTCTAGCTCAATAATCTGGTTTATCCTCCTTTGCATGTGGTTTGGTTCCTCTTGCTGCTCTTGGAAATACCTCGTAACTGGGACACCTAACGATGCTGGAAAAACAACTTCAGTTCCATACACCAACTGGAAAGGAGACATTCCAATTGCCCTTTTGGTACTAATCCTGTCAGGCCATAAAGCATATTTGAGCTTGGTATGCCATGATCTTTTATTATCTTCCAACAGCTTCTTGATGATCCTTACTAGGCTTTTATTTGAAGACTTGGCTAACCCATTTCCTTGAAGATAATAGGCAGTCGAATGATTCAGACTGATATGATATTTATGACAAAAATTAATTATTTTCTTGGATTTTAAAAGCGGCTGCATTATCTGTTACTATTCTTTTGGGACATCCAAATCTAGCCAGTATGTTCTTCTCAAGAAAATCCATGATTACAGTTTCAGTGGCTTTCTTGGTAGGAATTGCTTCAATCCATTTTGTAAAATAGTCCGTAGCTATTAAAATCCATTTGTGTTGTCCTGAAGAATTGGGATTTATTTCACCAATGAAATCCAAACCCCACTGTTGAAAAGGAGCTTCTATTGTTATTGGATTTAAAGGGAGAGGAAGTACCTTTCTTTTACCGTCAAAAATCTGACACTGATGACACATGCTGATTTCTTTATACACATCTGAAAACAATGTTGGCCAATAGTAACCTGCTCTTAGAATTTTATTTGCAGTCACCTTCCAAGAATGATTCCCTCCACAATCTCCTTCATGGAATTCTTTAACTATATGTTGAGCTTCATTTTCCAAAAGACAATTGAGTAACACACCTCCAGGATCTTTCCAATAAAGATATCGATTGATAATACAAAACTTGGCAGCTTTCAATTTTACTGACCTTGCCCTTGACTTACTCAATCCTACTGGTGCTTGTAAATTTCTAAGGACGTACACAATGTCAGAGTACCATGGAGACGCCACAAAATCAATCATCACTTCCACTTCTATATCCAACTGATTAAACTGATGGGATAAGAAATTGATTTGTAAAGACTCACAATTTGAATTTGTCATCATTTTCGCTAATCCTTGTCCCTTAATCAACTTAGTAGGCTTTATATCTATGTCATACTCCAGTAATGTAGCTATCCATTTTTCCCTTCTACCCTCTGGATCAGGTTGTGTCAAAATTCCTTTTACTGCAGCAGTTGGAACATGTGCGATTACATGTGAGTGTAGAATATATACTCTGAAATCTTTCAATCCTTTGACCAAAGAATATGCTTGTTTCTCCATAATATCATATTTCAATTATCCGTCCCTCAACATCTTGTTGAAAATATTGTGGGTTGCTCCATGTTCTCACCATTCTTCTACAATAAAACTGCTGCAATGGTATGCTCTGAAGCATATGAAAATACTAAGAAATATTTGGTAAAATATGGACTTACCAACATTGGAGCCTCTGAGATTGCTTGTTTGATTTCCTGAAACGACCTCCTAGCATCTGCATTCCATTTTATCTCATGACCCTTTTTCAGCATATTTGTAATATTCATTAAGATTTCTGCAAAACTAGGCACAAACCTTCTTAAAAAATTTACCTGTCCCAAAAATGATTGTATTTCCTTTTTACTCCTGGGTTCTCCTACCTTTAAAATTGCACTCACCCTTTCAGGATCAATTTTTATTCTGTCTTTAGATATTATATGACCCAACAATTTTCCTTCTTCCAATGTTAAATTGGATTTCCTTGGGTTCAATGATATACCAAACTTCCTGCACTTCATGATTTTTTTTTCTAAATGATGAATATGTTCTCTGTCAGATCTTGAATAAACTATGATGTCATCCATGTAAATTACCACAAATTTTCCAATTTCTCCCGCAAAAGCAATGCCCATGGCCCACTGAAAAGTAGCTCCCGCATTCATTAAGCCAAAAGGCATCTTTGCATACATAAAAGTGTCCCAAGGTGTAGTAAAGGCAGTTTTCTCTTGATCTCCAGGTAGTACTTTTATCTGATTGTAACCAGAAAAACCGTCCATCATCGAAATTATTTCAGCTCCAACTACCTTCTGTAGTATATGATCCATCTTCGGCAAGGGATAATTGTCCTTCATAGAAACTTTATTCAAATTTCGAAAATCTATACACAATCTTATTTCTCCATTCTTTTTTCTAACAGGAACTAAATTTGCAACCCATTTTGGAAATCTTAGAGTCACGATGATTTTGGCGTCAAATAATTTTTTAATTTCCTTCTCAATAATTGGTAGCAGTTTAGGATTTGTCCTTCTAAGTTTCTGCCTAAAAGGCTTCTCCCTAGGTTTTATAGGAATAGTATGCTCTATTATAGATGTATCATACTCCTTAATATATTCATAGCTCCAAGAAAACACATCTGTATACTTCTTCATTAAATTCACATACTCTTCTTTTTCTTTTACAGGCAAATTTTTGGATAATTTTATAATCTTAGGATTTTCCTCGGTACCAATATTCCTATGTTCAACAACATTTTCAACAGGCTTCACTTTACGATTCTTAGCAACATCATTCTGATCAAAAAGTTTTTCCAAAGGAATCAAACCTCTTGGTATAAAATTATTTTTCAATTGAATAATATCTTTTCCTCCTAAGGTCCCCTTTAATTTTTCAGCACCGTCCTTTTCCTTTTCAGGCTCTTCATCATCCTGGAAATTCTCACCATTGTCATTTTCGGTATCAATATGAGTATTTACTGTTGGGAAATAGGGAAGACCTGAGTTAATTCTTATGCGTCGCACCAACAAAAGACCCACCGTGTTGGCCCTTTCGGCAACAACCTGCGCGCAGGTTGCAGTCTCACCCGAAACAGCAATGGGGTGCCACAGAATCAGGTTTCTGCATGCAGAGAGGGGTATTACTGTACCTTAGCCTTTAAAATCAATTATTAATCAACACTTGTAAATTTATCATTCATTCACATATGACTTCGCAGCACAATAAACAAACTAAACTTGCATAACCCACTACGGGGAATTCACAGCGAAGCTTATTACTAGCAGTGATCTTATGTTATCAGATGTATTCAATTTAATGCATGAAAATAACAGAAGCAGAAACAACACAATAAAACCATGACACCAAATATAACATGGTTCACCCCCAGTGTAGGGGCTACGTCCACAAACTGCGTTTTATTCCTCTTTCCTCAAAACCACAGTTTATCTGTGCACTCAGCTGCAGATCCCTTCAGTCCTTAACAGCCGCGCACACAGCAGCAGGCTTCTGCGCACACAGCTGCAGATCTTTCTTCCTTTTCTTACAAAAAGCCTCTGCGCACACAGCTGCAGAGGTCGTCCACGCACACAGCTGGGACTTATCCTTTCCTTACAAAAACCAACCTTACTTCGCCTTATCTTTCTTTTCATAAAAAAGCCTAACCTTTCTTCTTTACACCGGCGCTTATTTATACTGCGCATTTTTACAAAACCATGGTCTTAAACCATGGGCACCCAAAAACCCTAAACCCTGGATTTAAACCACGGGTTTATTACAAAGCAGAGGGTTTTAACTTACCCTGACACTCCTAAGACTATTTTGGCCCATAGCTTCGCTTACAAATTTTCTAATTAACTGTGGAGTTACCCATCATGGAGTATGCGCCCCAATAGGCCCCTAAGACTCACTAGTGGCCCGTCCCGAGACACTCTTCAGCTTCTCTGGTGGCAGAATTTCGTTGATGAGACATAATGTACTTCTTGGTGAAGCTCTCCATGCTGCTGCCGGCTGCATACTTCTGTCCTTTGTAGCAGTTTTACTGATGAAAGCCGTCGCGACCACCTGCAACACCATCCTGTTCTGTGATGGCCGATACTTGACCATCCATGACTTTGGGGTCCCCTGGAATTACGTGTCCCACCGCGGGAGGAGCCTAGCTGGCGTGGTTCTGTTATACCAAAAGAAGGCTTGGGGGTATTTCCCAGAGTCTTTCTGCGAGGCCTCACGCCCTTGGTTGCTCTACGTTAGAGCAAACTCCTGGCTGTCTTTGCAAATTTAGAGCAAACTCCTGCCTGTCGATGTACTTAGCCAAGCAGAACTGTGTTAATGGTGTAGTTAGAAGGTGCTGCAGACCTCTGTCCCTTACTTCCCGTACTAGCGTCTGAACATTACAGTCGTTCGACATAGTTCGGGCTGAATATGTCACGGATGTGCTTTAGGTAGAAATTACGAGTCGAGATAGCTCCTTATAAAATCTCAATGCTGAATTTGGCATCATGGTGTAGACATGATACCAAATCTGACGACATTCCAGGAATCTGCTCCACACAGCGCCGGATTTTTCCCAAAATCTCATTATGACCAGTAATGAGAGCAACGCTCATGCTAGCGCCGCCGAATGCAGTATGTCCCATCCGTCACATTTTGGGTTGCGACACACCTTGACAATTTTCAACTTCGACACAACCTGACCCTGCGACCTACGACCAGCTTGTTACTTCGCATTCTGTGGACAAAACAGACTACATAGTGCAACGAGCATGTTACTTATTTAGTTGGAGCTATCTCCTGTTCTGAGTACCTGGCCTGTCTATGTACTTTTTTAAACGGATCCCGTTTATCATAGAGGGGAAAAGCTCACCATTTAACTTGGCTAGCTGAACTGTGCCCCCGTCAGTAACTTTCTGTACTACATACGGTCCTTTCCAATGTGTTTTAAACTTTCCGGGGAACTTCATGAATCTGCTGTCATAAAGGAGCACAAGATCACCCTGCTGAAAATGTTTCATCTTGATGTGCCTGTCGTGCCACGCTTTTTCTCGAGCTTTCTGCACCTGTTGCTGGAAGCATGCGACAAGTCTATCCTCCTCAAGTTCTAATATCTGCTTTAGTCTTTCTGTGATTATGGCGGGGTCATCCATCTCGGTGAAAGCAGAGATCCGGAGGCTGTGAACAATATATTCCATGGGCATGACAGCTTCTTGTCCATAAACTAGTCGAAAGGGTGTATGGCCTGTCAACTTCTTGCAAGTAGTTCTGTAAGCCCATAGTACCGCTGGAATTTGAAGATCCCAATCATTCCTGTTAGCGTTACAAACCTTTGTCAAGGCATGCTCAAGGATTTTGTTAAAAGCTTCGACAGTCCCATTTGCTTGTGGGTGATATGCGGTACTCTTTTGATGATAAACTTGAAATTCTTCGGTCAATACTTCAATAGTCTTGTTCAGGAAATGTGACCCTTGATCACTCATAAGAACTTTGGGACACCCAAATATGGATAAGATGTTGTCGAAGATAAACTTCGCAGCGGTAGCAGCACTACAGGTCTTGACGGGTTGAGCTTCGGCCCAACGGGTAAGATAATCAGTTGCTGTAATGATGTATCGGGCTCCCGACTTTTTCGCAGGGGGGTTGATGGGACCAACAAAGTCAATGGCCCATTTTTCGAAGGCCTGTAATGTTATTTGCAGAGCTAGGGGCATTTCATCCCTCCTAGATGGTTTACCTGTCCTCTGACAGATGTCGCAGCTGTGGCAGTATGCTCTTGCATCTTTGTGAAGTGTGGGCCACCATAAGCCAGCTGTCAAGATCTTTTGCGCTGTTGCTTTTCCTGCATAGTGACCTCCTGCTGCGCCAGAGTGTGCTTCTGCCAATATTAGAGGTTTTTCGTGTTCCAAGACACATCTGCGTAATATCTCATCTGGTCCCATCTTATACAGATGTCCTGCTATTAAAGTGAAGTCCGCGGCTCGAACCACCAGCTGCTTCTTCGGTTGTGTGGTCATCTCTGCGGGGGGGATACCTGTAGACAAATACTGAGCAATATCCTGGAAATAGTCATCAACTATCTGTATAGCAAATAATTGTGCATCGGGGAGGCCTTCGTCCATATTGGTAGGTTCCTCGCCTGACTCGAGCCTCGACAAGTGGTCAGGTCCTAGGTTAAGTCGTCCAGGCTTAACAATGATCTCGAAATCATATTCTTGAAATAGAATTAACCATATGCATATTCTTCCTCCTAGCACAGGTTTGTTGACTAAGTACTTCATAGCAGAATGGTCAGTAAACATCTTAAAATGAGAACCTAGAAGATAATGCCGAAATTTTTGTAATGCATATACCATAGCAAGACCTTCACGTTCTGTCGTAGTATAATTTTTCTCCGCTGTAGACAACTTCCTACTGGAAAAAGAGATAGGGTGATCGATATTACCTGCGCCTGGCTGAGCATGCACAGTACCTAAAGCAATAGAGGATGCATCCACATGCACATGAAATTCCTTGTTCCAATCAGGGAATACAAGGATAGGGGCGGTGACCATTTTTTCTT
>LPNX010977898.1:0-73572 GCA_001517045.1 Pseudotsuga menziesii
GTGGATACACAGCCCAGCTCGGGGGTGATCTCTCAGCTGAAAGAATAGAGGCTGGACAGAGATCTATGGTTGGGTGGAACGTTGCTCTCACATAGTCAGTCGTTGGACAGTTTCATCTCAAAGATAAGTATTCTCTGTGGTTTGAATGATGTTCATCTGTGGTCTTCCCTGTGCGTTAAATTACTCATGTTACTTGGATGAATTGATTACCTTAAATTAGTTGGTATGATGCTGGTGCATAGCATGAGAATGGAATTGATTATTATGTGATTGTTTCAATATTCTGCCTGAATGAAATAGGCTGAAGCCTCCCCTTCTACTTGTATGTTAATATGGTTATTCCGTTGCGTTTACGAATTGGGTTGTATTAATCCCATGATCTGTAATGCATTAATTAATGACTGATGTTTACATGTTGAATGAATGCTTGTTTGAATGTTGTTGTTTCCGCTGTGAATGAGGATTAAATTGCATCTATGCATGATGAATAATCCTGTGTGCATATTTTAGTTTAAATCATCTTTCAGCATTCTGCTTTGGGCAATTCTTAAGCCTATACATGTTCATGGGCGGTTAGCCTGGTTGTTTGAAGCATTGGTCGCGTCCTCTTTGCCGGTCGGAGGCATGGGGACGTGACAATACCTTTAGGTACCAACTATATTCGACTAGATTCCCTAATACTCTCTCCTTTAAACCTACCTTTAAACCTAGCTTTAAAGGTATGTGAGAGAAAATCCTTGGTTTTCAGCTTAAGGCATCAGCCACTACATTATCCTTCCCTTTGATGTACGAAATCCCACAACCGTACTCGCTCATAAATTCACTCCATCACCTCTGCCTTGTATTTAGGTCTCTTTCAGTGAAGAGGTACCTCAGGATTTGTGATCTAATTTGAGCTCGAAGCTTCTCTTCACAAGGTAATGTCTCCAAATATTTAGGGATAATATCACGATTGTTAATTCTAAATCATGGGTAGGTAAATTATCTTCATGAGGTTTTAACTTTATTGATGCATAAGCTATTATTACGCCTTCTTGCATTAACAAAACACCCAAACCATGCCTTGAGGCATCCGTGCAAATTGTAAAGTCCTCCATATTTGGAACCCGTAGAATTGGTGCACTCGTTAGGAATTATTTCAGTTTAGTGAATGCGACATCGCATTCCTCGGTTCATTCATATCTGAATCCTTTATATTGCAAGGTACTTATGGGTTTCACATTTTTTTGGAGACCCCTTCTAGAAACCTTCTATAGTACCCTCTTAAACCCATGAATCTCCTTACTTCATGTGCATTCCATGGCACGGTCCAATCCATTATGGACTTTACCTTTTGAGGGTCCACTAAAATCCCTTCTACGGAAATTAGATGTCCTAGATAATGGGTCTCCTTTTGGTAAAAAGAACACTCAGAAAACTTATCATACCACTTCTGTTCTCTTAAGCATAACAACACCATTCACAAGTGTTCATCATGCTCTTCTTCATTCTTGGAATAGATAAGGATATCATCTAAGCATACTTGCACAAACCGATCTAAGTATTTTCTAAATACACTATTCATGAGGATCACGAATACCACCAGTCCATTAGTCAAGCTAAAGGGTACCACCGCAAACTCTTGGTGCCCAAACCAAGTTAGAAATGTTGTCACGGGGACTTCACTTAGTGAACCTCTCACATAGCACATGCGATCGTGGGATATTAAAGAATACCCTTAATTTCAAGAGATATTGACCCAAACTCTTTTTGTTGAAACCCCCTCACAATACTTAAAACCTCCTCCCCACCCTTTTTTATACCTCAATCCTTATAAACCACCCTATCCACCCCCACCTTAAACCCCTCATCCCCCCAATACCTGCAATGTATTGGTTCGATTTTTGATAATTTTAAAACCCACAATATGAACTAACGTGATAGGATATTGGCCAACAAGTGAATCCCCTGTGAATGTTGTCCATATATCACCTTCCTTGATTTGAAGTTGGTGGTAATATGATCGTAGGTCGATCTTTGAAAATACCGACGACCCTTTCATTTGATCAAAGAGGTCATCAATTCAAGGTATTGGGTACGTATTTTTCACTATGGCTCTGTTCAAATATCGGTAATATATGCAAACACACAAGGAACCATCCTTATTCCTTACAAATATTACTGGTGAAACCCACGACGAAATACGTGTCCTAATGAATACTAGGTCTAATCATTCCTTTGGCTTCATTTGCAACTCACAAAGCTCTGGGGCCATCATCCTGTAAGGTGTCTTTGATGTTGGATTCGAACCAGTTTTAATATTAATGGTAAAAGATAGCATTGAATTTAATTTCTCTCTCAAGAGGTAACCGAGGAAGTTCCTTGGGAAAGATAGCATTGAATTTAGCTAACACTGGGTCCCTTTTCATTACCTACCAATTCAACAATATATAACTGACATCCTTGCCTCATACATCATTTTACATCCATTGTCAAGATGAAACGTAGGGACACCTTCCATTTGATACCCTGAATCTCAATGGACTTCCCTTTGTCATTAGAACAAAGGACCCTCTTTTCGTAATAGTCAAGCAAGGCTTGATCTTCCTCAAGCTAGTTCATACCTACGATAAGGTCATAAGTCCCAAGGGAGGTGACATGTAAAGACCTAAATTCGATTTACTCACCTTGCTTCCTAAATTTCTAATCTTGTAACCTAATTTCAATTATATTCATGATTAGCCCATAATTAATGTGGATTACAAGGTTTTAAATCCTACTTATATTACTCCAATAATAAAATTATGTCAACATTAAATTTAAATTGTATAGCAAATTTATATAATTTTAATTTAAATATATTAAAGGCTTATATAATCAATTCTAAGATATAACAAATTGATAATATATATATATAACAATTTAAATTATCGATAATCTAAATAAAATTTATTAAATATAGTACTAACCTGACCTTAATCTCTAACTGGTCACTCTCCCTTGCATGTAGGCCACACATCTCACTTGGGCAGAGCACTGAATGAAAACAAGCAGGGAGTAAACCTTTCCCCATTTCCTCAGAATTTTAATGAGCGACCTAGCTTTGCATCTAGCTGGGACGACTCTGCAACTCACTGCAACAGTTCCATCTGGATTGATGGTTTATGCCATAGGTCCACTCTTACGTTGGTTGCCTCTAAATTTTCTCGCAAGGGTTTTAAATAGGAGGCTACATTCATGGAGGTTGGGACACCTCCCACTGCATTCTGCTACGCTCCTTCACATTTCTCAATCTTATCAATTTTTGGGTTTTCTCACCTTTTCTTTTTACTGGTAGGTTCCTAAAGTGGAGTTTTCTGCAACCATGCTTCTTGAGAGTGTTGGAGAGTGGATAGGTATGAATACCCATTGCAAATATTCCAAGTATGGAAACACTGGTATCTTTGCAGTTAGCCCCTTCCCCAGGCGACCGTTGGGTTCGATGTCACGAGGTTAACACATGGAGCATGCTTATAATAGCATGGGATCTCCTTAAGGTTATCCAGGGTTCCTATGTGGTTTCTTATCCTCCTCTATTAGCGTGTGTCTTATACTAGGTTCACTACATAGTCGTGTGTTCCTTCACACCCGGACAACAATGCATTTTTACTTTTTTTTTTTTTTTTTTTGCAGTATATATATATATATATATATATACCTGATTCGTATATATATACTTGATTCGTAGAGTTGCAAAGGGAGGATCGACGACCATTTCCCCATCTCCCTTCTCGAGTGGAAACCTTACTTTCTCCTCCTCTTGGAACGACCTGCGTGTAAAGTCCATCCTTTGTTAAGGTGTCCCTCGTAAATTGTGAAAGAAGATAGGTGCCAAGCTTGTGTTAAGGAGTCATTAGGTTGGGCGGTCTCTGAGAAGAGAGTCGAGCCCCTTTTCTTTTGTTAAATGTCTACGAATGTGGGACTTGTTGATTCTGGGCCCGGACTCGCATTGAAGAGAGACGAGCCTGTTGTGAGTTTAGTTTTAAATTTTGGGAGGTCTCTCTCTTAAAAGGAGTACCAGTCTTCACACGTTGGTACCTTTTACAACTAATTGTTTCAAGCAGGAACAGGATATGACCTGCACTTGTAGATGCGATTTAAAATCAGAAAGCTTTCAAAACGATAAATACTTTGCCTCTATGTGCATGTAATACTTTTTATTTATTGGTGTTTTTTTTTCTCTTTTTTTTCTAGTAATTTCTTGTTGCATCCATCAACGATGAACGAGAAGCGAGTATCTCTCTTTCTCTCAGTCTAGAGTCTCTGTTTTTGTTCTGCAATATCTTGTGGATAATACACATTGCAGAAAATTATGTAACTTCACCGAATCTTGTTCACGTACTTTCACTTGGAATTTGCAAAGCATTGATAACATGTAAGAGGGATGAACGCTGTAGGATTGTAAGAGATACAAAATTATGGTATTCGCAAAGCACTACGAACATGTAAGAGGAATGAAGATTGGGGGTATCGTAAGATATCATAGGTAAGGAGACACTGTGAAGTCCTTCTTTCTTTTATTATTTTTTTCTGCATTTACACACCTTTTGTTAGATTTTTATTGTTTAATCAATATGATCTAGGATATTATCTGAAAGAATAACATGCACAACAATAATCACAAGAGAAAGGAGACAAATATTTTTTCTCGGGGAAACCATAAAGGATAAAACCACGCAACTTCCTCAGAGATAGAATGAGCATCGAATGCAAAAATAAAACCCAAAGACACAAAGATGATCTTTGCCAGTTGTTCTCTCTCTCACTTGTGCGAGCTACTCCTCTCACACTCATGCGCTATTTGTTGAGTGAGTGTGTGTTACAAATAGAGAGTCTCACTCTCTATTTATACTTGCTTTCCACTTGAATTTTACTCTTACAGGGCCAACTTCACAAGGAGAGCCTAATAACCCTAATATGACTCAACCGTGGGGACTATTGCCCTGACTTACAACAGAGGTATAACCTCAACTCAATTGTGGGAACTATTTCTCCGACTTACAATGGAGGGTAACCTCAATGACTTTACATGACTTTATTATATTAATGGATCTCCCGATCGGAGGAACAAACATCTCCGACGGGGTACAATGAAATACAATATAAAATATACAAGTGAATACATTTCGAAGTTACAAATACATCAACACTCCCTCTTAACTGGGAAGGTATTCTCTTGACACAGTTCATCAACACAAGTCTTCATTATTGGATCATCATCAAAGTTGGATCATCATCTCGCTGGATCATCACTGCTCCCGCTATCTCGAGCAAATGGTGCTATCTCTCAATTCTACTCGTCATAGGAAGTTCTACAGAGCCATCCCTTTTTCATGTTGGTTGTAAGCCTAGCTTCCATGTAGATCTCCATCTTCTTCAACACTTATATCCGACCATGGGAGGCCCATCCTACCACCATGTCGGAAAGGCTTAGCACTTATATCCACCGACATGGTAGGACACACCTACTACCATTTGAGAAAGGCTCCCAACACTTACATCCACCGGCATGGTAGGACACACCTACTACCATCCAGGAAGGGCTCCAACACTTACATCCACCGGCATGGTAGGACACACCTACTACCATCTGGGAAAGGCTCTGCACTTACATATGACCATGGGAGGCCCAACCTGCCACGTCCATGTCAAAAAGGATCAGCACTTACATCGACCGACATGGTAGGACACACCTACTACCATCCGAGAAAGGCTCCCATCACTTACATCCATCGGCGTGGTAGGACACACCTACTACCATCAAGGAAAGGCTCCCATCACTTACATCCACTAGAATGGTAGGACACACCTACTACCATCCGGGAAAGGCTCCAACACTTACATCCACTGGCACGGTAGGAAACACCTACTACCATCTGGAAAAGGCTCCAGCACTTACATCCGTCGGCATGGTAGGACACACCTACTACCATCCGGGGAAAGGCTCTACACTTACACATGACCATGGGAGGCCCAACCTGCCACAATGTCAGAAAGGTTTTTGGACTCATCATTTACCCTTGGAGGGAACCTTGATCTGACGAACACCAAGCTTCTCTCTAAAGTACTCAAACTTCACTCTGGCCATTTCTAGCATAGTATGACATCAAAGATGATTACGTACAAGGATAATCTGCGAGCTTCGCCAGGATTGATTACATCTAAGGACAACCTACAGGACTGATTACATCTTAGCAACCTACGAGCTTCACCAAGATTTCATGCTTAGACAACCTATCTCACCGGCTATGCTAGAACTCTCTCTTTCGAGAGATCTCGATATGGATCACAAACTAGAGCTTCACTGCTCCTCTCTGCATCATACAAAAATGCAAGTTAGATCAATCAAATCAAATAGTAGCTTTCAAAAGAAACATACTACCGCCCAAATATCTGAGAAAGTGGCAACATATTTTGCCTCGGTTGTACTCAATGCCATGCAGGACTCCATCCTGCCAAACCAGTAACCCATACTGGATCTCAAACTGAAGAAGCATTCCAAGGTTCTCTTCTTCTCATTGGCGCTACCAATCCAAATCAACATAACCATGCAGGTTAGTATTCTGATTCATATCATACTTGAGCCCATACTCAACTGTACCCTTCAGGTACCTCACTGCATGCTTTGCAACCAGGTGAGTATGTCTCAGATCTATCAGGAACATCAATGAGCAAAACATCTGACGATACATCGTGGCATCAACCGTATGTGATGAAGCATCACTCAATAGCTTCATGTTCGATGCCATAGGTGTGGCGATGGCCTTGAAATCCATAATCCTGAACCTCTTCAAGATCTCCACTGCATACTTCCCTTGTCCAAGGGAGATTCCATCCACACTCTGCCACACCTCCATGCCTAGAAAGTAGTGCATCATACCCAAGTCCTTTAACTCGAACTCGGCAGCAAGTCTCCTTCTTGCATCTTTAATGAGTTCCTCCTTTCCTGTCAGGAACAGGTCATCGGCATATAACAGGAGCATTACTGGTCTTCCTCCTTCAACCTTGAATAAAAGGTTGGAATCCGCTTTTCTCTTAGTAAATCCTAGAGCCATCAGTGATATTTCCATCCTATCGTACCATGTTGAACCTCAGGATCTTCTGTAGTCACTCCCTCTGAAGTGGAACATCATTCTCCCTGTGCCTTTCGTACTTTATGTATTGAAACATTCTGTACTGGAGTGACAAGTAGCTTCCTCTGCTACTAATATTCTATGTATCCACCTAGGGTTACTGGATACCAAGATCCTTTATCTTGAATCTTTCCAAAAGTTCTTCTCGCACCCATCTGTGAGCTTGTCATCCTTTATAGGTTTTCATCTTCAACATTGTAGCAAATGTTAAGATCTTCATCACTCTAGGTGATCTTCAAGCTCCTCATGTATGTGTTATCCCATGGGTTCCTTCTGAGCTCGTACAAGGCCTTCTTTAATTTGCACACATGAGTATTCCTGTCATGTGTATTAACTTCTAGTGACTGCAAATGTCTCTTCGTAGTCTATGCCTTCTTTCTATGAGAAGCCACATGCTATGAATCTTGCCTTGTATCCCACGATGTTTTCAGATACTGTATACTGGATCTTGTAGATCCATATGGAAGACACTACGGACTTCCCTTCAGGTCTCAATACCGCATCCTAGACATCATTCTTCTTAGTACTCTCCTTCCCTTTCTTCTTGGATACATCTTCATAGCTGGAAGGTTTTGCATCAATGATGTCGCTCAATAGTGTCACATAACTAGAGTGTGTCTGAGGCCTCTTGAAGTCTTGTCATACTGTTCTTCATTTTCGATTATTTCTTGAACTATCGTCACTTGTTCTTCGGAACAAGTCTCATCATTTTTTTCTTGTAGGCAATTGTATGCGATCTTTCCTACAAGTCAAATGCACTATTTGTATGGTTAGAAACATTTCATAAGGCATATTCACAATGGAAAATTCTTTATGCATAAATATATAATCATGCAACTATTTTAGCTAATACAACATTCAATCATATCTCACGAAAACTTTCTAGATGCCTTCCATCTCTACCATGACATCATTGAGATTGTGCACTAATCCAATACGTTAGCAAATAGGTTTCATTCTAGATAAGTAGCAATGGAGTGTTGCATAGCACCATTGACTACTTACCCACCACATGCATATTAGTAGTATATTGTTCATTATTCTATCATGCATAATACATTTCACAACTAAACAATGTCATATAAACAACTAGATATATAGGAAAAGACAATTCAAATACTTACTTATCTTTATTTGTTTCGTGGATAGACTCATTCTTGTGCCTTCATCTTTATCATATTCTTCATTCATGAAATCATCATTTCTTATCCAAATGCTAAGATGGATAAGAGGTTCTTCAAGAATTGAGTCCTTCATATTCCTCATCGCTTGAGGGATCTATTTTGAATCGTGAGAGCTTGATCTTTAGTTGCTCCAATCTTCTCTTCTCTTACTATGAGTCAAGCTTCTTCTTGTGTGCAATATTCCTAGAGTTTGCTGAAGGTAATCACTTCCTTCTGGCACACATTCCTTGAATGAATGAATTCCATGATCCCGGGAGGCCATTCAAGGTTGTTATAACAATATCTTGTTCTTCTTCAATTGCTTCGTCATAGCAATGAACACTTCCTTTTGGCATATTCAAGGATGACATGTGAGGGATGAGATTATATTTAATAGAATCTTCAATGATTCTCTTGGCTCTATCCTTAGCCTCATCTCCCTCTGGCTCCTAGACCTTTCTTACGATTTGAGGTGTCTGTCTTGGTTCCAGAGCTAGTTAATATAGGGTTTGTCAAAGAAACCCTAATTTTCAAAACTTGGAATTTCAAACTTTTGGTTGGATAGAAATATGGGCCTCTTCAAGGCGAGCTGTCCAATGTACTCCTTTTTCTAAAAATAGTGGAGGGAAGCTTCCGGAACAGGAAGCCCTAGTTTTCCAATTTCTTCTGTAGAAATTCCTGATATTGTTTCTGCGGTATCTCTGAAATTAATCCTTCTCTGTGTCTGAAAATTTGCACTGAGGTAGCCTTGCCTTTCCCCTTTCTAACACCACATATTAGAGCATAATTGGTTTCACCAATTGGGACTTATGTGCATTTTCCCAAGGTGACTTATTTCACGACTGTTCAGAATAGCGAACTTGTATAGACTGTCACGTGTCACTGTTTCACCTTCGAGGTATAAAACTTTTACCACAGAATGTAAAGTTTGTGCCCTATCTGGAACATCTTTCTAAATGTCATTTGGACCTTCGTATCCCGAGATATAGCAAATATCCCTAGGTCACATGGTTAAGGCTGAAACTTGGGAGAGGTTGGAACCTTGAATTGGATGAATCATATCTCCTAGAATATGGAGAATATGAGGATGAAAATTTTACACAGGGTTCATCAGAAATTTATCTTTGGTCTGTAAACATTTTGACTCCTGATCCTTCTCCAATCTCTATATATAACCAATGTTTCAAAACTACTAGTTTTAGTATTTTAGGGTTTTCAATCTCTATATATAACCATTTTGCTTTCCACTTGACTTTTACTCTTACAGGGCCGACCTCACTAGGAGAGTATAATAACCCTAATATGACTCAACCGTGGGGACTATTGCCCCAACTTACAACAGAGGGTTAACCTCAACTCAATTGTGGGGACTATTGCCCCAACTTACAACGGAGGGTTAACCTCAATGATTTTACATGAATTTATTATATTAATGACTCTCCTGATCGGAGGAACAAACATCTCTGTTGGGGTACAATGAAATACACTATAAAATATACAAGTGAATACATTTTGAAGTTAGAAATACATCAACACCTTTATGTTTCATAAAGGCGTTCAATCAACACCCACATTCAACACTTTTCAATTCCCTTTATACAACATTTAAGCTACCCTTAAATGCAGTTACTAATTATTGTTATATGTATGGAACCTCGATATATTTTTGAATGAAAATTTTGACAATTATAAGTTTATTATTAACTTTCCCTTTTCTTTGTCACCTAAGTTTCTTTGCTTCTTATTTAAACTAGTTTCAAATGCTTGTTTGTTTATTTATTTATTTTTCAACGTATTTTTATCCTTAGCTCAGGTTGTATCTGAATAAAGAACCCTCTTCGTGCGACTTTCATCTTAGTTAAGATGAGTAATTATTTATTATAAAATAATAAGACTTGGTTTCTATTGTTTACAGGTTGCAGCTGTAAACAAGATTTCTAAAACATAGGTCATTCTAACTAATTATTAGGTTTCTAGGGTTTGAAATTTTCATCCCATTAAATTTTTGTTTTGTTTTGAACTACAAAAAAAAAAGTATAACCATACTTTACTATGTTGATAGTGTTTTAATTTTCCCTTTCTCTTTTCCCTTTATATTAAGAATATAAAAAGAATTGAAATTATGAGTTTGATATAATTTCATACAAACAATTTTTAAATTTCAAAATCAAAAGAATATGCATTTTCTCTAAGTAGACAAACTTGTTGTACGCATGTTCATGATTTGTTAATGAAATTTTCATCCCCGATTTGTTGTTGGTGCAAGTAGTATGGAGAAATTTTTTCCCTATCTCAAATTTTCATTTCATTGTACTAATGTGTTTCAGTTTTTGAGCTGTCTCCTGGCTTGGATTTTTAATAAATGGGTATTATCCCAAATTTTGTTCTCTTCTATTGTTATTTATGTTCCTTCTAAAATTTTGTTTTGTTTCAGTTGATTTCTATTTTTATTTTACGGTCTAAGGGTTTCCATCTTGCAGTAATCCCTCTAGTTAAAGATTTGAATCCATGGCTCCGATACCATTATGTAGGGACTGGTCCTAGTCCCTAAATTAATAATAAATCCTAACTTGTCTCTTTTTATTTCAGTCTCTCATTTATCTATGTGTGCTTGTTTTGTTTAATTTTTGAAGGTCAAAGTTCATGTTCAATGTGCATATGTGCAGGTATAAGCAACAATATACATATGTATACAGTGAGAAATTTACAACATAAAATTTAGAGCATATGGTAGTAATAGAAAAACCTCTACATATTTCTTTTCATACAACTTATATAAGAAAATCTTGTAAATACTTAGGAAAGTACCCGTATGATAGTAGTTTCCTTCGTATATTTGTCTCTCTTTATTTTCCCTTGCAACTCCCTCAAAATGGAAAACCCCCTTTAGAATGGTTGTATATTTTTAAAAACTCAAACAAAAAAATCGGTTTTCAACCTTGCCAACTAGGAAAGTCTTGACTACTTTCTAGCTCCAAGAACTATATTCTTGGATTCCTGAGTCCAAAACCTGAGCACACTCCAACCAGTTCAAATATTTTCCTTCACACTGGAAAACTATCCTCCTCTGTTCTTTTTCCCCAAAAATATCCTCCTACCCACAAATTCTTCGATCCCCCTTCCTTTATCCTTTTCTCCCTCGTCTAACTCCATTCATTACTACTATTATCCCTCCATTAATCATGTCACCCCCTTCTCGTCTACCATGTCAGTCATTAAGTTCAATCAACTCCTACTCGATACAGGGTCACATCCAAAACAAATAACCTATAAATATCATTTATTATTTACTCGTTGATTAATTAACCAATAATTTTTACTACTTTAATATCTTGGTTATATGTTCACATGTAAAAATCAATTACCTTTAATGGATGAGGTTCCACCGCCTCATTATAATATTAATTTATTCATACGTTTTTAAATAATATACAATTTCCAAGTTTTAAACTCCACAAAGCACTTCGGCGAGAGACCTCCTGTAAAATTACATTTTAACAATAATTGTAGTAAGATAAATTATTATTTAATTAATTAATAAGTTTTAACATTGAATATTCATTTGCAATTTATATGTAGTTAACAATTATTTATTAATGAACAAAATATCTTCCAAGCACTAATGTCATTTAATTTTTCTAGTCCTATATTCATAATCAACCTTTATTACAATTAAGATTTAATTAATATGCACTAATCAAGTTAATAATAATCTCATTAATACTAATCAACATTATTAACACTAATTAACCTTCTTAATACACAATTAATATTTATTGATGAAATTAATAATATTCTAATTAACATTATCACACCATTATCATTGATAAACCAAGATCTTAAACTAATTAAGATCATTAATACTTTTTTTAGCATTCTATAACCAAGCACTTCGATCGAAATTTAAGTTGTTAACAATATTATTAACATTATTAATCATCATTAACTTTATTTCACCTTTATTGACCATAAGTAATAACTAAACCTAATCACAATTAATTAGTAGTTAATTTATAATCTTGGCGTAACAATACCATTTATTAATCTAGATATGTAATAGTATTTATAATGTGATCATTCAGAACCTTATGCATCCAAGCTATATTTTTGATAGTGCATTAGACAATTCATACAACATATGTAGACGATCTATGTAAGTGTAGCTAATTCTTACATAACTCATGTAGGTATACCAATACTACTTGACCACACATCACAAATAATAGACAAGTTACTATCTGTCGACGCATTCTTAAACATGAATTGGAAATGTCTATTCACTAACTCGTATCATAATAAGCTATGACACCAACATAATATACTGAAACACAACACAAGAATCAAGAAAATGGTTTCAACACATAATTAATTATGTCTCCCTCTAAAACTTCCACCACATTCCTATCACCTACTTCTTCCTATCTAATGCACAACTAAATTCCACATCCTATCCTTCCTCTGCTAGATTACATTGGAGAGTCAACTACATGACCTAACTCCAGTTAGAAATCGTAAGTAGAAGTGTCGATTCCATTGACTAAGAATCCCCAGTAGGAACCAAACAATCATCATCACATGCCTTAGGGAGCATGTCATAGCACAACCCTCCCATGACTCCGGGTTTGGGGTATAAATGGTGGGTAATCCCTCCACCCCCCTAATGGAACAAGGGAACATGTCTACATCGACATAGTGTCTGTGTTGTGACTCTTGTACTCAAGATTTGTCATTGAATTAGGAAGTTGGGTTTCCTGAAACCTCACACCTTCTCACACATCATGGTAATAACAATAATCATACACAACAATAACAATTCATTTTCATACCATATCTTTTTTGGAAATCATACCCTCTAGGTACCTCCATTTTACAGGGCTCAGCTATCCCTTACCTCTTATAAACCTGTCAGTGAGTCTCATAACAAAATGTCGTGCAATCTTCGACATGCATACATATTTTGTTAATACTAAACAACAATGTAATAATTGTGTACCATGCATCTGGCATCATAATCATTTATTCAACACCTAACTTTAAATCAGTATCCATGTACCATCATCTATTGTATTTGCATGTTAGAGACATAATCAACACATGAACATAATTCATAATATTAACATCACACACACATATATAAATTCCATAAAATAATAAATTCATAAGTCCACAGTGTTATCAAACCGACAAAGTTCCACAATAATAAGAAAATACAAATAGGTAATGATAGTTTAGGTAATAAGGTCAAAACAAGGCATTACACTAACATAGTTCCAAAATCAGCATTGGAACATCTGAGGGACACCAATTGGTAAATCTCGTGGATTGAGGTATTTCTAATACCTATCTAGACTGAACATCATAATCCACTAAGGGAGGTGTCGCTTTGCATACCACCCATAGTATAATGATAAACATGAAGGTAGAGGAAGGGAGATCTAATTTTAGCAGATCTAAGTTATAACCACAAGGGAAGAAAAAATATTCTTTAGCAAGCGTGAAGACCTTCAATGAGCTCAAAAAATATAACAATAAAGTAGGAAATGCAATTATCGTACTAGCTACTGGCAATAATGGTGGTTCATAGGAATATTATACTAGACAAATTTTGTAGCAAGTGAAGTCCTTGTTTAAGCTCGGAAACCATGGAAATAAAGCAGGAAACACAATGATTGCAGTAGATAACGGTAAAGAGCTACACAGGAATACCTTTCTCAATTAATTTTCCAACACTGAAGAGATATTTCATGTTGTGCAGGTGACTGATAAGCATTCAATAAACCGTAATAGCATTAAAAAATGACATGTAGAAAACCACCTACATTTGTCAAGCAACAACGAGGATCATAATTTCTTACATAATATTAAACGAGTGGCAACACCAAGATGTGGAATTCTCTAGACATCATTCAACTACTGGGAAACCAAACCTACACAACATTGAATCACAAGGCAACAAACTTCCTTACACATCATTCAATGTCATTCATTGTGCATCCCATCTCGACTGGAAGTGACATGGGTCTTAATTTAAAATTGAAGGGCACATTAGATATTTAATAACATAAGTATTCAAAAGTAAATTTATTCTTTGACAATTATTTTGCACATTTATTTTTAGTACAAGTGAATATGTACAAAATCAAATTAATTAGAAATTTAAAGTAATGATTTTCATATTATATAGTAGAATATAATCAAATTAATTAATTTACTTGGATTGATGTAATTACAAAGTTATTTTTTTTGTGATACTATAAGTATTGAGTATTAGATGATGATGACGAAGATGGTTAGCATCCACTATTGTTCCTTAAGAATATATTAGTCAAATTAATTGAAATCATGTCAAATTATTTGTAATGTCCCAAATTTTGCATTGGGTCACAATGGCCAAATCACATTTTCCATATTCATGAAAGTTGTCAAAGGGATGCTAAAAGTCAAATAATTGCCAAGGAGGAAGATCACTAGTTTCCTATGTTGGGGGTGGAAGCTTTGAGATTTGGAATAAGGGGGATAATAAATTATGTTTAGAAATTAGAAGAGGATAAATATTTAATAATGTATCTTATTAAATAAAATACAAGAGAAAATTGAAATGGCTATGGAGAATGGAGACACATGGAGACTATGGGGCCCACTCAAGCCAGAATTTCTATGTTAAATGGAATCCTCCTCTTGTAATTTCGAATCTATGGGAAGCCTAATGTTTTGGGATGGATTATGAGGTTAATATACTTGTCCATATACTTCATAGTTCGAATTTGGGATGAATTGTAACTTACATGGGAGAGGAAGATCCGAATGGGAGTTTCATGGACACTTGGCTAGATTCCCCTTACATTTATGACATCTCTGACACCAATGATGGAGATTCTATGACAGTTATGACACAAGTCAGATATGAATGATGACATATTGACATACTGACATGTTAGGACTGAATAGAGCATCTTATAGGTCGAATTTGGGAGTTGTAGAAGGCCAAGAGGCTCCTACTCAAATTTGGGAGAAGAGGGAAGGTGAAGAGAGAGGCCACATGGCATAGCATGAGAAGCCACACCAATTCGACTTGGATTTGGTTTATGGATGGATTTGGAACCTTAGAAGAATAATAATTTGTATAAAATACAGGGATCAGCCATGAGAGGAGGCTTTTTCTCATTTGTGAAATTGTCTTTTGTGAATTGTGAGAGCTAGTGGATGCCATAGTTTTCTTTCTTAAGCCAATTTCGAGGGTGAAAGATTCCCATCCTAGTTGGAGTTTGGAAAGGCCACTTAGGTATTTCATGGAGATTTAATGGATTCTTATTTGTAGGTGCAAGCTACAGGAAGTTCATGGACATCTCAATATCATCTTGTTCTTCCATTCATCTCAATTTTTCTCACCATATTTTGGCTCTATGGAGTGAGGCACACTTGGTGAGCTATTCATATCTTTGAGGGAGCTTATATTGCTCTAGTATTTTGTATTCTAATGTAAATTATCTGTTATTTAGGTTCATAAATCTCTTAGGTCAAAAATACAATATATCTCATGTATTATTGTCCAATATTGAAGAAACAATGCCATTTCCCCAATACCTTGTTGTAAACTCTTACAATATTGATGGAATCAAATATATGTGTCCAAAATTGATGATTTATGAATGAATGAACTATAATTAAAGTATTTTATGGGTTTAATTTTCTGTAACTGAGAATTTGTGGCTATTGGGTCGAATTTCATAGCATCTGGGGCAAACTACATCTCATTTCTCCAAGGGTCCAAAACTAGTTTTTTATATCTGATTGAAGGAAGTGATAACAGCCAGGGGAGTTTGATTGGTTCTTCATATGAGTCTATGATAATTTATTCTACAAATATCCTTCTTCAATTTGAGAATTTGAGTGATTTTATGTACATTTGGGAATCCATTCCGACAATTACCTGGGAGGGATTTGAACCCCAAAATTGCTAGTAAATTTATCTATCTTATTCAGAATTTGATATAGACTTACAGAACTGATTGGAGGACCATAATACATCCCTGAACATAATAATTAAGTTATTATATCATTCATACACCTTATTTGAATATTTGGGAGCAATTGGGCTGATTTGGAGACCAAGACACTAAGACTAGTCAAGAGCCAAAATTGTGAAAAAGTTGGAAAAGTGGGCATTTTAATAAAATTCCAAAAAGGGGAAATTACAGTGGTATCAGTGCATGATATTGGAATTTGATGTAGTCTTATATCTATTAGTACAAGAATTAAGGGACCACCATTACATATTGAAACCCAAAAGTGCTTTTGTTGAAGAGGGAAAAAAAGTAGACAATTTTTTGGAAGCTATGACTAGGGATGAAAAGGGAACCTCATATGATGGTAAGGAGATAATAAAAATAATGGAGCCTATACTTGAAGAAATTACCAATAATATTATGAAAGGATTCTAATTTTTGGCTATCCAAAGTTGGGAACAATATATTGATTTTGAGAATACCAAGGGGAAAAATGCATCAACTTGCTTGAAGGAGAAAAAGGAGGAGACCCATGAACCACCTAGTTCTGAATTAGGTGAAGTAGAAGAAGTAGTACATGAAGAGGATATAAATTCAATCCCAAATTAATTTGAAAAATATGAGGAAACATCACATGAGAAGGAATAAGAGTACCTTGAAACTATTGAATATCATTCTGAAACAAATTCTACAATGGACATGGACCAAAGAGCATCTACTAATGGATGCTTGAACTATGAAGGAGTACCTACTGATGGGTGCTCACAACTCTATGTTGGTGACATAGAGATCAGATTTCAAAATGTTTCTGAAAGCCAAAATTCCATTAAACATGAAAATGAAGACCTTGTAGCAGTCGAAGAAGAAACAAGATCAACTTCCCCATCACCACTTGAGCTTCATGAAGTTGGTCCAAGCAAGAAGGAATAATATGAGGAGGTTCATTTGCAAGAGCCTCATTTTATTGAAGGGTCCTTAAAGATGAATGAAAAGAAGATCCAAGAGGCCCTTAACATACTCCATGACACTCAAGCATTGGTATCAAATTCTTGTTGGAGAGCTACTTCCTTGGAGGAGCCATCCTTCCTTGAAGACATGGAGAAGATCCAAAGAGAAATGTGCAACATCAAAGGTAATTTTATGTCTTTTATTTTTTATATAAAAAATGTCATTAAGCTTAGTGAATGGTTACATGAATCCTACTTGAAGAATAATGAAGTTATTCATAAGCTCACAATTCAAAATGAGCAACTTCTTGAAAAGTTGCAAGACACTTATTTTTCCTCCTATGTTTCAGATTGTCAAATGGTAGATTGTTTAGAGGATTCTCATGACATGGTGGATCATGAGAAATTTGGAAATTTGAATGTAATTGATTTCTTTGAAGATGAACTTGAATATATCCAAACACTTGATGCGGTGGAAGAAGAACTTGAATTGTCTCTTGATGAAGGGTATGCAATTTTTAAAGAAGAGCATGATTCCTCTACATTGGAACCAATCTATGACAAAGGTTTCACACTCTTGAAGGAGATGCATAATCCTACCCCTATGGATCCTTCACATTGTGACAATTTTGCACTTACTGATCATTTGGGTGAGTTGGTTCTTTCTCCTACGTCCTACACTTCTGAATTTTGCAGCAGTCATCCTAATGAAGTATGGGTGAAAGGTTTATTTTTGATGGTGCCACATGAAGAGCATGGACATTCTATTTATCCTTTTGATTATGGAATTATTACAGCACCATATTATTTAAATTTGCAGCAGAATCATTGTTTACATTATGATTATACACATCTACATGGGTGCACCTATGATGTTCACTTGAGTCACTTGGAGACTCATTATTTTCCTTGCTCCTTTCCTAGTATATTTGAATTTGGAGGAACTTCATCCCACACTTGGTTGAAGAGTTATATGATTGAAGAAAATTATTATTGGTAGAAACATCCTCTGATGTTACATGATGATATACATATTCATGAGTGTATTGATGAGACTTCTTTGAGACACTTGAAGTCTTCATGTTTTCCTTTCACCTTATTTTGTTTAGATTTTGGTGGAGGTTCTCCATTCACTTATTGGATGAAAGAACACATGAATGATTATATTGATGCACATTACATATCATTTGGAGCACATTCTTATTCAAATTTGCAACAGCATTCCTTGTTACTTTCTGATGATGCACATCTACATGAATGCACCTATGATATGCATTTGAGTCACTTGAAGACTCATGGTTTTAATTGCTCAACACTTGGTTCATTTGATGTTGGAGGAACTTCATCCAACACTAGGGTGAATAAACTTATGATAGGAGAAATTTTTTGTTACCAGACACATACATTGTTATATCTTTATTATTCACTCATTCATGGATGTATCGATAAGACTTCTTTGAGTCATTTGAAGTCTCCTTGTTTCTGTTGCTCACTATTTGGTTCAAATTTGAGTGGAGATTCTTCATTCACTTCTTGGATGAAAGAATACATGGCTGAATATTTTGATGCATATCACTTCCTTTTGGAGCACCATTATAGGACATGGGATACTCACCTATGTCATTGGAGCAGATTTGATTGGTCACTTGAAGCATGTATGTACTTGGAAAATGGTAGTCTACTCACTGGGAGGTATAAACACTTTCATGATTTCTTGGTGAGGCACCTCCTTGATGTACATTATTATTATGTTGTTATATACTTTTATGATATATATTATGCACTCATGATGTTTGGAAAAATGCATACAAGAAAATGGGATCCAAGAATTCTCTTTCCAAATGGTATGGGTTGGAGAGCACTCTTAATTGTTGGAGTGCAATGCAAGCAATGGGACCCTGGGATAGTATTTAGTTCCATTGATTTCAATTTTTTTGGGAAACAAGCAGTATGGGAGATGGATTCCACATTTAATAAGGTGATGTTAATCAGAGTAGTGCAGTTCCAAGCATGGTGGTTCCTCTCTGAAATATTCATGGAATATCAAAGAATCAAGGTGGGCAGCTTAGTGGCAACTTCAAAGAATCATACAGAAAGTGTAATGTCCCCTTTTTGGAATTTTTTGAAAATGCCCAATTTTCCAATTTTTTCACAATTTTGGCTCTTGACTAGTTTTGATGTCTAGACTTCCAAATTGACCCAAATACTTCCAAATTTTCTCTGAAGGTACCTGAATGATAATATAACTTAAATATCATGCTCATGTATGTTTTGTGACCTCCCAATTACTTCTGCAAACTTGTTTAATGTTCTGTTCAAAGTAGGAGTCTTTACTAGCCATTAGAGGAAATTTGGGGTCTAAAATGGGCCTTATAAGAAAATGCACCAACAATAAGTTCTTGTGAGTTGGAATTCAAGAACCAATAGAATTCCAATAAAATGAGTCAACCATAATGGCTGAATTGACATATTTGTCATAAAAAAACTACTTTTTTATTCGTATTTTCGACATATCTCCCTGTGTTTTTACTCAAATTTCGATTGGGAGAGCTCGTTGGATGCGGAATTACCCACACTGCATACTTTTTATGGACCCCTCTACCCGAAAAACAAGAAATACTTGAAAAATGTGATGATGACATCATCATCACATTTTTTCAAGTATTTCTTGTTTTTTGGGTAGCAGGGTCCATCAAAAGTATGCAATGTGGGTACTCGTTGGATGCAAAATCAAATTCCGCATCCAATGAGCTCTCCCGATCGAAATTTGAGTAAAAACACAGGGAGATATGTCGAAAATACGAACACAAAAAGTAGTTTTTTTCTTTTATCCTCCAAAATTAATAAATATTATTTTATTATTTTATTATTTTCCTTAGGAGGTCCATTTTAGACCTCAAAATTCCTCTAATGAAATTGGGGCTCCAATTCCCCCTGGGTAATTACCGGAAATGGCTTCACTAATGATCCCGAAGTCACTTGAATTTCTGAACAAAGGATGGGTATGTGTAAGGGACCTTTTCAAAGTCTCATATGAATCATGATTCAGTTTATACAATCTGTTATGACTCTTTCCAAAACAACCTCCAAGTCACAATTTCGACCCTTGGGGAAAATGCACCAAATCTTCTCCCATTGCAATAAAAATGAGTAAAATGGCTTCCAATGCTTAAGTACTGAACATGAGACTTGAAATACACACTAATTACAGTCCATCCATCATAAATTTATCAGATATAAATTCCTCCATTCGAAATAATAAGCATTACCATGGCATATATCAAAATGGAGTGGAAATGGTCATTGTTTGCTCATTAAAAGTCATTTTGACATAAAACTCTTGGGAATTTCAACTTGAAACTTTCTAAGAATGAAGAACAGAGAATATTGAACTGATTCCAATCATAAATTGACAATGAAAGGCTCTCCCAATTCAAAATCATCAGCATTACAATGGTTCACAACAAGATAGTGGGGAAATGACACTATTTCTTCATTGTTCAACATTTTACATGAATTTTTTTGGGTATTTCGACCTGAGAGCCTTCTAAACATGAAATATAGAGCATATACATCAGAAAATTATATAATGAGCATTAGAATATTCCCCAAAGAGATCAATAGCTCACCCAAAGCGCAATCCCTCCATTGGCATGAATATGGTGTGAAAACTGGAAATAGTTGAGAGAGAGTGCTGCAATATAAGAATCCACATTATTTCCTGTAGCTTACACCTACAAATAATACTCCATTAAATCTCCATGAAATACCCGAGTGGCCTTTCCAAACACCAACTAGGATGGGAATCTTTCACCCTCGAAATTGGCTTAAGCAAGAAAACTAGTCATCCACTAGCTCTCACAATTCACAAATGAGAAAAAAACTTCTTCTCATGGCTAATCCCTATATTTTATGAAAATTATTGGTATTATAAGGTTCCAAATCCATCCATAAACCAAATCCAATTCGAATTGGTGTGGCTGCTCATGCTATGCCATGTGGCCTCTCTCTTCACCTTCCCTCTTCTCCCAAATTTGAGTAGGAGCCTCTTGGCCTTCTCCAACTCCCAATTTTGACCTCCAAGATGCTCTATTCAGGCCTGACATGTCAGTATGTCAGCCTTTAGATCTGACTTGGGTCATAACTATCATAGAATCTCCATCATTGGTGTCATAGCTATCATAAATGTAAGGGGAATCTAGCCAAGTGTCCATGAAACTCCCATTTGGCTCTTCCTCTCCCATGTAAGTTACAATTCATCCCAAATTCAACCTATGAAGTATATGGACAAGTATATTAACATTATAATCCATACACAAACATTAGACTTCCCATGTATTCAAATTTGCAAGAGAAAGATACCATTTAACATAGGAATTCTAGCTAGTGTGGGCCCCATATTATCCATGTGTCTTCATGCTCTCTTGCCACTTCCATTTTATCTTGTATTTATTTAATAAGATAAATTATTAAATATTTATCCCCTTATAATGTCTAAACATAATTTATTATCCCCCTTATTCCAAATCTCAAAGCTTCCACCCCCAACCTAGGAAACTAGTGATTTTCCTCCTTGGTAATTATTTGACTTTTAGCATCCATTTGACAACTTTCATAAATATGGAAAATGTGATTTGGCCATTGTGACCCAATGCCAAATTTGGGACATTACAAATCCTCCCTTCCCAATATTGCTTGTCCTCAAGCAATTTCAAACATGGTTGTTGAAGAACTTGCTTTCTGTATGATTCTTTGAAGTTGCCACTAAGCTTCCCACTTTGAGTCTTTGAGATTCCATGAATATTTAAGAGAGGAACCACCATGCTTGCTGCTGCAATACTCTGATTAACATCACCTTATTAAGTGGGGAATCCATCTCCCATATTGGTTCTTTCCCAAAGAATTTGAAATCAATCGGACTAAAAACTATACCAGGGTCCCATTGCTTGCATTGCACTCCAATAATTAAGAGTGCTCTCCAACCCGTACCATTTGAAAAGAGAATTCATGGATCCCATATTCTTGTATGCATTCTTCCAAACATCATGACTGCATAATATATATCATCAAAGTATATAAAAACATAATAAGAATGTACATCAAGGAGGTGCCTCACCAATAAATCATGAAAGTGCTTATACCTCCCAATGAGTAGATAACCATTTGCCAAGTGCATACAAGCTTCAAGTGACCAATGAAATCTGCTCCAATGACATAGGTGAGGATCTCATGTCCCACTATTCTGCTCCAAATATATATAATGTGCATCAATATAATCAGCCATGTGTTCTTTCATCCAAGGAGTGAATGAAGAACCTCCACAAAAATCTAAACCAAATAATGAGCAAAGAAAACATGAAGACTTCAAGTGGATAAAAGAAGTCTCATAAATACACCCATGAATATGTATATCATCATGAAATAACATAGGATTTTTCTTCCAATAAGAATGTTCTTCAATCACATATCTCTTCACCCAAGTGTGTGATGAAGTTCCTCCAACATCAAATAGACTAGGCAAGGAGCAAGGAAAATCATGAGTCTCCAAGTGACTCAAGTGAACATCATAGGTGCACCCATGTAGATGTGTATAATCATAATGAAAACAATGATTCTGCTGCAAATGTAAATAATATGGTGCTGTAATAATTCCATCATCAAAAGGAGAAATAGAATGTCCATGCTCTTCATGTAGCACCATCAAAAAGAAACCTTTCACCCATACTTCATTAGGATGTCTGCTGCAAAATTTAGAAGTGTATGATGTAGGAGAAAGAACCAACTCACCCAAATGATTATTAAGTGCAAAATTTTCATAATGTGAAGGATCCATAGGGGTAGGATTATTCAGCTCCTTCAAGAGTGTCAAACCTTTGTCATATATTGGTTCCAATGTAGAGGAATCATGTTCTTCTTTAAAAATTGCATATCCTTCATCAAGAGACAATTAAATTTCCTTTTCAACCACATCAAGTGTTTGGATCTCTTCAAGCACATCTTCAAATACATCAAGTACATTCAAATTTCCAAATTTCTCATGATCCACCATGTCATGAGAATCCTCCAAACAATCTAC
This sequence comes from Pseudotsuga menziesii, assembly GCA_001517045.1. Classification (NCBI taxonomy): domain Eukaryota; kingdom Viridiplantae; phylum Streptophyta; class Pinopsida; order Pinales; family Pinaceae; genus Pseudotsuga; species Pseudotsuga menziesii. The sequence continues at coordinate 23,344 of LPNX010977898.1, forward strand.
CATTTGGCAATCTGAAACATAGGAGGAAAACAAGTGTCTTGCAACTTTTCAAGAAGTTTCTCATTTTGAATTGTGAGCTTATGAATAACTTCATTATTATTCAATTAGGATTCATGTAAACATTCACTAAGCTCAATGACATTTTTTCTATCAAAAAGCAAAGACATGAAATTACCTTTGATGTTGCACATTTCTCTTTGGATATTCTCCATGGCTTCAAGGAAGGATGGCTCCTCCAAGGAAGTAGCTCTCCAACAAGAATTTGATACCAATGCTTGAGTGTGATGGAGTATGCTAAGGGCCTCTTGGATCTTCTTTTAATTCATCTTTAAAGACCCTTCAAGAAAATGAGGCTCTTGTAAATTAACATCCTCATATTCTTCCTTCTTGCTTGGACCAACTTCATGAAGCTCAAGTGGTGATGGGGAATTTGATCTTATTTCTTCTTCAACTGCTACAAGGTATTCATTTTTAGGTTTAATGGAAGTTTGGCTTGCAGCAACACTTTCAAAATTGATCTCTATGTCACCAACATAGAGGTGTGAGCACCCATCAGTAGGTACTCCTTCATAGTTCAAGCATCCATCAGTAGATGCTCTTTGGTCCATGTCCATAGTAGAATTTGTTTCAGAATTATATTCAATAGTTTCAAGGTACTCTTCTTCCTTGTCATGTGATTTTTCCTCATCTTTTTCAAAGTCATTTGGGAGTGAATTTCGATCCTCTTCATGTAATGCCTTTCTTCTTCATCACCCACCGAAATTTGTAGCTCCTTGGTCTCCTCCCTACTTGTGCATTGATTATTATTCCTTAATGAGTTCTTATTTGAATTATTTTTTATAAATTCCTTCAACCAATCATTAAGGTCTTCACAATGAATAGTTTTATGTGCCAATTTGAATGCTTGATTAACCTGCTTGGACATATCATCACCACATGAATTTATGAATTTATTCAATTCATATATACCATCCATAAATTCAATAGGTGCCAATACCATGCTCTGATACCACTGTAATGTCCCCTTTTTGGAATTTTTTTAAAATGCCCAATTTTCCAATTTTTTCACAATTTTGGCTCTTGACTATTTTTGATGTCTAGACCTACAAATTGACCCAAATGCTTCCAAATTTTCTCTGAAGGTACATGAATGATAATATAACTTAAATATAATTCTCATGTATGTTTTCTGACCTCCCAATTACTTCTGAAAACTTTTTTAATGTTCTGTTGAAAGTAGGAGTCTTTACTAGCAAATTGGGGCTCCAATTCCCCCTGGGAAATTGTCGGAAATGGCTTCACCAATGATCCCAAAGTCACTTTAATTTATGAACAGAGGCTGGGTATGTGTAAGGTACCTTTTAAAAGTCTCATATGCATCATGGTTCAGTTTATACATTCTTTTATGACTCTTTCCAAAACAACCCCCAAGTCACAATTTCGACCCTTGGGGAAAATCTACCAAATCTTCTCCCAATGCAATAAAAATGAGTAAAATGGATTCCAATGCTTAAGTACTGAAAATGAGAATTGAAATAAATATTAATTAAATTCCATACATCATACATTTATCAGATATAAATTCCTCCATTCGAAATAATAAGCATTACCATGGCATATATCAAAATGGAGTGGAAATGGTCATTGTTTTCTCATTAAAAGTCATTTTGACATACAACTCTTGGGAATTTCGACTTGAAAATTTTTGAGAATGAATAAAATATAATATTTAACTGATTCCAATCATAAATTTACAATTCAATTCTTTCCCAATTCAAAATCATCAGCATTACAATGGTTCACAACAAGATAGCGGGGAAATGACACTATTTCTTCATTGTTCAACATTTTTACATGAATTCTTTTGGGTATTTCGACCTGAGAGTCTTATAAACATGAAATATAGATCATATAAATTATAACATAAGATAATTAGTATTATAATATTCCCCAAAGAGATTAATAGCTCACCCAAAGCGCAATCCCTCCATTGGCATGAATATGGTGTGAAAACTGGAAATAGTTGAGAGAGAGTGCTGCAATAGAAGAATCCGCATTATTTCCTATAGATTACACCTAAAAATAAGACTCCATTAAATAACCATGAAATACCTGAGTGGCCTTTCCAAACACCAACTAGGATGGGAATCTTCCACCCTCGAAATTGGCCTAAGCAAGAAAACTAGTCATCCACTAGCTCTCACAATTCACAAATGAGCAAAAAAATTCTTCTCATGGATGATCCCTATATTTTATAAAAATTATTGGTATTATAAGGTTCCAAATCCATCCATAAACCAAAGCCAATTTGAATTGGTGTATCTGCTCATGCTATGCCATGTGGCCTCTCTCTTCACCTTCCCTCTTCTCCCAAATTTGAGTAGGAGCCTCTTGGCCTTCTCCAACTCCCAATTTCAACCTCCAAGATGCTCTATTCAGGCCTAAAATGTCAGTATGTCAGTATGTCCACCTTCATATTTGACTTGGGTCATAACTGTCATAGAATCTCCATCATTGGTGTCATAGCTGTCATAAATGTAAGGGGAATCTAGCCAAGTGTCCATGAAACTCCCATTTGGCTCTTCCTCTCCCATGTAAGTTACAATTCATCCCAAATTCGACCTATGAAGTATATGGAAAATTATATTAACATTATAATCCATACAAAAACATTAGACTTCCCATATATTCAAATTTGCAAGAGAAAGATACCATTTAACATAGGAATTCTAGCTAGTGTGGGCCCCATATTCTCCATGTGTCTTCATGCTCTCTTGCCACTTCCACTTTCTCTTGTATTTATTTAATAAGATCAATTATTAAATATTTATCCCCTTATAATGTCTAAACATCATTTATTATCCCCCTTATTCCAAATCTCAAAGCTTCCACCCCCAACCTAGGAAACTAGTGATTTTCCTCCTTGGCAATTATTTGACTTTTAGCATCCATTTGACAAATTTCATGAATATGGAAAATGTGATTTGGACATTGTGACCCAATGCCAAATTTGGGACATTACAAAAAGCAGGTTCTTCAACAATCATGTTTGAAATTTCTTGAGGACAAGCAATATTGGGAAGGAAGGATTTGTAATGTCCCAAATTTTTCATTGGGTCACAATGGCCAAATCACATTTTCCATATTCATGAAAGTTGTCAAAGGGATTCTAAAAGTCAAATAATTTCCAAGGAGGAAAATCACTAGTTTCCTAGGTTGGGGGTGGAAGCTTTGAGATTTGGAATAAGGGGGATAATAAATGATGTTTAGAAATTAGAAGAGGATAAATATTTAATAATGTATCTTATTAAATAAATACAAGAGAAAAATTAAATGGCTATTGGAGAATTGAGACACATGGAGACTATGGGTCCCACTCAAGCTTGAATTCCTATGTTAAATGGCATCCTCCTCTTGTAATTTCGAATCTATGGGAAGCCTAATGTTTTGAAATAGATTATGAGGTTAATATACTTGTCCATATACTTCATAGGTATAATTTGTGATGAATTGTAACTTACATGGGAGAGGAAGAGCCAAATGGGAGTTTCGTGGACACTTGGCTAGATTCCCCTTACATGTATGACATCTCTGACACCAATGACGGAGATTCTATGAAATTTATGACACAACTCAGATATGAAGGCTGAAATACTGACATACTGACATTTCAGGACTGAATATAGCATCTTAGAGGTCGAATTTGGGAGTTGTAGAAGGCCAAGAGGCTCCTACTCAAATTTGGGAGAAGAGGGAAGGTGAAGAGAGAGGCCGCATGGCATAGCATGAGAAGCCACACCAATTCGACTTGGATTTGGTTTATGGATGGATTTGGAACCTTATAAGACTAATAATGTTTATAAAATACAGGTATCATCCATGAGAGGAGGCTTTTTCTCATTTGTGAATTGTGAGAGCCAGTGGATGACTAGTTTTCGTGCTTAAGCCAATTTCTATGGTGAAAGATTCCCATCCTAGTTGGTGTTTGGAAAGGACACTCAGGTATTTCATGGAGATTTAATGGAGTCTTATTTTCAGGTTCAAGCTATAGGAAGTTAATGGACATCTCAATATCAGTTTGTTCTTCCATTCATCTCAAGTTTTCTCACCATATTTCAGCTCTATGGAGTGAGGCGCACTTGGTGAACTATTAATATATTTGAGGGAGATTATATTGCTCCATTATTTTTTATTATGATGTAAATTATCTTTTATTTAAGTTCATAAATATCTCCGGTCAAAAATCCAAGATATCTCATGTATTATTGTCCAATATTGAAGAAACAGTGCCATTTCCCCAATACCTTGTTATAAACTCTTGCAATCTTGATGGAATCGAATATATGTGTGCACAATTGATCATTTATGAATGAAAGAAATGTAATTAAAGTATTTTATGGATTTAATTGTCTTTAACTGAGAATTTGTGGCCACTGGGTCGAATTTCATAGCATATGGGGCAAACTACATCTCATTTCCCTAAGGGTCCAAAACTAGTTTTTTTATATCTGATTGAAGGAAGTGATAATAGCCAGGGGAGTTCGATTGGTTATTCATATGAGTATATGATAATTTATTCTAACCATATCCTTCTTCAATTTGAGAATTTTAGTGAGTTTATGTACATTTGGGAACCCATTCCGGCAATTACCCGGGAGGGATTTGAGCCCCAAAATTGCTAGTAAATTCATCTATCTTATTCAGAATTTGATATAGACTTGAAGAACTGATTGGAGGACAATAATAAATCCATGAAAATAATAATTAATTTATTATATTAGTCATACACCTTCTTTGAATATTTGGGAGCAATTGGGCTGATTTGGAGACCAAGACACTAAAACTAGTCAAGAGCCAAAATTGTGAAAATTTTTGAAAAGTGGGAATTTTAATAAAATTCCAAAAAGGGGACATTACATTATTTTTGTGTTCTAAAAAACCTTATAAATCACCATTCCCGATTCGGTATATTTTTGAGAAGTTAGAAGGTTAGGAATTTTGTATTGCAGCAAAGATTATGAAAGTGTGATTAAATCCAACATGGATTTATGCAAGGAAATATATAAGATAAAGTGGATTTCATCCTTGATGTTAAGGGAAAATCCTTTCCACCCACAATTATTTAGGAATCCTTAAATTCCATATTTTTATATGAAGCTCATGAGAGTTATTTATTTTCTTGTATATATTAATTTTATTCTTTGAAATAGTTAAAATAGAGATATATCTTTTATATTCAAGATTAGGGTTAATGACCTCCTTTAATAGTAATATCTTAGTTTCCATTTAACCTCTAATTATTTCTTGTCTCATGTTTTCTCTTTAAATTAACTTAGAAGTGTTAATATTTCTAGTGATCTCACCTCACAAGGTTTATGTTGAGTTACAGTTTGTTTCTAGACAAAAAAACATATTTTCGTCCCTCATTAATCCTTTTATATATCCTAATATAGCCCTAGTTAATCTTGTGATTCTTAATATTAATTATGAAATACTTATAGGAAGACACCTCATCATTATTCCTATTGTCATAAACAAGGTTGTCATAAGCGAACTATTGGACTCGATAATCATAACTTTTGGAATTGAGAATTCTTAATTGTGTATGACAATCAAAAGGGAATATTTTCATTACAATGATATGTTCAATATAGAGAAGGCGTATGATGACTATTATTACAAGCTAAGGTTGTGTAATGCACCCACATTCTACTAAACAATATTAATAGTAGCTTATTGACTTATTAATATGTCAAAAAGGGAATGGGACATGGGTCAACCTTGCTCAATATGAACTCCAATTTTGCAATTAATACCTTTCAAACATCCCTTAGTGCTCTTTAACTTTGCAATGACAATCTTGAACAACCTTATTGTAGTAGCTATGTTGGACATTGGGTTCATGGCTCCCCTTGAATTTCGTGACATGGACTAACCGCCTCCCAAGATCCTAACTCTAACGATCCCAAGAAATCATCTCTAGACATAGTTCTAGTGGTAACTAATGATTGGAGGTTAGTTAACTAAAAGTGGTTGGAACATCCCTATATGATTCCCCGCTTCCCATGTTAGTCATGTTCCCTTGTATCCCAATTGTGTATGTCCCTTGATATCATCATGATTTCCACACATGCTACAAGGTCATCCAGGGCCTTCATACAATGAAGAAAGGAATTTTCGGTCCCCTAGTCAGTTACCATTATATCCCTCTATAGTGTCTCATCCACTTGTCTATATTTATATATTCCTTGATTATATTCCCTATTCTCCGTTCAAGGAAACATCATTGCCTTGTTGGTAGAACATCTCCCTCTATAGGAATCTACACATCTATTCTAGAGGATATACCTAGAGGACCCTTGTATCTTGACTCCATAACTATGATTGGCAGGTTCCCTTGGATCAACTAAGGGGAGACATCAGTACCCATGATATTGGTTTTTTCTTAGGTGCCATAATTCATCTCATCATATCATCGTTGATATTGATACAATTTTATGGTTATGTAAAGCATGTAACATAAGTATTGATGTAGTATACAGCTAGTGCTTAAGATGCTCAAAATCTTGTTGTTGTGTTTGGGTCCACTTGTAAACAATGCTTTCATTCCCTTTAGTCATATGATTCAATGGATGGAATATGCGACTTAACCCGAGTACAAATCATTGATAAAAAATATCCAAACTAGGAAAATGTCTTAGTTCATGAATGTCTTGAGGAATCGACTAGTTTTTGGGGATTTGTATCTTTTTTGGGTCAATGTGAATGCATACATAGTTGAATACATACCCCAAGTATTTGATGTTGTTCATGTAAAATGAAAACTTATCCATATTCAAGTAGAGTTGATGTCATTAGAGGATTTCAAGGACTTTCCATAGCTGTAGGACATGTTCCTCTCATGTTCTATTGTTAATCAATATGTCATTGAGATAGACAATGGCATATTTTCCTATAAAAGGTCAGAGAACATCATCCATGTATCACATGAAGGTTTCAAGTAAATTCTTTAAGATAAAAGGCATGGCTATACATTTAAACAATACTTCCTTGGTCTTGAAAGCAGTCTTCCAAACATCTGAGGAATCGATCAAAATTTAATTATCTTGACTTAAGATCAATTTAGTAAAGAATTCAACACCTTTCAGATAATTAATCAATTCATCAATTCTTGGAAAAGAGTACCAATTCTTCACCAAGATATTTTTGAGTGCCCTTTAATCGATGGGCATGCACAAAGTCCCATATTTATTCGGAACAAAGACAGCTGGACTTCCACAAGGAGAGGAGCTCGGTTGGATATGGACCTTGAAGGAACAAGATTTCCTTACTAAGTAAATAGGAAGTACAAGTAACGTATAAATGCCAAAAATGGAAAAATGTAATAATGTATTTGAATGTAAGATATACGATTAATAGTTACATAGGTTTGGGATTTATATAAGCTCGTTATGCACATTTTTGTAAAAGGGCATGACTATTGACTTTAGATAGTATTTTAATTAATAATAAATTAATATTAATACTAATTTATTATTTTATTGTTACATTTCCTTCCCCTTAAGAGAAGCTTTGTCCTCAAAGATTCATTGACAACAATATCTGATTTTGCTTGAACTGGCATCTCTGGATCCTTTGCGACATTTGATGAAATAAGACGATACAAGTTACGAATTCCCCAAGAGAATTGTCGCATCCTATCTGCTGTGGTCCATCCCATATCTATTTTGATCGGACCTCTAGGATCGTTTTGGGGAATGGGCCGTCTCAATTGTTTATTAGTATGTTGAATTGTTTTCCAGTCAACATAACTCTTTTGTGAATGCTCATTTTGACCCTGTCATTGGTCAAAATGACGATTATAATTGGGATGTCTGTAAGGCGTACGTGTTGTTTGTTTTTCTTCCTTTTGAACTGCGATGAGGACTGCCTTCATTTCCTTGACTTGATTTCTTTGTGGGATATGTATTCTTGTTTGTTGTTTTGTATTTGATTTTCTTTTCTTTCTCGTCTGACATAATCTCTCCTCTATGTGTGTTCTTTTTGACCCTGTCGTTGGTCAAAATTACGTTTATAATTGGGTTGTCAATAAGGAGTTCTTGTTGTTTGTTCTTCAGCTGTATTGACTTCTTTTTTATCTGTGATGATGACTAAATTTACTTCTTCAACTTGACTTTGTTTTTCAAAGAGTTTGATGCTTCTTTATGGATTTGCGCTATTTTGTTCTCCAGTAGATTTTTTTTACTCTGAATCTTATCGAACCTTTCGTCTTGCAAATTTTTTTCCATTTTAACTTCTCGATTTGTTTCTCTAGTTCTTGAATAAGATTCTTTTGGCACTGGTTTTCTCCCTGTTTTTCTAGTATTCTTCCTTCGAGGTCTTCACTGCAGCGGTCCCTCTTACTGTTGTGTTTTAGTTTTTTAATCTTTGTAATCAATGTTTTGTTATGATTTCGTAGTCAAAAAATTTCTTCTGTATTGCTAGATAACACATGTTGATTTTTGTCATTTCCAACTTATGTGTCTTCTTCATGTTGCCATACTATTGCTGTTGACGATGACTTAACTCGAATTCTTGACTTCCTAACTTTTCTTGGACTTTCTCTAATTCGTCTTCTTTGTCCACAATGAACTTGTTTAGATGACTAACTTCTTATTCTAGATTGATAATATTTCGATATGGATATTCTTCGAATTTTTTTGACTTATTTATCTACTCTTTAAGTTTTTGAATGAGGCCTTCCAGACGTGATATTTTCTCATTCTTATTTTCTAACCTTTTGGTGAGTTTTTATTTACCATATTCCAAAAATTGAATATGCAATTTCGAGGTAGTAATCCTTAGTTTCTGCTTGTTGATTTCAAGCAGTAGATTATTATTGGTTACTTCACAAGGTTTTAGCTGATTTGAAACTGCTCGTAACTGTGAATGTAATTCTATTATCATATTCGACATGGATTTTTGAATTCCAATTTTTTACTTGCTCGTCTTGTTTGATAGCGGAATTTGGTTGCTTGATTAGTCTTCTTGGTCTTCTGGTGATAGACGGTTTTGACTTCTTTGACGTCTTTACTTTTTTGATGATCGATGATCTTCCTCGGTTTGAATTGTTCTTCAATTTTTTTTCTTCTTAGTCTTCTTCCACAATGGGTTAGATGCAAAATATATAATAACCCTTAATGTGTTTCTTATTGGAAAATCTTCAACTTTTTCCTTTTTCTTTTTGGATATATAACTTTGTATATATCCTAATCAATTGCAATAATTTACAATTATTAATTAATAGTAATTATAATAATATGCTAGTATCATATTATCAATATTAATGTAATATCAATATAATAATATGTTAGTATTATATATTTTTTTGTTAGTTATAAGCAAGGAAAATTTATATTACTCTATGATACAAAAAAGGTATACAATCAGACACGTCCAACTGAAAGAGCCGCACTGGACTGAGAATCATCTTCAGAGAGGTAATTATTTCATTTCCCCCACTCCCCCCTCCCCTTATCTTTCTAAGATTCTGGTCATCCAGACCCCGTACCCCATTAACATCATGCCTATCAAAAGGATTACAGAGACACATAGTCTTCTGCCTTCCAGACTAGTAACTACACAGGGGCAGATATCTGGTGAAGGTATCCCTAATGATTACCGCTTCCCAACCAAACCCATTACATTCATATATGCAAAAAAAAATGTTCATTAACATACTGATATAACCGGATTGCACCTGCAGAACCCAAAAAAGCAAATTTTAGACAGAGGCAAGAACCCAAAACACTGCCCTCCCCAGGGCCTTGCTGGGGCTGTGGATCAACTAGGGATGGCAGTGGTGTCGATGGGTGCTCCCCCATTTTCTCTAGCAAGTATCCCACTAGTTGATCCAACAACCTATAACCTGTAGCACTTTCATGTTTCCCTTGTCTGATCATAACTAAAGATTCCTGGATCCCTTGAGTCAGTTGCAGGATTTTCTAAATATCACGAGCCAACAAAATGCACACCGTCCAAAATGGACTGGCTACCAAGGGCCACCCTTGATGATTCTCGTACTCCCTGATGATATTTCCCTCCTTAACAACTATCATGGCTTCTACCCAAGTTGGGGTCTCTACCATGTACCGTGCCCCCCAATTGAATGACATAGAAGTCGGGCCCTCTTCCATAGGAAAGGTACACGCAGAAGCACATAATTGTGAGATATTATCCCCCTCCCCTCTTTCACTTTTCCCTTTACGACACCGCACTCACCATTGATGAGCCATTAAATCACATAACTTACGATTTTGAGAGGCTTGCACGACAATGTGAGCGAAACAAAGCCTTTCCACTGTGATCCTCTGATGTTCCAGAGAGGCATATATGACCGCACCATTTAACCTGCTAATGCATCCCACTCTCCTCATCACTGTTTGATGTTTCCATTCTGCACCTAGAGAATTTATGAACTTACTATTCCTGCACCATTTTTTTTGTGCCAAATCCTTCCCTTCGTGCAAAAGATTGTCAAACCTATCCCCCATTAAAGGATGCCTAGAACAGGCCATCCTAGTCTTAACAGTCCCGGTACAGAAACTCAAGAATTCCCCATCGGTATGCCCAGAGGTTTTGAACCCTCGTACCTCCTGTACCCCGCAAACTTGAAAGAAGGCGTATTTATAAATGCAAGCCCGGTTTCAGATCATCCTTACCAAATCAGGTGTACATGCCACCCACCACGTCTAGTTTGCTCGTTCGCAGCCCAACTATCCTCGCCGTTACATCAAACTGAGAGACATTAAAGCCATGTGGAAGGGATATAACGTCACCTTCCTTTACGCCTGACACGGGGGTGTGAATAGGGTACCTCGCATGCCAGATCATGTGGCCATCCAAGGGCATCCTGGAAGAGACGAGGGGGCCACTGTGAGAGAGGATTCGATGGTTGACAATGTTGAGGGGATGCTTAGATTGCATATGTCCTGTAACGGGTCCGGAGTATCGGAAAGTGGTTGGGAGTATCCTACACCTATCCTCCTGCTATTTGCTTCGCCATCACTTTGCATTTCCACCACAACTGACCATTTCTCTTGTCGTCATCTACCTCTGCATGGAAGGAGGTACTGTTACCAACCCATTTGTTTGCTATGGCATCTGCCACCCAGTTGCCTATTCGTTTAACATGCGAGAATTTTGGTGCAGGGTTATCCTTTAGCCAACCACTTAGCATTGTAAGTCTCCTCTCCCAACGCCAATTTTTTGGAAACCTGGCCTATGGTCACACCATTCTAGAGCCTCTTGGCTATGCTAATGATCACCAGTGAGTCTCCTTCCACTATCAATGGGGTTCGCTTGTTCTGTATTGCCCACGAGACCCCTTTTATGAGGCCTTCAAACTCCACTAGGTTGTTAGTGCTGGTACCTATGTTTCCCCAACAGATGTTGAAAATTCTTCCCTGTGAGTCTCTAACTGCTCTGCCAAAACCAGCCGGTCCAAGGTTCCCTTTTGTATCCCCGTCAAAGATTAATTTGAAGACGCCCTTCGGAGGACTTTGCCAACATTCCGAACAACTTGGTTTCTTGATCATTTTGCATGGACACACATTGTTCACAGGTAATGTCCTAATTCCCCACCCTTGAAGAATTTGTTTTTCACTTGCTTCTGCTATGTAATCCTCCTGCGACCATTGAGTAAGTGTAATGGTTTCTTTTATATGAGCTTCTATAGTCACCCAAATTTCTTCCATTAGTCACTTTTTATTTTCAAAATTTTTTAGGTTCCTGGTTTTCCAGATTTCCTAGACCACAAAGCCCGGGAACAGATCCCCAGATTCTATTCACTATTTTTTTTGGAATATATTCTTAGGCCATTCAGCAATTGTTGCATTGGGTCTTCCTTTACATCTGTGGTTTTTTTTAAACAGCTCGACACCTTTGTCCCAGATAACATCCGATGTTGGACATTTGTCCAACAAGTGGTTTATAGTTTCATTTCTATTTTCCAACAGGATTCATCTTGATGGTCCCAATATCCCACAAGCTTGTATGTTATCCCAAGTGAGAATGTGACGCTTAAGAATGAGACATCTAAAAGCAACAAATTTTGGCCACCATTTTCCTCCCCTGACTTTTCTCCATTTTTACTCCTTTTCCAGCCTTTGTGTTTCCGTTATCAACCCTATGCCTTCTTTAATGTTGAACCTTCCAAGGTTGTAGTAACTCCAATGTATCTTATCCAAGCCATCATGAAAGGGGATCTTCCTTGAGTAGAGTTCCCTGTAAAACTCATCAATGTTCTCTGTAGGTGCCATTGCTTGCCACCAGTCTTTCCTTTTCCATGTCCAAAATATTTTGTCAAGGGAATTGGAGTCCCAAAAGTCCTTCATGGTTTTCCTTTGACTATTCTAGAGGTTATATATGAGAGTATGCATGTCGTCTCAACTATCAATGCTTGCCTCCTGGTTCCAGGCGTCGCTGACTAGCTTAGCTGTGCTACCATTTCTTACCTCTCAGAAACTGTGACTTTGGATGATGTTTTGGTTTTCCTAAGCTGATTTCCAGATACGGGAGCCTGGGAGATCCTCCCAAAATCTAATCAGCAATTTTTTTTGGTGATTTAGGTGCATACTTCGCATGCCATAGCTTCGCCCATGGTTCCTCTTCGTGAGTTATCCACCTCCACCATATCTTAGCTCCCATTTCTTTTTTAACATCTAGAGGGTCATGGAGGCATAACCCTCCCACTTCTTTCGGTTTACATATAGTTTGCTAGTCCACCAATGACTATTTCCAGTGACTATCATCTCCTCCCCACGTAAAGTTCCTTTGAATGTTCCTTATTTGCTTTATCACTGATTTCAGTGCTGCCAAAACTGAGAATAAGTAGAGTGGCATAGCCAAGAGGATTGATTTAACCAGAAGGAGTCTACTAGAGAATTTTAGGGCTTTGAAAGTCCACTGGATAAATAGAAAGGGGGACAGTGGTTCCCCTTGTCTAATTCCTCGGAAGCCCTGGAATGGTGAGGAAGGGGTACCATTAACTAGAATTGAGAAGAAGGCCAATGAAACTGATTTCATGACCCAAACCGTCCAGTGGTACGAGAATCCGAAAGCATGAAGCAAACCTGCTAAGAATTTACAATTCAATTTATCATAAGCTTTAGATAGATCTAATTTCAATAGCATACCTGGGATTTTCCCGGTTTTGACCGAATGGACGGTTTCGTGAATCGGGATGATTCCATCCAGACTTTTTCTTCCTTCTATGAAACCTGCCTGCTCAGGGGAAATGGTTAAAGGAAGAAGGGGACGAAGTATGTTGGCTATGGCCTTGAAGATGATTTTATAAATGACATTGCAAAGGGCGATCATTAAGTTTTTCGGGATCTTTCGTTCCGGTTTCTTTTGGGATAAGCATCATGAAGGTTTAATTCAGAGCTTTAAAAATATTGCCTGTCTTTCTTGAGTCCTCCACCAGAGCCCACACTTCCTCTTTCATCCAATCCCAGTAGGCATGGAAGAAGTTGGTAGTAAACCCATCAAGGCCTGGGGATTTATCATTATCCATTTTCTTAATTGAAGTGTCTACTTCTTCGAACTCAACTAGTTTCATAAGCAAGAGGTTATGATCTTCTGTGATAACCCTTGGAATATGAGTCAATACCTCCCTCTAAGCCTAGTCCCTATCCCAATATGGTTCCTCCAGGAGTTTAGAAAAGTAGGAGTTCAAAGTTAGTTCAAGGTCCTCCTCGGTTTCAACAATGTGTCTTTCTTCTGTTTTCAGTCTAGCCATCTAGTTTCCCTGGCGATATTGAATGTCTGCTTTGTTGAAGAAGTTGGTATTCCATTCCCCTTCTTGGAGCCACTTAACTCTAGATTTGTGATTCCAGAATATTTCCTCCTGTTGTTCTCGTTGGCTAAATTCATGGATCAACGCTTTTTCTTGCTCCCAAATTTCCTCCGTGAAGCCATTCTCCATCCCTCTGATTTGCACCTCTTTGATTTTTCCATACAATTCCACTTTTTCCTTGAAGATATTACCAAAGGATTCTTTGTTCCACTTCTTGATTTTAGATTTGAGGAGTTTAAGCTTTTGTTGGAACTGGTACATCCTCATTCCTCTAATGGTTGGCATTTCCTCCCACCATTCTTTTAGTTTCTCTGGGAATGCAGCCTGGAGAAGCCAATTTTTTTCAAAACGAAATGGTCTACATAGATTGATCCCTAAATTGTCCCACTCCAGCTTAATAGGACAATGGTCTGAACCAGCTGATGGGAAAACCACAGTCCTCAGTTGTCCCTCATTCATCATAATGGATTCCAAGAGTAGGAAGCATTCTAGCCAACAGGTTATACCCCTGTCCCCTGTTCTTTTGTTATTCCAAGTGAAGGTACCGTTGGTTTTTATGACATCAACCAATTCAAGGTTGTCAATAACTTCATTAAATACTCACTGATTGGTTTTATCTTCCTTAACACCTTTTTTTCTCTTTAAGGTTCCTGACTAGGTTGAAGTCTCCTCCAAGAATCCAGGGTTGTCCTTCTGACAACCTTTTAAGCATCCCTAATGAGTCCAGAAATTTCCTTTTCTGTTATGCCCGAGGAGGGCCATACACATTGGTGATAAGCCCCCTGGTGCAAGTACCTAAGATATGGATTGCTACCGATAGCGAGTACTGGGTTGCAAAGAAGTCAGAGAGTGAAACCACTCTTGGGTTCCAAATAATCTCGATACCTCCAACTGCCCCTTTAGTGTCCACTGCAACGGCCTCACTTCCCCTCCAAACTTTTCCTCCAATGATTTTTAGTTCCACTTCTGAAAAAAAAATTTCCTGTAGAAACATTATACTTGGATTAACCAGTTCAATCCTTCTCCTTAGAAGACATATCTTCAAGGAGCTATTACAGCCTCTTATATTCCAGGTTGTGGTCCGCATTGGAAACTTATTTATTCACAGGAGAGAGGGACGCATCAATGGTTGGATATTTCCTTGATGCCACCAATTGATCCCCTACCATTTTAATCCTTTGTACATTGTTGTGCCTCCCTTGATTTTCTTTCTTCCCTTTCTTTTTTCCGTCTCGATCCTTGAGGGATTCTGACGAGACCCCAAGAAAATTCATCGATTTAGCCTTGATTATCGCTTTTTCCAATAATTTTTCGGGGATCTTCTCAGAGCAGGCCATTTCCAGACCTACCAGATCTAGATCTCCTATCTCCATTTCTTCCCCTTTCTCTTTTGATGTCTTATTCTCGCTTTCTTTGTTTTCCTGAGGCTCCTCCTAAGTCTGGATCTACTTGCTTCATTCTATTTCTTGACCCTGCTGGTTTTGAATATTTTATTCTGGCTGGGTGGTAGTCCACTTGGGTTCTTGCAGGCTTCAAACCTGTTCTACATTTGGACATTTTTATGGATTTCAAGGCCCATAGTATTTTTGGATGATCTTTTCTTACTTTGAACTCATGTAAACCCCTCGGGATCTTGATTTTCTTGGTCTTTCGTTCCTCATGGTTTTTTGTTCTATAGGCATTCTCTGAATAAGTGACCATGCTCATGACATCACCGTCATCTGAACGGTATCTCTTCATAGTCGATTACTTGAAACCAATCCTCATCCTCCCATGTTAAGTCTATTCCGTCTGGAAGATCCTGAGAGATATCAAGATAAATGCATATCCGAGCATAATATGTGTACCTCCTCTGTCGGGTCTGCTTTGAGACTTTTACAAAATTTCCTAGGATGTTCCCAATTTCTGTCAGGATTTCTTCTATCCAGTATTCCATAGGAAGGGAATTCATTCTGATATAGACCAGGGCTATTGTGAGATTTTCCTTGTCTAGATTAAATATTTCTTTCCACGGCCTTAAGAACAGAACAACAGAGTTATAGAAATATGGTCCACTCTCAAATATTCCGGTCCTATCTTTTCGTTAAAGAAGATGACCATAAAGAAACCTTTGGCTCCCAGTTGAAGATCATAGTCGCCTTGAGGTTTCCAGGTAGTGTTTATCCACCATACTAAGGTCTTTTATGTGGGCCAAATTCCAACAAACTTACCAATGAGAGCACACTCCTTCATGTAGGTGATGTCTTCTCTAATGCGATTTGATTTGATCTGGAGCTTTGGTACCGTCTTTGATTTTGGCAGACATTGTCATGCTTTCCTGTTCTCTCCATTCACCATATTTTCTTTTCTGGATCCACTCGTGCCTTCCCCATATTTCCCTAGATGGGTATCGGATGCTGGCCTTTTGCCTTTTTCTTTCTTGCTTTCTATCTCTAAGCTCTGGATAGGGGGCTCTGCCCCATCGACCACTAGCTCATTCATCCTAAGACCCGGCCCTCGGTCTTAGGTATGGGATTTGGCCTCTGGCCCAACTCTCAAGAACCGACAGACCTTGAAACTTGCAACCTCCGTTAATCCTCCCTCCTTCTATCTTTCTCCCCTGTCATGTTAGTATTATATTATTAATATAATGTAATATCAATATTATTATATTGTTTAATCATATTAATATTAATTTTAATATTTTATTAATGTATGCGGTGGAGTGTATGGCTCCTACAATATTCAATTGGTGTGAGGGGCTGCTAGTCAGTCTCAAAGATCAGTTGTTGAACTGTCGAAGAGGGAAACTAAAATAGTTTAGCTACGAGGCAGTAGTGGTGTCCTTCTTCCTTGATCAGGTGACATTGATGCAACCATAGGTGCCTTTGAACAGACTAGATGTAGAGGATCCTAGGATGTTGAGATGGGTCAAGGCCATGGCCTAATATGGTGGTGGTGGAGGGCCCACCGTCACATACAGTGCAGTCTTCTTTCGTTGGATCAAAGGCCAACTACTAATGGTGGAGGACAATGCCTATGCCAAAGTAGACTTCAGGGGTGACCCTGACATCCGATTTCCTATGGGGGATTAGTGGGACGATTGAGGTGAGAAGAATACCATTCCATGTTTTTTTTTAAATTTATGTTGTATTTCATTTATTTATTTTGAACGATACCGAGACATACAATGTTGTTTATGCAAACATAGGACCTTCACATCTAGTGGGAACCTAACCATAGAGAGACACAGAGTAGTGAGGGAAATGGATATTATAAATGTGGAGGCTGAAGAAGAGCTTCAAGAGATTAAGGACAACCTTCAACAGTTGACTATGGGACTACCCTACATTTCGAGAGGTGACCTTCCTAAGCGCTACCTGCGCCATACTGCAGGAGTATGAGGACGCTATGGGAGGCTAATCCGCCGAGTGGCCCGTGTGGTGATGTGCTGCCATGAGCACAAGGATTATCCCAGACTAAATTCCTCATTTTTTTTATTGTATTTATACGGAAAGCTTCGAATATTTAGGTGTTTCCCTTTTAAATGTACCAGAGACTTGATGGTTCCAAATTTTTGGTGACTTTAAAGCTTATGTCTTCCATTTGTATCTCAACACCAGTTTATATATAAAAACTTTTATTTAGAGATGTGTGTGTGCGATGTGTCATGTGTATGAATGACTACTTATGTATTTATGTGATTCAATGCATGAAAATAATATTTAAAATGGACTTCAAATATGAGCAAGATACCAATCCAAGACAAAAGTTTCCAGTGAATCCACTACTGTATTTACATGCCTCAGGATGTGATGGTAGGAAACATGTTCAAAAGACCTTTCCAACAACTGAACTCTTTGAAATGCATGAAGAAGTAGGGGGTTACCGATAGTGTAGACTCGGTTTAACTACTGTACAACTAAATACGAATTTAGGTAAACCCTAATCTGACTCACATCATTAGCTAGAGCTTCAATCAACAAACCAATCACTGCATGGTACTCTACAAGATTGTTTTTGCGAGGCCCAAACAAGTTCCTCCCGAGATCACTAGATCATCGGTAGGAGAGTATAATACCCAGGCTTCCGATGCGAGATTCAAGGTGCAACGACAAGCACCATCCACAAAGTCGAAAAATGAGATCATATGTTCATTTTAAACATAACACTACATAAGCAGGTTTGTCTAAGACACATCTTACATTCACACCAAATCCACACTTCAAAATACACACAACACTCTATAAACACTATATACATAAAACCTATGCTAGATGACCTAGGCATAGTATTTTTTGAGGCGGATCCCATTCTAAGGCTCTCCCAAGGGGATTCCATCATAATCCATTAATGCATATGCTCCTTTCTCCAAGACACGACTGAAAATGTCGGGTTTATGCCACATGGATTCTAACTTTCCAGCCTACAACNGGTATTCCATCATAATCCATTAATGCATATGCTCCTTTCTCCAAGACACGACTGAAAATGTCGGGTTTATGCCACATGGATTCTAACTTTCCAGCCTACAACTTGTCATGTTTCTGGTCATACGTCAAGACCATATCGCCTTTGTTGAAGAGATAAGGATGAATGGATATGTCGTATTTAGCTTTAATCCGTCGTTTATGCACCTCGTTTTCCAAGGTGGCATCTCGAAAAGTCTCATTGAGTTTGTTTAAATATAAGAATCATTCTTCCTCTAAAGAGGTGTTGGTTATAAATTCCATGACCACCTTTAGAGAAGGGATTTCACATTCTATTAGAAGAGTAGCCTCCATCCCATACACCAACTGGAAAGGTGTGAAGCCGATGGATGTTTTGACAGTAGTCCTGTAGGCCAATAATGTCGAAAATAGTTGTAAATTCCAACTGGATTTGAATCATCCTACCATCCGTTGAATCATAGTTTTTTAGTACTTTATTGATATGGGTCTGATGCCACCAAGAAATAATCATTAATGGAAGGTGATATGGGTCTTCGAAATTTCCTTTTTTTGTTCTTCCCGAGGAGGGCCGTACACATTGGTGATAAGCCCCCTGGTTCTAGTACCTAAGATATGGAATGCTATATAGGGAGTACTGGGTTGCAAAGAAGTCAAAGAGTTAAACCTCTCTTGGGTTCTAGAGAATCCTGATACCTGTAGCTGCCCCTTTAGCATCAACTGCAATGGCCTCACTTCCCCTCCAAAATTTTCCTCCAATGATCTCCAGTTCCACTTCTGAACATTTTGTTTCCTGTAGAAACATTATACCTGGATTATCTAGTTCAATCCTTCTCCTTAGAAGACCTATCTTCAAGGAGCTATTACAGCCTCTTATATTCCAGGTTGTGGTCCACATTGGAAACTTATTTATTCGTGGGGGAGAGGAACGCATCAATGGTTGGATATTGTCTTGATTCCACCAGTTGATCCCCTAACATTTTAATCCTTTGTACATTGCTTTGCCTCCCTCAATTTTCTTTCATCCCTTTCTTTTTTCCATCCGGATCATTGAGGGATTCTGACGAGACCCCAAGAAACTTCATCGATTTAGCATTAATTATCGCTTTTTCCAATAATTTGAATTGTAGTGGAAGTATTGTTTTGAGGATCTTCTTAGAGTAGGTCGTTTCCAGACCTACCAGATCCATATCTCCTATCTCCATTTCTTCCTTTTCCGCTTCCAATGTCTTATTCTAACTTTCTTTGTTTTCCTGAGTCTGGATCTGCTTGCTTCGTTCCGTTTCTTGACCCTGCTGGTTTTGAATCTTTTCTTTTGGCTAGGTGGTAGTCTACTTAGGTTCTTGGAGGGATTCAAACCTATTCTGCATTTGGAATTTTTTATGGATTTCAGGGCCCATAGTATTTTTGGCTAATCTTTTCTTACAAACTCGTGTAAACCCCTCAGCATCTTGATTTTCTTGGTCTTTCCTTCCTCCTAGTTTTTTGTTCTGCGGGCATTCTCTGAATAAGTGATCATTCTCATGACATCGTCGTCATCTAAACAGTATCTGTTCATAGTCGATTGCTTGAAACCAATCCTGATCCTCCCATGTTAAGTCTATTCCGTCTGGAAGATCCTGAGAGATATCAAGAGAAATGCATATCTAAGCATAATATGTGTACCTCCTCTGAGACTTTTACAAAGTTTCCTAGGATGTTCCCAATGTCCATCAGGATTTCTTCTGTCCAGTATTCCGTAGGAAGGGAATTCATTCTGATCTAGACCAAGGCTATTGTGAGATTTTCCTTGTCTGGATTAAATCTTTCTTTCCACGGCCTTAAGAACAGACCAGCAGAGTTATAGAAATATGGTCCACTCTCAAATATTCCGGTCCTATCTTTCTGTTAAAGAATATGACCATAAAGAAATCTTTGGCTCCCAGTTGAAGGTCATAGTGGCCTTGAGGTTTCCAAGTAGTGTTTATCCACCATAATAAGGTCTTCTTCGTGGGCCAAATTCCAACAAAATTACCAATGAGAGCACGCTCCTTCATGTAGGTAATGTATTCCCTAATGCGATCTGATTTGATCTGGAGCTTTAGTACCGTCTTTGATTTTGGAAGACATTGTCCTACTTTCCTGTTCTCTCCCTTCACCGTATTTTCTTTTCTGGATCCAGTCGTGTGTTCCCCATATTTCCTCAGATGGGTATCGGATGCTGGCCTTTTTCCTTTGTCTTTCTCGCTTTCTAGCTCTGAGCTTTGGACAGGGTGATCTGCCCCATCGACCACTGGCTCATTCATCCTAAGACCCAGCCTCTAGTCTTAGGTATGGGATTTGGCCTCTGGCCCAACTCTTAAGAACCGAAAGACCTTGAAACTTGCAACCTCCGTTGATCCTCCATCCTTCTATCTCTCTCCCGTGCAATGTTTTTATTATATTATTAATATAATTTAATATCAATATTGTTATATTGTTTAATAATTTTATATTTTATTAATATATGTTTTTTATTTTTTTTAACAGCCAGGTTTTCACGTGGAGGAGGGCACGAAGGTTAGTAGAGAGGAGGGCGTGTAGGCGCAGAGGGGGAGCTGACGCAGGTCTACGCGGGGGGGGGGGGGAAAGGGAGCTGGAAGATGGCAGGAAATGTCATGGGGAAGTGGGAGTAGAGGAGGGAGCCATGAAGGAGATCTTGTAGGCATGCGGGGAGGAATGGAGTAGCGTGGCTACAGAGGAGAATTCAGGAAGGAGTGTAGCACTGAGGAGAGCGGCGTCTGAATGGACCATGAAGAAGTGGACAAGGTTGTGGAGGGTGGATGCAAAGGTTGTGGACTGGCAAGGAGAAACACAAGTTGGAGTAGGAGACAACTAGGATGAAGTGTTGGCGGAGGTTGAGGAGATGAAGTGTGGGGTGAGGTGTGAGGAGGGTGCTTAGGGTCAAGTAATGGTGGTCTGCGTGGGAATTTGGTGTGGAGGAGGGTTAGGTGAAGGAGTGAGAAGGATTAAGAGTGTGACACAAGTGAGGCGAGAGCTATGGTGAGGGAGAAGTGTGTAGATATTCAACAATGGATGGCATGGTTTGCATATGCGAAGGAAGAATGGATATGGAGGGATGTGCGAGATGGAAGATGGATGCACGATGTGGAATGAGCAAAAATGTGGTGACCAATGATGGGTGGTGGGAGCAGATGGTGCAAGAGGACTGGAGAGAGCTTTATGTGGATCAAGGATCCTTAATCAGAGAAATTCTGAGGATAACGACCAAAATCCTGGGATCAGTGAGGACTGAGGAAAGGGCTAGCTCTGATACCACTGAAGGAACAAGATTTCCTTACTAAGTAAATAACCAGTACAATTAACGTGTAAATTCCATAAATGGAAAAATGTAATAATGTATTAGAATGTACGATAGATGATTAATAGTTACATATGTTTGGGCTTTATATAAGCCCATCATGCACTTTTTCGTAAATGGGCATGACTATTGACTTTAGATAGTATTTTAATTAATAATAAATTAATATTAATAATAATTTATTTTTTTATTGTTACAGCCCTTGTCGATCAAATCTTGGATTTCTCAACAAATTTATCCATTCTCGATAATGGATCTCATGTAGAAAGATACATTAGGTACATAAGAATTAGGCACGATTTCAATGGAGAGTTTTACCTGGAAGTGTAGCAGCACTCCATAGGGTGATTTGAACATATTCCAGTATTCTTCAAGAATGTTATCGATTTTTCAACTGATATCGAGAATTGCAGTTGTCGAGTGGTCAACAAGTTGCTACAGCCTTCCTAGAATGTTGAGGATTGGTCATGATCAATGCTAATTTTTGAGAATGGTTAATCAACTTTTTTTCATGTTTAGCAGATACCATCTCAACTGTCGATGTTGGTCGTCATTATGGTATTCCATACCACTAGTTGTGAATCTTGACAATCACCATCCGCGGTCATGATTGAGAACTTCCATGTCGATCCCACAAGTAAGGTTTTAGAAATGATGCATCGAATATGAAAAGAGGTGCCATATTGCAGAGTACTGCATATTTGGAAGGCTTAATGAAGTAGTCAAGATTGCATTATCGAGTGATTTTGAGTTATTTCCATCCTTCATCCAACCAATTTTATAAGGTCGAGGATGCAGTGTGGTGAAAAGACCTAGTTTCTTCACAAGGGATTCAGAAACAAAGCTCTTCTAGATGCCATTTTCCACAGTCATATGTAATGGATTATTATGAACCCATATCTATGTATGTAACATGTGATATCATTCCTCCTCATCGACAATAGTTGAGTGTGTTGGAGTTCTCAATGTTGATTCCAAGAGGGAGGATAATTCTAGGTCAAATTCCATGATGGCTTTGTTAGACATGTCAGATGCATATATTTTTTCCCGAAATGTCTTCCTAGATTTGCATTCAGATGTGTCATGCCAGGATCAGTTGTGTAATCACACAATTTCCCGATAGGAAGTTTCCTAGTGTGATCCCTCTTTTCTTTTGGAGAGTATCGATTTCCCTTATCTTTCCTTGACAGAGTTGGTTGCGTAGGTATTTTTGGACTTGTCAGATTCGACTATCCATGGATACTTATTATCCGATGATCATCCTGTAATTTTAGTCACATATCGTGCTTTTCCTCTCTACTTTTACTCAAGATTTATATCATAGAGAAATGCATTTGTGAGTGTATTGACAGTAAGGAACTCCATCTCTTGTTGAATTTACAGAGATAGAACAATGACGTACTTCAGAATGAGAATTTTATCTTCTTCTCGAATACCAAGTCTAACCATGAGTCGATAGAACTCGTTAGTGTATCTCTGCATGGAATGGCCTCTTCACTGCTTTAGTTGTTTCCACTTGTTATACTATTTCTCAAGGTATTTTGGTGGATAGAACTCTCTTCAGACATGCTCGACAAAATTTATGCCATGTGTCTATGGGGTTTTCTTCTTTATCCATCTTTGCAAATATATTATCCCACCAAAAGTGCATCGAATTCGACATATTTAAGGACACAATGGTGATATTCTCATCTTTCAAGAGTCGATTCACAGAGAAATTAGATTCCTTCTTCTGTACCTAGTTGTCGACATATTAAGATTCAATTTTCCTTCAAGTTTCGATATATATAAGTTTGTTTAACATTAAATGGGTTGAATTTGTTAGAAGTGTATTTTTTCGATTCTTCTTCTAAAGTCGAGACAATTCACATGAGAATCCCATTGATCTTAGCAAAAATTTTGGTCCATTTTCGCTCGAATGCTTGCTCTATGAGTTTCTCTGTCTCTTCAATTGCGTGTGTTTTTTCTGCTTCCTATTCCATCTTCAGATGAGTGTTTCAAACTGGTAGATACTCAGAAGTCAAAGGTAGTGTCTGTCCAAATTGTTGTTTTTGCGAGCACATTTGCATATGCATAAGTCAGGTAACTTAGCAAGATGTGTCTACAGAGAAGTTACACAAGGTCAAACTAAAGATATTAAAGACCAGATGGTAGCTCAGATACTGATTTGTTGATTTGATACCAAGTTAGTACTATGATACCAAACTTCTTGTACTCTGATACCAATGATCCTTGTCGCCCAAGTGTTCGATAGGGAATAATAGGTTTGGCTTAATGAGTTGAGTTATTCTCAGGAAAAATCAATTTAGAATACGTCGACAAATCAAAGCAATCAAGCAATACGGATATGTTTATAGAAAAAGATTAAGAATTTAAAACATAGGTCTTCTATTACTTCTTTGTGGGATTTGTTACATGCATCACTAACTCTATAATACATTAATGTACATGTTTATATAGAGTGTGGTGGAATGATTCGGTGTCTTCCAGTTACGCTCATCTACAAGAGAAGCTGTAATGACTATAGAAGCACAACCATCACAATCAACTGGTAGACAGAGTAAAAATTTGCCGAAGTTGATATTGTCGGTATGTAGTTCTTGGTGTCGACATATCCTTTTGGATTCGTCGTTCTTGACGGTTTATGTTATTGTCAATTCTAGTAGTTGTCAGTTATCATCTTCTATAAGTGAGTGAGAAGTCGACTAGGAATAGGCCATAGTCGAACAAGCCAATTGACTTCCTCGATGGATCATATAAGTTTATGCTTTATATTCCTTGACAATTTTGAATATTATTCCTTCTAATTAGACACCATTCAAACAATAAAATGCTAGAGAATGCATCTTGCAATTTACTACAATCAAATGAAAGTAATACAATACAATAGCCATAAAATAACAATCTCTATAGTATTTTACAATAGTGTCTCATGCACAATACATTTCATATGTAATGGTATACCAATACAATATATTGCAAGATATAACCTCCCATCCAAATAGTTGTATTACAAAGGATATGGAGTGAAAATATCTATATGCCATTGGACATATATATTGTATGGAGCTTTGAATCACAATAGTTATGTCGATAATCTTTGTAAATGAACATCATTCTGTAAGCTTTAAAAAATACGTTATTAACATTAATTACAGATCAAGTATAGTTCCTAGCTCCATGTTACACATATTTATAATATCAAGTGTATGTTAATAATTGGTTGCATACGCAAGAACATCTATATCCTTCTCTAGTTGCTAGTAATTGCATTGTATCAACATTGAGATACTTAAATCTAATTATTATTTTATAGTGCTTCTTTAAACAAAAGACAACATTGAGATACTTAAATCTAATTATTATTTTATAGTGCTTCTTTAAAAAAAAAAAAAGGTATCATTGTCCCATTTTGGAAAAATATTTGAAAATTATAATACATTCACATACACTTGTATTTTTTAAATTATATTTGCACCAATGACGAGGTACAATTGCGTTATGTCCATACGTGCAGGTATGAGATGAGAGATACACCAGCTGACATCAAGACAACATTCTTGAATGGTGTAATCGAGGAGGATTTATACGTAGGTTCATATAGGTTAATCTATCTTAGATACTCAATATGTATTGGACGAACTGTAGAAATTGTCATATGATGGACCTCCACAACTAATATTGTTTCTTATAAGAAGCATAACTTTTTTTGTGATGAATTCATAACCATTGAAATAATAATACCTTTACTATCATCAATCCACCATTACAAAAATATATAATCAAAACATACAAATACTTGTACATTTCCTTGGTTGATAAGATAAGGAAATAGAGGTTTCCTAACATTCCTATTTGAATGTGAGCATTGAACCACATAATGCCATTCAAGTAAAAGAGGCTTGGACAATGTCAGAGGCTTGCATTTTTGGACTTATATAATCATTGATTGATATTGATCATATAACGATCCCCAAGTTTTTCTGAGGTGGCACGATTGTCTAGCCTCATCTCTTAAAATTTAGGACCTAAAAGAACATTTCCCATAGACATAAATGATGAAATGGTCACAAAATTTAAAGTATCTAAAGAATAAAGAATAACTCTACCTCCCTTTTTGGACACACAGAAAGTTTATCAATTTATTTGTATATAACCAAATATATAGAAATTTTAGAGTTTTATCATTTTGTTTACTTCACATATGATTTATAGAAGAGAATAAATACACAATGAAAATATGACATGGATCTACACACTCTAAAATACTATATTGTTTATAGTAATTGCATATTGGTTTAAATATATTCTCATCAATGAGAAATATGGTTGGTTAGTTACAAAAGTAGGCAAGTATCACAATACAAAACAATTTTGTATCTATAAAAATATACCAATAACACAAACAATAAGTTGATACACCTTCATATTTTTTTGCATAAGTAAGAAATTATAAAGATTTGAAGATATATTTATCGTGTTTGAATGTTAAACTCAATGGGTTGTTTGAGATAGAGTGGTTTTCTCTCAACCATAGACCATATGTTATGTATAACCCCATACCCAAGCTATTATACCACAAGGATGAACAAGATGAATGCAAAATTCTCAACGAAATTTCTCATTTTCAAAATAAAATAAAAGGATTTACCAAATATGGCATGCTGTTATGACACATAAAGTTGAGGATATTGTCCATTTATTTATTTGTCTCTTCACTCCTTCCAAGCTTCTAATTACTTATTTTCATGCTTTTTATGATCCTTACTATGGAAACCTCCTTTTACATGTTAAAAATATTATTTCCTTTATATACCTTCCTTTAAAAACTAGCTCCCACTCCAATAATTTTATCCTTTTTATAGAATCCAAAAAAGATAACAAGAAGAGTTTTAATCCATTTTTTTTTTGTTTATTCCAATAATGTAGGGGAGACAAATTTACTTGAAGGTGAGAGATGTTTGTCTAAATTTAACAAAGTGTTGAGTCTACTATCTTTCTTTTTTAACTCTAGGCTAAGCTCAATATGAATATATTTCTAAAAATTAAAGAGTAGTTTAATGGCAAGATGACTAGGCATAACTATTCTTTATTCCCGCTCTTGTGGTATGAGAAACCCTACTTATACAAATTTCCATGATGGTAGGAGGTGGTTGTTTAAATTTAAAAGAGTGTTAATCTAACTTTTATTTATTCCAATAATGTAGGAGATACAAATTTCCTTTAAGCTAGAATTTGATTCTCTAAATTTAAAAATAGTGTTAAGTCCAACGTCTTTTTGTTGACTATAGACTAATTTTAACATAGATGTATTTCCAAAATTGAAAGGGTACCACAATGACAAGATGGTTAGACATATCTATTCCTTAACCCCCTTCTTATGGAGCCCCTTTACAAGGAAAACCGGGATGTCACATAAACCATAGTCAAATATCATGGATAACTTTAAAACTATTAATAGTATTTTAGTTTGCAAATCTATTATTTCTCTCAAAAGATGTGGGCATGCACTATTGAAGCGACATAAAAAAAAAAGGTTGATAATGTGGTTATCAACACCATTCTTAAACAAAGTTAATTATATCATTCACATATATCAACCAATTTTAATTATATCACCTATATTATATATAATGAATGAGGTAATTGTAGCTATTAGTTGTGAAAACCTCATTCTTTTCAATTAGATAATGGTCACA
Organism: Pseudotsuga menziesii; assembly: GCA_001517045.1. Lineage (NCBI taxonomy): Eukaryota > Viridiplantae > Streptophyta > Pinopsida > Pinales > Pinaceae > Pseudotsuga > Pseudotsuga menziesii. Next base: position 50,647 of record LPNX010977898.1, read on the forward strand.
AAAAATTTGCTTTTGTAGTTGGTGTTTTCTATTCATCTATTTTGAGGTTGAGATTCGTACTTAAAAATGTGGAGAGTGAATTTACTAGCAAACAACATGAGGAAGAGAGCCGTAGGAAGGACATGACGGTGGAAGACACATGGAAGATTCTAAATGCCTTAATCCATGAGGAGTTGATCAAGTTTATGCAAAGAAAGAATGAGATGATCAAGTTTATGCAAAGAAAGAATTTACAGAGTATACCATTTATTTTTATTTATCTCTTCACTCCTTCACAAATTCTAATTGCTTATTCCTTCACAAATTCATAGGTTAAAACTATTATGGCTCCTAGTCCAATAATTTTAGCCCAATTTCATAGAGGATGACAAGAAAAGTCTTAATCCAACCTTTATTTATTCTTATAATGTAGGGGTTTGCAAATTTCCATGAAGATAGGAGGCCCTTGTCTAAATTTAAAAAAGCCTTGAGCCTTATATTTTTTCTTATTTATAAGGGAAGGTCAACATAAATATATTTAAAAAAATGAAAAGGTAAGATAATGACAAGATGGATAAGCATATGTGGTATCATAGCCCCAACTTTTATTTATTCCAATGATGTAGGGGAGACAAATTTTCTTGCAAAAGGTAATTGTCTAAATTTAAAAAAGTGTTAATAAAACGTTTATTTATCCTAGGAGAGAAGAGTCTTATTCCAACTTTTATTTATTCCAATAATATAGGGGAATAAATTTCCTTAATGGTAAGAGGAGGTTGTCAAAATTTATAAAATTGTCTTTTCTTAACTATAGACTAATGTGAGCATCAATATATTTCCAAAATAGAGTAGGGTAATGACAAAATGGTTAGGCATATCTTTTCAAAACCCCTTTCTTGTGGTATAAAAACCCCTTTACAAGAAAAATAGAGATGTTACACAAACCATAATCAAATATGAAGACTATATAATGAATATTTTAATAATATTTTCATTTGTAAATCTATTAATTCTCTCAAAAAGATGTGGGCATTTACTCAGTCAAAAAGAGTTGATTATAACGCGAACATATATCGATCAGTTTTAATTATGTGGTTACGCTAAATACTATATAAATGGCATAATGGTTAAACTCAATCTTTCCGATTATGTCATGCAAAACTGTTGATGGTTAAACCTCGGCAAATCTAGTTTTTGTAGTTGATGTTTTTTATTATCTGTTTTCGGGTTGAGATATCTGCTTAAAATGGTTGTAGTTGATGTTTTTTATTATCTGTTTTCGGGTTGAGAGTTTGCAACTGACCATCGACACGTTCGGCAGCAAGTGCGGTCCATCGCTGAAGAGAACAAGGATCTCAGGAAACTTTTCGTTCGGGGTCTCAGCCAGCAGACAAATGAAGAGACCCTCAACGCCACCTTTTCCGCTTTCGGTGAATTGGATGAGTGCCGGGTAATCATGGACAGGAGATCTGGTAAGAGTAAAGGCTACGGCTTTGTCACCTTCAAGGACATCGAAGGTGCCCTCAACGCGCTGAATGAGCCCAGCAAAAGGATCGACGGGCGCATGACAGTGAGCCACTTTGCTGAAGCAGGATTCCAATCGTCACTGGCCGATGTGTCTGGACGGAAGATCTATGTGCGCAACGTTCCGGTAGGTATGGAGGCCGGTCCACTTGTCACGTTCTTTTTGCGGTACGGCCAGATCCAAGAAGGGCCACTAGGGTTTGATAAGCAGTCAGGAAGGTCGAAGGGATCCGCGCTCTTTATTTTCGAGAAGGTGGAGGCAGCCCAGCGTGCAGTAGAGGAGCCCATAAAAACGATCAACAATGGGCACCAGATATATTGCAAAATTGCAGACGAGGGACAGATGGCGACGCCCAAAACTGTCAATTACCGTAGTAAAGCCAGTCGTTCTCGTGTCCATACCCATCAATTGAATCAGCCCAGCACGGAGCCTGACGTTATTCCTGGGGAAGGTTATAATGGCAATCCAGTCATTGAGGTTAACCAGGGTTGGAATCCGGGGGGCCTAACGATAGAGCAAGGTTGGCCTGATCAGAACAATGGAGTGTATGGTTATAATGCAAATTATTATCATCAGATTTATCAGATGCCTCCTGTACTGTATCGCTACAGCGCTCCCGAAGATGGGGTTTATGGCTGGGGTGCAGCTCCTATGTATCCGTACAGAGTTCCTGAAGATGGGGGTTATGGCTATGGCTGGCGTCAACCGGCAGGCGAATATGGATTTACAGATGTAGCCCATGCAGCCCAGCCGCCTTGACAAAATCAACCTCAAGAAGGCAGTCTCCGTCAACTGTAATATTCTTCGGACGAGGTGGTTGACGTGGGCCTCGTAGGGGATCAGTATATTTAGGGTTTCTTAGTTTCTCTGGTCATCACGTCCAAACCCGAAATGTTTCTTTATTCTCAAATCTAATTTAAAAAAAAATAGAGGTAATCTATCATAAGATTCTTTTCTCATTTTCTGAATAGAGTAAAGAGCTAGAAAGCAAAGATGTTACTCATTCCTCTCTTTTGTGCAGAGCAAATAGTGGGTTTCTGTGATGGTAAAGATGTTATTTTTTTTCTCCTTTTGTGCAGGAGCATCTAGTGGGTTTTTTTGATGGAGCTGCCTCCAACAGTGATGTGGAACAGACTTTGTTATAGAGTTGGATAAAGATACACTCATTAAAAGATGGTTAAAGGTGGGTTGTGGCACAAATACTCTGCAAAAGTAATTGGTCTTTGGAGTTTTTTTTTATGCAAAGTTGTCACGACCTAAAGATTTACATGTTTTAAAAGACTCTCAAGTTATCATTCATTGGGCTCTGGGTGTGGCTCAAGTGAAGTCTCTCGAACTTAACCATTGGCTAGTTGATACTAAAAGATTGATGAAAGTGTTCATTTGTTTAACTTTTCATTACGTTTATCGTCAACTGAATGCCAATGAGCTATCCAAACTTGTTCTGTGGTATGGATGGGAGAATCCATTCTTATTTCTTATGGATTCTCTGTAGGTTCTTGTGTCTTCATAGGTCTTTTGGATTTCTTCAAGTAGGTCATTTGTCATTTTTAATTAGTATTGGACTATTTGATAAATTGTTTGATTAATGACTATATGGTAGGCTTTCTGGATTTATCCAGTGTATGTAGTGCTTATGCATAGATATATTTGGACCTCTATATATTTTGTGATTTTGACACAACTTTCTTTGATACAAACTTGTTTTTCATTAGTGGAAAAAAAAGTCATTTTAGGGGAATTTTATATTTATATCCTAAAATATTAAATAATTAGTTTAATTTTTTTTATAAATTAAACTAATTATTTATAAATACGTGGTGCAAATTTTGATAGGTTTTCAATTACATAGAATCATATGTAGTTTTGAGAATAGTTTATTTATTCTATGTTTTGGGCTTTAGTATTAGTGTTTGTTGGAATTTATTTAGAAGTATTTAAATTGTGTTTTTCAATTTATAAATAGATTTAGCATTCTATAATACTTCTATACCATTGGAATTATGCAATTTTCCTAGATAATATATGTGATTCTAAGATTTTTAAAAGATTTTGAGCTAGAGTCTCAACAAAATAAAACAGAAAATATACTTGAAAAGAGTTGAAAAAGTAGAATATTTCTAGTACACACTAGTTTTGTGTGTACTTCACCTCTCCTTAACCTCCATGGAATAAATTGACATGGCTTATAAAAATAGTATGGTGTGTTAAAGAGTCATATAAAACACAACTTTGGACTTGAACTTTACTCTACAATCTCTGCATTTTAATGATGGAAAACTCTGCTATAAATGGCATAAGTGTTTGTCATGACGGGTTGTCCATGATTGATGATTGATATGCACAATTGGAATACTTTAACCATGAGGATTAACTTTTGTTTTCTCTCTTGATTTCATAGTAGAAACCCCATCTTGTGTACAAAATGTGTGTTGTAGAATGCAATTAAATATACTGTTCTTCTTATGGTTGATGGTATGTTATTTTTCTTGGTTATACTTAGCATTGTAGATATGTTTGCAATTGGTTTATGAATAACATTGTTACAACAATTTTGTTTCAATGTGTTTTTACAATTGAGGTTTTATTAAGAAAAGAAAATTGTTCATTAATGTTCTTTTTGATAAAATGTATGTCTTCAACTTAAGTGCTCCTTAATGTTTATTTTGATAAAATGTATGTATTCAAAACTTTTATAAAAATGGTCTTGAATCTCCTAATGAGTTAGATGGGTTTTTAAGAGAATTGTGTAGTGAAGTTAGTTGAATATTCTCGATACACAAGTATAATGTGAATTTCTTAGTAAAGTGGAAGCCTAGTATTATTCATCTTTATGCCTAGAATTGAAATCTTGAAAAGAGTATTCTCTGAAGAAGAAAAAAATGTCACCATGTTGATTATCTTTGGCTACAAACCCCTATCCTCTTTGAGCTCCATTAGATAGTTTAATATCTCAATTCTTGGAGGATTTGCAATATATCATTAAACCTTCCATTAGTAGAGTTGTAGTTAAATGTTTAAGTATAACTGTGGAATAATCATATGTGTCGAAGCTTTTAATGATGATGGAAATAGTTTGTGGGATAAGTTTAGTAGAGTAGTTTGTATATGAGAAAAAAAAAGGTGGAAAAAATTTGTATTCTTATGCATGGATGTTATAAGATAGTAAGAAAATCATAAAGTAGAAGGGTGATATGTAAATATGAAGTAAATTAGGTAGCTTCACTTAATAAATTTCTTTGAGTTCTTTTGCTACATTATATGATTGCTATTTAAGATGCATTTTTATTATCATATTTAACGAGATATTATTATACTTGAATTATGTTATATATATATAGTGGAGAGTCTTCCATCACATGGCATGTGATACAATGCAATTTGTGGCATGTGATACAATGCAATTTGTTAATATCCTTGATGTTATTATGGATTATGATGATGTATTATAATGTTATGTTTTCGCAATAGCATATAGTAGTAAATGTTGGTTATTTATGTTCATCGTAATGATATGATATAATAAAGATATGGCTTAACAAAATGTAGCATGCATGTAGTTTTGTTTCATAATAGTACTTTGATATGATGCAGTACATTATATGGATTCTTATTTAATGTGTGTTTCATTTTAATAGAAATATAATATTGTAGTAAATGTTGGTTATTTATGTTCATCGTAATGATATGATATAATAAAGATATGGCTTAACAAAATGTAGCATGCATGTAGTTTTGTTTCATAATAGTACTTTGATATGATGCAGTACATTATATGGATTCTTATTTAATGTGTGTTTCATTTTAATAGAAATATAATATTGCACGTGTTCATAATGATAATCTCTTGATTGATATCATGTGATTTGTTTTATGATATGGTTTCACATTATAAGTTAATGGCATGTGATAATTACACATGACATCATTTTATATTTGATAAATAATACGGTATGATCATGATAGTATTTGATAATGACCTACCTATTTTTGAGGTTTCAGTCACGGTTGATGATGATACAATGATTAATTAGGCGTTGAGGTTTAGGATTGGTCTTCCAGCATGCTAATCTGATGCGAAAGAATTGGAAAATTTGTGAAAAGAGAAACATAGTAGAAACTGAAGCATCGTCATTTCAGGCCCAGCCCTCAATATCCACCCATAATATAGAGATTTATGTTTATAAATGTGAAAATTAACAGTGAAAACAAATTCCTATGTAATGTAACATCAATCTAGTCCATGTGTTTGCATTAGAAAAATAATCTAACCACTACTTTTATTTACTTTAAATATAAGTATAAATATATATCTCTTTCATGGCAGAATCAACATCTAATTACTCATTAATGATTCATTAAATCAACACAGTTATTATTTAATGAATCATTAAACAGTGCTAAACTTCAAGTGTATAAATATATTCCCTATTTTGAGTAGAAAGTTCTACATAATTGGATGACATTAACGCTTTGGACTCAAATATTATGATGAAATCAATATGAATAGTAAAACTTATGAGATCAAGTGTATCCAAACAAGAACTTCTTTAATGATGAAACAATTTCTCTGGAATAGATGGTTTATGACTTATATAAATTGAGAGGACACTCCAGAATTTAGATGAAATACTCAACAGGGAGCTAGTGTGAAGAGAATTTAAATCTTATTTTATCTAATATATAAATAATTTCAATATAATAACCCTCATAATAACCCAATCTCCCAAGAATTCATTTGTAACTATTACATGGATAATCTAGTTCAGGTAAATTTTATGGTCTTTATATCCAATGGACAAAACCTACATAAAAAAATTAAATTTCCTATTTGAAGTTTTATGTTTGTATATTTTTTCTCAATTTCATATAAACATTTTTTTTATCTATATATAACTATTACATGGATAATCTCATTCATGTAAATTTTATGGTCTTTATATGCGATGAACAAATCCAATATAAAAAATTAAATTTCCTATTTGATTTTTTATGTTTGTATTTTTTTCTCAATTTCATATAAATAATTTTTTTTCTTATTTAACATCATTATATACTATGAACATTTTTTTTCTTACAAAGCAAATAGCTTCCATCCTATACCAAAAATGGTGGGTGATTGCTGCATGTCTCCGTAAGTTATTGGCACGGGGGCTTCACTTGTTGACCAATATCCTATCACGTTAGTTCATATTGTGGGTTTTAAAATTATCAAAAATTGAACCAATATATTGCAAGTATTGGGGGGATGAGGGGTTTAAGGTGGGGGTGGGTAGGGTGGTTTATAAGGATTGAGGTATAAAAAGGGGTGGGGAGGAGGTTTTAAGTATTGGGAGGGGGTTTCAACAAAAAGAACTTGGGTCAATATCTCTCTAAATTAAGGGTATTATTTAATATCTCATGATCGCACGTGCTATGTGAGAGGTTCACTAAGTGAAGTCCCTGTGGTTATTGGAAACCAGAAAACGTCATTGAATATCCAATTTTGAAATGTATAATGTAGACAAGAAATCAAATTATCTTCTCATAGCATGTGCATTCAAGAAAGAATCATAACAATGGGAAAAAGATATCTCGACTTTGAAAAATATCTTAGCATTCAATCGTAGGGTCATGCTTTTCAAGGTACCAAGATTTTGTGTGGCCCTTTGGCTCTTTGGTGTACCTTAGGTTAACGGTTAATTTACGATTCAAGTAGTCACTAAATGTTCAATCCTTACAAATATATTATAGATTTGGAATATGTAAGTTTTCTAACATGTCAAGAAAGATATATATGTTTTCGAATATGTAAGTTTTCTAAGTTTTGTATTATAATGATATATATGTTTTAATTTTAAAATATTTACAAACATTATTGGTAATGGTTTTCAATTACAAGTTTTTTTAGAATTAGATGTAGTTGGGTAGGTTTAGAGCAATAAAGAGTAGGAGGCTCATAAATGACTAAGTCCTAGGAAAAATACGATAAAACAATATGTTCATCGAATAAGCAGGAGGCTAGGGATGGACGGGAAAATAATCTATTGATGCAAAGAGTTCCCTTATGGTTCAACAAACAGAATCAAGGGTTCTGGATCAAGTAAGTTTTGGTTGCTCTATGAGTTGGTTGGGAGGAACGACATCTTCAATCATGTTTTCCTGTCAGTGGTGAGAGGTTCCTTACTAAAATTTATTAATTGCTTTGGTATTGAGAATTACAGTTTGAAAGTAGATTATAATTATGTGTGTTTTTAAAACTGAGATTTTACAATGCGTAAATCAGTTTCCTTTAAACCTCCTTAATATTATTCTTGCTTATACTCTGTTAGTAGTTAAATCTCATTTACACATAAATGGAGAAATCACAACCTATATAGAATACAAGAAATTTAATTTGTAAATTGTACAAATCTCCTACCAAGGGTCTTATCGTTAAACTAAAAATCTATCAATCGATTCATTATATTCTTTAAACAAATTACAGACATAATCAGGAGAGCCGAAAGGCTTCTCTTCTCAGATCTATATACAATAAGCTATAAATAAACAAACTAATTTAAGAATATAATCATAGCATCCATTAGTTGTAAGATTTCCTATAGAGACTATTACTGGGAATATTTCAATCAGTGCAGACATAGTTTGCTCCCATAGCCTGCATGGTGAAAGTCTAAAACAAAAGGACACAACAATGTATCCTCTCCCTAGATGATTGATCTACTTGAATGCAAATATCTCTTTACCTTGAGTGTGGGAGGTTGTCCTTGTTTTATAGATCTTTGGGCAATCAACTATACTTGTAAAGAACAAAAAAAACAAGAGAAGAAATGAGAGAAACAAGCCTAAATCAATGATCTATAGTAATGATCAAGGAAACTAGTAATAAACAATCAATATTAATATAAATCATTTATGGGAAAGGGAAAAAAATTTGTATTAAAGATGAGAAATGAAAGCTACACCCAAAGCCTTGATGTCGAAGCTTTTCTTTTACAAGATCTCTGACTCACTCACACACACTAAAAACTATGCAACATCTCACTCACAACCACTCTCAATTTGACTCAAATACCATACTTGAATCCAACAACACAAGGATGCTCACTTGGTCTCTCTATCATATGGTAGCTTGCTTTTATAGGCCAAAGGAAGACCAAATGGGTTGAGATATTTTGGGAGGAAGATAGGGAATGATCCCTGAGGGTTAGGGGGTTGAGTTCCAGCTCTCCCAAGTAGTTAGGATCATCCTCCATGAGAGATTTCTCCTAGAATATTCTTGAATATTCTCTTTTTTTCCCTTTTTGGACCGTTGACGCTCCTTTTGAGAGTGTTAAGTCCATTGACGCTCTTTTTGGTCATGTGAAAGGAACCACCAATGCCTTATGTCAGTGGACAATAGTTGTCGAGCTTATCTAACACAATGTTCTAGGCATCAAGGTGCGTGAGACTACCTAGGATTGAGTAGTACACTACAACAAAAACTAGATATAGCGTCGAATTTAGTGCCAGATTTTAGTGTAATTTTTTCATAATTGTGGTGAACAATCCGGCGCTAAACCAGGCGCTATTGTACATTTTCGTAAAACGCCGTCTATTGCATCTTTTTTTTTCGTCCTTTTTAACATCCATTTTTGTGTCCATTTTTGCACCCAATTTTTTACATCTAATGTTACGCCTTTATTTGCGCCCAATTTTTCAACTTCTATTACATCTTTTTTCGTGTCCTTTGTTACATCCTTGTTTGCACCCAATTTCACGCTCATTTTTGCATCCAATGTTGCGTCTTATTTTGCTCCTAGTTTTTCATCGAGTCTTGCACCCAATTTTGCACCATGTTTTACATAAAATTATGTGTCCAATTCTGCATCTAGGTTTGCATCCAATTTTAGGCCCAATATTGTGTCTAGTTTTGCATCAAAATTTACTTATAATGTTGCATCCCCATTTGCATCTAATTTTGTATCTTGTTTTACGTCTTTTTTTGTATCCATGTTTGTGCCAAATGTTTCATCTCGTTTTACGTCATATTTTGCATCTAGGTTTGCACCTAGTGTTGCATCCCGATTGATGTCTTTTTTTGCATCTATGTTTGAGCCTAATCTTGCACCCAGTGTTGCGCCTAGTGTTGTGCCTAGTTTTGCGCCCATGTTTGTATCTAATATTGCATCTAGTTGTGTGTCCAATGTTGCATCCCATCTTGCATTGAATATTACGTCTAGTTTTACATCCAATGTTTTGTCCCGTCTTGCATCTAAAATTATGTCTCGTTTTAAGTTTTTGTTTGTGCCAAATGTTGCTTCTAGTTTTGCACCCGGTGTTACGCCTAGTTTTATGTCCATCGATACACCATATTTTGAGGTCAATTTAATGTCCAATTTTACATCTAGTTAGGAATCCACTTTTTCATCTATTGTTGCATCTAGTTTTGGACCTATTATTACATTTAGTTTTGAGTCATTAATTGTGTTTAGTGTTGAGTCTCTTTTTGCATCCAATTTTGCGTTTAGTGTGACATCCATTTTTGTGTCCACATTTGCATCTGACATAAGGTCGTATTTTGTGTCCACTTTTGTGTTTGGTGTGACGTCCACTTTTACATCATGGTTTGCATTTAGTATTGCGTCTAATATTGCATCCATCTTGCACTACTACATTTTTTACCTTTAAAAATACATTACAATATCATTAGGGCATGGAGGAATCGAACCACCAATCTCCTGCTTGTAAAGCAGGTGCTCTTCCATTGAGCTAGCACCCTCTAAGAATCAGGAAGAGGAGAAATATTAACACATATATTTCATCATTTGTAATTCTAATAAAAGACAATAAGATCCAAAGACAAACATGCTAAAATCCAATTTATTTTTCCAAACACACCAATAAGCAAAAAAATCTACCCACAACTACATTTCGACCAAAAATCCGACGGTCGTATTGTCGGATTTTCGACACTTCCCTGTCGCATGTACGACACTATGATTTTTTTTAAGCGTCGGTGGATTTTCATCGGTTATCCGACATCTTTCCAATCCGTCGATTAAGCGACAGCTCAGTTTACTGTCGGTTAAATGTAAAGCGTCGGTTATCCGACATCTAATTCATATTAAACTTTAAACACGCGTCGCTTAAACTACACTTACAGGCCGTCGCTTCTACAGCATGGCCATTGGTTCACCAATAAAACCCGTCGCTTAGCTGACAGATTATGAAAACTTAAATGTCGATTAAGCGACAGTATTGAATTTTTTTTTTTTAAATTCATCTACAGGCCGTCGCTTAACCGATGGCTATAAGTGTTTTTTTTTTTTTAAATACAAATGCCAGATTACTGGAGTGTGGTATGTTTCATCCCGTGAAATAGCAGAGCCATTGTGACCATTGCCAGTCCAAGTGTGGCATTAACCAGTATGACACAACATCCCATCTTTTGATAGGTGGTGGATGCTCGACTCTAAGTTTAGGTAAGCATCTTGTGATACTTAACAAACATGGCCTTTTCTACAGTTCTGAACCCATAAAAGAGACTTACGTTATTCACAACTAAATCAAAACTTGTATTTATCAAAGTAAGGAAAATGATATTACCATTCGTTGGAACTCAATTAACACAAAAACTGAATCTCAACTGCATTTGGCCATTCCTTGAACAAGAAGAATCCAATCCCGTTTTAGGGTGGGCACAGATCAGCCATACACAAGACACTAAAGCACTTGTTACACTGTGATTGTTGAAGACTATTCTGAATCTGACTCAATTTATTTTTTGTTGAGTTTTCCATTTCTTCGATAAATTTCCTCAAATGCTGGAAGTACTCAGGGTAAATTTCTAGGTTGCAGTGTCCACCTCCACTGACCCACAAAGGTTCATACGGCTCTGTAGATAGCTTGTATAGATCCTTTCCATGGGACATATCGACTATATCATCTTCCGTTCCCTGGTGAGAAGACTAATACATTATCAAACACCTCATAAAATTCAGAAACTAATATTGTAAGAACTGTTCCCCAAACATACTGCCAAACAAATATCTAGACACAAAATTTGTTTGTGGATTTAATTACAATAATTGTTACATAAAACCGCATAGACTTGAACAGAACTTGAACTAAAAAGAAGCCTCTGTCGTTATTGAATCATATAATGAGCATGCAAAAGTTGAAATGACAGATAATTGGGCTTGAAAATTCCATGCATTCCAGCATATGCACGTGTAAGACTCGATTCTTAAGAACCAATTCATTAAAAATGAATAACTCGACCTATCAAAAATTTATGATCGGGTTGACTTCTACATCAGATTATGCAAGCAGCCTTGAAAATTGCACATTAGTACAACAAAGAGATCTCAGAATTATTATCCTTTGTAATCAACAACACCTTCTGGAGCAATTTGAAAGCGTGCTTCAGCTTCTGGTAAGCAGGGTGAGCTGATCACTTTGCAAATGCACTCCTCACCTCGACCTTTGCGGAGGGAAAGCCTATTATTGTGAAGAAACAGAAAGGCCATGGTGCTTGGAATTATTAATTTTAAAACATAATTCATCTATAACTGTTGATAGGACAAGTAACAGAAGAAAATTAAGGTCATTTTCCAAACCTTATGGTAGAAGCATGAGCTATGTTGTTTCCTCCAATAGGCTTCACTTGGGGACCTGCAAACATGGCAGAACCATCTACTTGGGCAACAACTTGATTGGTCACCACAACTGCCACACCAAACTAGACACAACAATCCATAAGTATACACTTTCTATCATCTTCATGATTCTTGCAATTCAAACCCCAGTATGAATCATGTATGAATGTATTACGTGATTGCTCTTGTGCATTAATGAAATATAAGTTGCATCTATTTCAAAAGAAATACAGTCAACGGAACCCTTTTTTAATGATAAAAAGGGCCTACCTCATCTGCCATTTTCTGAAGACTTCTAAGAAACTTGGCAAGATGCATCTGCCTTGCTGACAATTCTCCTCTGCCTACAAAATCTGTTCTATAAAGTGATGTAGCACTATCCACAATCATCAGAGCAATCCTGTCAACAGTGAAATCCAATGCATGAAAGAACATATATAAGAACAATTCTGGAAAGCCCAGCAAATAGAGGAAACATTTAAAATATTTGGTGTCAGAAATGCAAAGTCATAGAATAGTGAATAATTTCATACGTGATAATTAGTCATGGAAACGTTGCAATATTTTGCCCTTCAAATAAGAAGCCACTAAAATTTTACATAAAACATTGTCATTCTCTCTGGGATATTGACTTTTATATCTTTTCTGATTGCACTTAGCAAGATGCATCACTTTAATCCTTTGTTCAACAAGTTACATCCCAAAGAGCCTTTCGCTCTCAGAGAGGGATTTGACCTTCAATATCAATCCCTGGATAGGAATTTTTGGGAAAATCATCCCCATTTGAAGAGTATAGAATTTAAAAGTACTGCAATTTATGCCCCAATCCTCTTCTAGTTTTCCTGTGCAAACATCTATGCAAATTTGAAAAATATATAATTGGTTAAACAGTCTAAAGTGAGGTACTTGTTTCAGTTCTGCAGTAATTTCAAAGAAATTGCACTTCAAACACCTCTGTAACCGCATGGAGGGATTAAGACAACCAAATTAAAAATAAGCATCATGGAGGGATTCAAACAGTCAAATTAAAAGTAAACAGCGTGGAAGGCTTAAATCAGTGAACTATATAGAGAGTTTGAAACAGTCAGAAAAAAATGAAGTTAAAATTGCATGAAACAGGAAACATTTCTGAAATGTTGAGTTTCAAAATATATGAAACAGAATAAGTTGGAGTCTCTAAGAAAAGCACACAGTAGAGATATTGCCAAAAATAAGCACCTAAATCCTTCAGTAGGTTTAATCTGTAAGAATAATTTCTTGTTTCTAAAACACATATACTTTTGCAACAAACAAAAAATGAAAGGTGTTGCATCTTGAACCATTTAAGGCATAAACAAGATTCAGTAGCACATGCAGAACTTAACAGTAAACAAAGTTCCATACCTTGTCTCTGCCATCATAGAAGCTGCTTCCAGCAACAACCTAGATTGATGATCTGTATTATATGCTCTGGCATAGGCAACGTTCTCCAACACATCTGCCCCATTGAGCCCAAACCTGCAGGACCGCAAAATATTAAAAGTTTGACTATTCAGTCTTTCAAAACCAAAAGTAAAAAGCTCTTCATACCTTTCTGCAATCTGTAAAAGCCATTGCGGTCTGAAGGTTCCTTCGGCATCAATATATAGTGCTTTGCCTTCACCACCTCCTTGATCTAAGGGCAACTGAAAAAGGAATACCTTCAATTTCTCATTGGAAAAACACTTTGTGATAGGAAAGATCCAAGACGTTAAATTTAAAACCCCCATTCATGAAAACAAGTTCTTAAGAAGTAGCATTTCTTAGAGAAGCAAGCCTCATATTGAACCTTAACCATCCTATGAATCTCAAACCTTCTGAGGACAAAATCATTAAACAGAAGCAGTTCATGAACCAAGTTGTTGATGAACCATACTATAAACAAATGTTGCACACATGGTGTCGATGAACATATCATAGAGGGTCCAAAAAGAAACTTATCGACAACATCAGGGAAAATAATGGAAAATATTAGAAAATATCAGCAAGCTTGAAAAATAAAAATAAAAATATTCAACCAATAAACATTTGAAGCAACCCCCTCCCTCTAGCCCTTTTATAGGCAAGTTTTAACAATGAATAACCCTTTGGTCGTCAATAACCCTCTTCAAACTAAGCAATATAAATCCAAAAAACTCCTCACTCAGCTGATGTTTTGCCAATATTTTGCTGATATGTCACAAAAATTTCAAAATATCATGATATTATCAAATTTAATATTTTTTAAAAAACATTTTTCCAGCCATAATATTGCTAAGCTGACAGAATTGTAGTATATCATGATGTCAGCGGTAATTTTTCAATATTTCCTCTGCTTTCCCTCTTCAAACTGAGCAATATAAATCCAAAAAACTCTTGATTCAGCTGATATTTTGCCAATATTTTGCTGATATTTTGCCATTTGAGCTTGTTTCTCATCAGCTCACCCCTTAAGCTACCATCCACATAGGCATAATAAAATGCTGGATAGGGGTCCAGGCAGGGCTCCATGTCAATACTTTCAAATGGGCATCCTGCCACGGTGCAGATATCTTTGGGGTTATCTGATTTGTGAATGGCAGAGCATGAATCAGAGCTGCAGAATTCACACCTGCTTGAATGAGACTGAAAGGCTGAGAATGTGGGGATGTCTGAATCTCACACATTATGCATTCAAATGAAGGATTTGAGGAGTTTTCAGTACATGGCACCCATACAAGGTCACTTCCAGTGTCCATGAAGACTTCCAGTTTCTGTGGTGGGATACCCTTCCTATGATCCAAGTTTCCTAACATCAATGAACACCGTTAGCGCTTGCAGTGTCTCATAACCATCATAAAGTATGATATTGAACCTCTAGATCCACAAGCATCTCAAACTAGTGAATAACTATCTATCATCCACTACGTCCTCTCTTCTTTGAATATGAAAATGTTTCTCTTTAGCACTTCTTTGCAGAACGATGGGCGTTCTCTATTGCCAATACATGGCTCTAATACATGACCTACTCTACACATGGCAATGCCCTCATCCACTCATCAACAAATGGTTTCTCTCACGTGCCAATGCACCCTTCACATAGCCTTGATGACATCCTACCCTACACACAACAATGCCCTCATCCCTCATTAACAGGTGGCCTCCCTTTGCACGACAATGCTCCCTTCACAATTGTATTCTTGCACAACTCCATAATCATCTTCTAGGTGTAGTTAAATGCCACACTAACCTTGATAACTATGTCTCATACCATTTTCCATATAATTTATGATTAGACAAATATGAACTATTCATATTTCATTTTCACTTAACTAAAATGGACAAGGAAATTGTGAAGGAGTAGTAACTTTGACCTCCTATAGTGTTCTTTCCAAGGTTCTAGTACTTAGTGGAGCGAGTCCAACTGCTCGAGTAGAATTCATGATCTCTATGACTATATGCATGTTGTTGTTTGATTCAAGATAAATAATTCTTTTGTGAATCCCTTTGCTTCACAAATATTCCCTTGAACCTGTCTATCTTTAAGTTTTAAGTTGATGGGTTAGCAGCTACCTCTTACTGTGATGATTCTCCTTTCCTTAGCAATCACATGTAAGCTCTATTCAACTTGTTGTGGTGGCTCTATTTAAATTATTTCAACAACTGGTGGCTTTTTATATGTGCTATAATTTTTGACATAATCGCTTCAAATCTCTGAAATCCAGTGGTGGCAGCATGTATTGCATCACATTCACATCTCAACACTCTCATGTTCTTTCTTCTTCCTTCACCCATGATTTAGTTAATTTTGTTCTTTGTTCTTTCTTCACTCATGATTCAGTTAATTTTGAAACTGATTTTGAACTTCTTCACAAATAACCATGGGTTTTGCTATTTTAATTTTGAAACTGATTTTGAACTTCTTCACAAATAACCATGGGTTTTGCTATTTTAATTTTGAAACTGATTTGAACTTCTTCACAAGTAACTACAGACTCAGGCTCATAAGATTCTAACACCATGTTCAGCTTGTAAACAAGACAAACAACTGATTTAACAGTTACAATAAAGTCAATATATAAAATGAGATTGATACGCTCTTATATCATCAACGAGGTAGTTCTTCTCCCATCACACCATTACATCTTAAATGTCTTTTTAATTAAGAACATTACTCAAAACTTATACTCTAAAACATATTCATGTAAACACTTCAAACTATGTTTTCCAATCTTCTTAAAACACCAAAATGACTCTAAATGGTCCCATTCTTTCCTGAATAAGCCTTCGGCCTGTTGTTATGGACCTCGATAAAACAAGAAATTCAAAATTTTGCTTAAATACACAGAAGTTTTGTCCAATCCTCCTCTCTGGTCTTCTCTACACAGTCACACATATGGCAATTACAACAACTTTATTGTCTCTATCTTTATGCATAGGTGTCTCAAATTTGGCCATTTTATTTTATTTCCACAACACTCAACCTCACAATCAAATCGCTAATTAGAAAATGACTGAATTCACGCATAAGACATCCATTCCAACAGTAGCTGCACCGCACTTGCAATGCAGTGCAAAATTTAAGAAATAATCAGAGAGCTCACTGCAAGAGTCCCAGTCAAAATTTGATGCGTATGGGTCCCTTTTCGGTGCAATTGGGCCCCTGTGTGTGTTGTTGAGGGCGTCCTTGGAAGACTGGCATGTAGCTTATTGTGCCTCTTGTACAATGATTACTTCATTTCTCTACTTCCCTTCAATATTCTACCAACTACATTAATTAATTAAGCATTGGTCCATTATCATCATTAGGAAGCCGCCCATAGCCGAGTTTTGAGATTCTTAGGACCACTTTGATGAACTTTTTGAAGACAATAAAGCAAGCAGAGGGAGTTCTTCTCATTTGGGGAATGCCCAGAGTCTGTCCTGTTTTTCAGATATGGGTTCATATAATTTAGTCCTGAGTTTGATGTTTTCACTCTGTTTAAGCCAATTTTGGAGGGAGTCTGCCTGTGTTTTGGAGGAAAATGGAGGTGGTCTCGTGGTGAGTCTGAAACACAGAGGCTTTAGGAGCATGAAGGCCATGAATGCCTTTGAATTGCTCAGGGTTTCAAGCAACCGAAGCTCAACTAGGTTTCATTCTCTGGGAAGAAGCAGACATGGCCACAAGCAGCATTCACTGGATATCTCATTGCCTCTGAGTGCAGGGAGTGACTACATAATGCCAGTAATGTAGAATTAAGAGCAGAATGAGAGGTTTGTTGCCTCAAAGTTCAAACAGCCATATCTTTATACGAGCTTCAAACTAGTGCCCTCAAATATGCAGCTAATGAGTAGTATTATTTTGCCCCAATCAACCATCAACCATTTTCTTCCATGCGAACACCATAATGAACTGCAGCGCCCACCTATAAATGATAAGATCCCATTTATATTTATTACATTAGCCATATCAAAGGCAAGCGGCCACGCCAGGATGAACCCTCTGCAACTAAGGTAGCATCTGGTGCCTGAAATGGTTGGCTCTTTGTTTTCATGACAATGGTTAATACAGCTGGCTGGCACTGGTGAAACCCATGGGAACCAATTTTGAGGCTGCTAGAGGCAATAATCATATGAATACAAGCCACCCACTGAATTTTTCATGTTTTCAAAAATAGAACTATAAAAAAAGTGGGCTAAGGGATAAAGTTGACATGCCTGCTTCAATAATTTTATCAACCTTGGCATCACTGAGGCCCTTGATCTGCACAAGCTCTTTCTTGGGAGAATATGCAACAGCTTCTACCGTGCAGTGCCCGGCATCCTTGAGTTTTTTAATATCAACAACAGATATCCCACAGGCCTGATACAACAAAAGCATCCAGAGATCAAATTCATTTCAAAGAAATTGCATTGCATTGTTCTTGGCTTTGAAAGGAATTTGAAACTTATTACCTGAAGTTGTTCAATGGGGTAGGGTCCATGCTGCAGCTCCTCTACATTTTCTTCTTCCTGCGGAATCTGCTGTTGCTTGCATTGTTGTTGTTCCATCGGAATATTACTGAGAAAGCAAGTTAAGAGAGAAACCCAATAAGAAAGAAGGTTGTCTCGTGACTCCGAGTTGGCCCTTCGATCGGTTTCAGGTTGTCTGATGGGTCGATGGATGATCCTGGTGTTGCTCTGTAGAGGGGCCAAAGAAGAGGCTGCAGAGTGACTCTGGTTTTGAATTTGGTGTGGGTGCCAAAGTTATTTATATTAAATCCATTTTTAATCATTTAGTCTATTTAAAATAAAAGCAGGGGACAGGTTTCTCCCCAAGATTTCGTTGGATGTTCCTAATGTTATGAGAACTCCGATGGCTAAATAAGTTTAGCTGGAGAAGTGCTTCTTTCTTTTACCAAAATTTTTACAATGAAATTTTTTTCTTATTTTTAATTTTGTTCTCGGGGTTTGGTAGGTTTATTTTTTATTTTAATTTTAGATTTATTAATCAAATTATTTAAAATGTAACTTTTTTACATTTTAAAACTTTAAGTATGAACGTTTTTAAGGTACTAAAACACTGTGTTTAAAATTTGGAGTGAAGGTGGATAGAGTGTCTAACACATGGATAGATTTAAAACCATTACACACTGAAAACTCCATAAATTTAAACACAGTTTTCTTTTTTTTTTGGTATATTAAGAAATTTGTCTCATCTACACACTTTATAGATGCAGTGTAAAAAAAATAACAATTAAGCATTACTATTATTATTTTATTTTTGTTTTTATAAACTATTATAAAATTTATTGAAATATAATTTTTTCTTTATATCTAAAAATAATAGGATAAAAAATTTAAATTAAATAGATTTAGTTTTTTTTTTTATGATAATTGTTAATGTCCACTAAGATCACTTTGCTCTATTGGACTGAAGCGTCGGATGTGCGACGACGCTTTCCAAAGGCGTCGTCTCTTAAGCGATGCTTACTAACGCGTCGTCGCCTAACCAACGGTTATGAGAATAGTCGTCACTTCACCGACGCTTGTGGCCACATTTACAAAAAAAAATTGTATCCTTGTGATTTTTGGTAAGTTTAAAAAGAGAAATCCACGCGCCGTCGGATTTTGGATCGAAATGTAGTAGTGACCATGCTTAGGCAACAAAATATCATAAACAATTACGCAATCTTATTGTCATGCAACCATTCAATATCCCCCTACACCCATTTCATGGAAGGTCACCCTTTAAGAAGATAAAATGCTTTAGTTCACTAGTTTTCAAAAAGTGTTGCAACTCATTGGATATGCAATCATATTCCTCATACAAAAAAAATGAACACATCTTGTTTAACCAGGGCCAACATGTACAAAGTTCTTAATGGGAAAATGGTTCATTAATTTGTGTTAATCTCTATATGAAGATTATTATATAAGAACAAAAATTGGAGTTGGATGTGGTGCCTCTATGTTAATTATTTGAGTATTATGGTAAAAGTCTTTGTAGCATAATCAAGGAGCCTCTTATCGACTCTCTTGCAACATTTGTGTTGCACCAAGTACTTGCATCACTCTAAAGAAAGGTGAAGGCATAGCATTCACTGTGATGTACAAGAATGCATGAACAATGCCATAATTAGCCTCTCATAGCCCATCCTCACCCACAAATGTCAAAATGACAAGTTCTTGCCTTGCTCTCTCGAAGAATGAGAAGTTTCTCAAGAACAATGGATGGCAACCATTGTCATGAATGCTAAGCTAGCCAATGATGGATAGGAGTCCACTTTAAATGAAAACATAATTGATGTTCATGGATTTGTGTGATTGCCTCCTCTCATGCCTTAATGGTAAAGCTTTAGGGTTGCTATATTTTGGGTGCTAAGTGACATTTATGGAAAATCACTAAATGTGAATTCCTAGTTGCCAATTTTGATAACTATTTTTATGCTCTTTAAGTAATTTGGATTAACATTTTAAATGATATTAGGTTGTGACATAAGCTACACAACCCATTGTTTATGTATAAATGTGTAAAATGTACATTGATATTATTAATAGTTAAAAGAAGCAGTATACAAACAAACAAACTCATCATATCAAAATCACTCTGAATAAGAGCAACAATCAATAGCACTCACCTTCCTTCACATGACAAATGGACTAACTTTGGAGAATTCTATCAAAGTAATATTTATCCCATCATGCAATCATAACATAGCAATAATTATGTATTTTAACTCACTAAACACATAAGGGATATCTTTTTCATAGGAGGGGCTACCCACCTACTTTAAGCTTGGACTTCAATATTTGTCATGGTCAGTGATAGTGTGATAGTGTTCATTATTACTTGATATTTTCACCTACAATTTAATCTACCTTCATTCACCATGTCCTAAATCATCAATCTTATAAGCAACGAGCATTGATACTTTGAAAATAAACATATAACACTCCTTTCTAGTGGGACCTAATGATGCCTATTACAACTAATATTGAATGCAACTACCATTAGTACTTTAAAAATAAACACATACCTCTCCTTCCTAATGACACCTACTACATCTAATCTACCTTCATATCTGAATATGTATCTGTTCCCATGCAAGAAAGCTTTATATTCATGCATTTTCAATCTGTCCATCACGGTGTTTTATTGATCATTGGCTGAGAATTCGTTCATAGGAGGGAGAAACCTTTAAAATGTTTCATTTTGCAAGTTCCTCTTCAATCTATCCATCACGATGTTTGATTGACCATTGGCTAAGACATCTTCCTCCGCATGACGCTTTCATCGATGTATTGGAGAAGGATATATATTCTTCCAAAGTGTGTCTCCAAATCTAACCATTGGGAATTATTGCAAGGATGACAACGCAATATGTAAAGACCATATCCCCAGGTTGCTGCACTCAACATCACTGAAAATCCTCACAAAAACACCATCAATCCTTGAAATTATAGAAAAGGTTGGCATGCCTCAGAACAACTTCTAATGTGGCAATCTTGGAAATGAACTTGCCGGAAGTGGCAGTTTCTGAACAAAATAATATTCTTAATGGCATGGATAAGTGTCTTAGCCTCCAAGGATTGTATTGATAAGTGTACACAAGTGGAAAAACAAAAAGCCAAGAGAGTACAAAAGAAGGCACAGGAGAATCTCCGAACTGTACACTCTTCATTAGTAATCAATTTATAGAATACAGATGGGTACAATGCACTACCACATGTACAAGGAGAGAGAGATAGTGGCATCGATGTGTTGTCAAAATAAATAAGAAAGTTACAATTGGAAAATTGGACAATTACTCATAATTTCTTGTTATGAATTGATAAGCCAAAAAGTAATTTCCAGCTTCAGTAGGCGGTGGCAAAGGATATATTCTTTCTGCACCTCTTTAACATTATTAAACACAAATCTTATGTTAGGTACATAGTCCACCTCCATCTGACTAGGCATCTTCTCTTAATCTGCATAAATCTTCTGTGATTGTGGGTGTGATTTTCTCTCCTACCAAGAAAGCATGCACCTGTTTATTGATCTCAATCCAACTGCACCCTGGCGTTTTTTCTATTCTCCCATCTTTCATCATTTTCCTCAACTTTTGAACATGGTTCCACTTGCCAACCACTACATAGATGTTTGACAACATCACATAAGGTGCAACATTGTTAGGATCCAACTTGAAAAGGCATTCTGCCATATTTTATGCTAAATCTATATTAATATGGACCCTGCAAGCAACAAGTAAAGAACCTCATATGGTAGCATTAGGTTCAATTGGAATTTTCTTGATAAAATCTTGAGCATCATCTAGGAGCCCAGCACGGCCAAGCAGATCAACCATGCAGCTATAGTGCTCCATTGTAGGTGTGATGCGATAATATTGACTCATAGACTCGAAGTACTGCCAGCCATCATTCACTAAGCCTGCATGACAACATGCCGACAGAACACCAAGGAAGGTAATATGGTCTGGATTACAACCACAATGTTTCATTTCTTCAAAAAGTTGGAGGCTTTGTTTTCCAAGACCATGCATGGCATACCCAAATTCTAACGCACCATTCCCAGTGTAGTTATTACGATTTTAAAGCAGACACACATCCATAAAAGCAAGGACTGAGACAGTCACATCAATAAGAAATTGTCATGGATTTTAAACTGGCATGCCCAAATGGTAACATGCCATTACCAATACCCTGAAATTGATGTGGATTCTAAACTGGCATGCCCAAACGGTAACATGCCATTCCCAATACCCTGAAATTGACATGGATTCTAAAATGGCATGACCAAACAGTAACATGCCATTCCCAATACCCTGAAATTGACATGGATTCTAAAATGGCATGACCAAACAGTAACATGCCATTCCCAATACCCTGAAATTGACATTTATTCTAAACTGGCATGCTCAAATGGTAACATGCCATGAATTATAAATCGGCATGCCAAAATGGTAATATGCCATACCCAATGCCCTAAACTCGATTCCGAGCTGTCCCAAATAAAAAACCAAAAAAACAGCAACCAAACCAATTTTAAGCACAACCACATAAAAGATTCAATGGTAACAAATCAGATTACTAACATCCACAACGCAGCAGATCAAAATTAACTAGCATACCCAGATGCTAACAGAACATTCCCGATGGATTTGAATTGATTTCAATAGAGATCCAATCACAAACAGCGAACATAAAGAGCCCTACATCTATCTAATACAAACTGCCATAAATTTTGCACTATTCCCGAATGGCAGCATGTCGATTCCCAGCGCCTTGAAATGAATTTCAAGCAAAACAAAATGAATAAATCTACATACATACAGACACATATACGAATTAACAGAAACCAAAACA
>LPNX010977948.1:3737-39533 GCA_001517045.1 Pseudotsuga menziesii
ATGGAGGCAAATCGGCTAGGTTTCGGCGCGGCAACCAATGCAACAGACAGGTCGCGGACCGGGGGTTTAAAGGCAACAGGCGCGGTTTAGGGCGCGGGGGTTTTTTGACAGCGACGGTCGAAACCGCGGGTTTGGGCAGAACAGGGCGGTCTTGGGCGCAGGATTCTGGATGGCAGCGGCGGTCGAAACTGCGGGTTAGGGCCGAACAGGGGCGGTCTTGGGCCCAGGTTGCTGGATGGCAGCGGCGGTCGAAACCGCGGGTTAGGGCCGAACAGGGGCGGTCTTGGGCCCAGGTTGCTGGATGGCAGCGGCGGTCGAAACCGCGGGTTAGGGCCGAACAGGGGCGGTCTTGGGCGCAGGCTTCTGGATGGCAGCGGCGGTCGAAACCGCGAGTTCTGGGCGAACAGGCGCGGTCGATGCCGTGGGTCGGTAAGTGGCTGCGGCGGTCAAAACCGCGAGTTCTGGGCGAACAGGCACGGTCGATGCCGTGGGTCAGTAAGTGGCTGCGGCGGTCAAAACCGCGGGTTCTGGGCGAACAGGCGCGGTCGCGGCCGCGTGTGCGGAAGAAAAAGCGGTGGTTTCCGGCGGCCGAAAACGACAGCCGAAAGTACAGTATGGAAAAAAAAAGATAAAATGAAAAGGACAGCGGAGTTGCCAAAACTGTAGCTAGGGTTTTCACCCTAGCTTGTGCTGATGAGCACCTACTAAGGAATCTGGATTCCTTAGTAGCAGTTCAATAATGTAAATAATAACAGACAGAAATAACAACTAAGCTAAAGCAGTAAAAGTAAAGAACAATAAGTAAAACTGTAAATAAATGAATAATGGTGGTTTTGATTAAGATTACCTCCAATGAGGAGGTTGGTGGAGTCCGTTGCGCTGATCCGATGTCGGTGGCTCCGAGCTCCAAGCTGCTCCTTCTCCTTCTCTGATGGTGGAAAATAGGCCAAAAGGGTTCTCAATGATGAAAATAGCTTGATGGTAAGCTAGGGTTTCACGAGATGTTTTGGCAGAGTAAGGGTGCTATGACTGTGGATATGAAAAGAGGGGGCTTCACCACTTATTTATAGTTTTTTAGTGGTGGAGTGCTTGCCCATGGTTTTTTGGAAACCATGTGGTTTAGGGCAGCTTGTTTAGGGTTTTTGCTGTTTTAGGGTTTTCCTCCTTTTTCCTCATTATTTTTATTCCTTTTTCTCCCCTTTTGGGGATTTTTTCTATTTTTTAAAGGAATTTTGGTTATTTTTTGAGGAAAAAAGGGGTTTTTTGGCCTTTTGGAGGCATTTTAGGCCTTTTGGAGGCTTTTTAGTGGGATTTTATGGAAAATATGGTAGGCAAATGGACAAATGAGCCATGTAGTGAGGTAGATGAGGTAGTTAACCATTTTTGGGTGTTAACACTACCTACGGGAGGGAAAGAGAGTATTTTCCTTTGTTTCAAAACCAAAATAATTTCCAAACAACAATCTTGAAAACAAAATCAAAGACAAGCAACAATTTCCAAACTAATTTCTCTTTTCTGAAAGCAATCAAAAGGGGAAGAGTCTCTTTTCCTAAAAGAAAATCAAGAAGCACACTACATGCATATGCACTCTATTTTTCAATTTTTCTTAAGACATAGATAAATATAACTTAAAACTACCATATTTTTTATTTTGATGAGATATTACTAAATGCATAAGAGACAAAATAACATAAAGAGCTTGAAATATTGTAAGGCCAATCAGATATCCAATGTCTAATGGTCAATGATGATAATAAGCTAATCTCAGTAAAAAAATTTCTTTTTTAAAGGAGGAAAAATAAGTTCTCTATGAAAACAAAAAATGAAACCAAGATGCTAATCAAATGTTTTTCTTTCAGTCTATATAAGAGAAATAAAAAGAGATCTTACTAACACCCTAAGCCTTTCAGAAAACAAGAACTCTTATCACAATCACAACCAACAAGTATAGAAGTGAATGAACAATCAATAAGCCTAATCTAGATTTTTAATTTTCCAATCTAACCAATCTTTAACCATAAAATTTCAAACCACAAGCATCAGATTCTAACGCACAAGCCTGACAGTGCAGGGTTGAAAGAAAATCAACTCAATTTTTTTTGCAAAAATGAGAAAAAGTGGTCTTGGAATAAGGCCTACCTGGCACCGCACTGCAGGGGTCTTGATAGAGCGGTTCTGGACCAGCACTGCTTCTCACCAACAGGACTTAGGTGGTGGCACCATGTGATGCTAACTATGTTTAGTCGGTGGCACCGCTTCTCACCAACTACATAAGAGCGGTTCCCTATATAAATCCAAAACACAAAGGAGAATGACATATCAAGTTAGAAAAAGATCACATCGAGGTAAAAACTGATAGATTGAGAGTAAAAAAGAGCATAAAAGGTCGAAATAATTCAGATCTAGAAAGATCTAGAAGTTTCAAACCAAAATACATTGAGTCAGATAGCAGATCCGACTTAAGAGAGTTGGAGATGGAGCCTGGATTCAGACAAGAGTTGAAGAACTGAGGAAGATTAGATCAACTGATACATATATCTACTCCCCAGTGGAGTCACCATATTTGTAAGTAGGAATATTTCACCTTTTGCGGACAGAAGCTGTTCCTCTGGTCTGAATGGTTCAGATCCAGAACAAATGAGTGAACAACAAAGGATGAAGACCCTCCCTGGATGTCGTAGACACCTGGAATGCTGCTTCGATAGTGAACCTGTGTGCTTGCAACCAGATCAAACATGCAAACACATCAAAGCTACCAGAACATCATCTATGTATCCATGTTAGTGACTAAGGAATCTAACAACATATACATGCGAAATCAAAACAACAATAATGTGGGACGGAAATCAGCTTTGCATTAAGATTTATGGAGAGGTTTACAACCAATTAAGCCTTAGTGTCAACATGCATCTCCATGAAACCAACACTTCATCCCCATAAGCTCCAACTTTGCTCCCTATGCTCTCCAATGGATTAGGCCAAGTGGTCAATCCAACAACATAACAATACCTCTATAGTTCTCCCCCTCAAATGATGGACATGAGCTTGTATTTATAAGGCTCAATGGATAGGAAAGGTTGAGATATTTGTGGATGAGGTGGCCTCTAAGATCCTATGATGGGGGATCTCGAGCTCAACTGACCCACTATGATAGGGATAAGGGAGGAGATGAGGCTGGTGATCTAGAAGCCTTGCAAAACTTCTCTTTTTCCCATTTTACCCAGGGTACCACTTTTATCCTCTTATGATAGAGCGGTTTATATAAGAATCGCTTATAGACAAAGGGCCACAGGCGGTGGCACCGCTTATGGAAAACATGATATAGGAGGTGCGAGCAAGGCACCGCTCATGGTTAATAGGGAAAGTGTGGTGCTGCGTATTTTTATGTAGAATTGACAAACAACACGGGTTTCCACTCCAAGTGCTGGGATTAAGGGCAAATATGTATGTCAAAGGTCTTATCACATGGTGGTGATAGGATTTGGGTATAACAGTTCATGATGTCTAGTTTTCCATCGAGTCTTCTTTCTAATACTAGAACAACTTCCTCTTTGATTTCTTTCTTAAGCACTGCATTGTTATTTTTCATTTCTTCCTTCCAACATTTTTGGTTGGTGATGAGGGCCTTGACACCCTTCTCCTGTCACGTCCTCGCCCCTCATATCGATGATGGAAAGGACGTGACCATCACACTAACTGTCAAACGGGAAAAATAGCGCCATGAACATGCATTGGATTAACAACATGTATAAAAATATAAAACATACAATTATATAGTGGAAGCAATCATCCATATAAGCATTCATATGATTATACACATATTCATTAATGTACATCAGGAACAAAAGCATTCCCTCAAGCATTCCTCATGTTCATAATAATTCATAAGCAAATACAATTGCAGGGACAAAATACACAAGAATACTTATCTTGAAAAGAAGTTGGCCCGCCGTCCTTGCAACGTTCCACCCAACTGTAGGCTAGTGTGCTCATCAATATCTCAGCAACACTGCCACCCCTGAGTTGGGCATGATTCCACAAGGATCTAGGGAACAACAGCAGGCTCACACATAGCCCAAATCAAGCATCCACAGTCAAGCCAACACACAGTTGGGTTTCACAGACTTACACAGGAACATAGCGAAAGTTTATACCAGTCACAACCAAGCCAACCGATGGGTGTATCAGGCCACCATCCAAGCCATCCTTCCAGTTGGGTTTATCAGGCTGACACAAATAGGGTAATATACTACTAGGTTTATCAAGCCAACAACTAAGCCAGCTAATAGTTGGTTTATCAGACTACAGTCATCCAAACCAACACTCACTTTAAGGACCATCCAAGCCAACACAGTGGGTTTATCAGGCTGTCAGCTAACAAGAAAATACACCGCTGGGTTTATCAGGCTTACAATGAAGCTAGCTAACCAGTAAATGCATTGCTGGGTTTATCAGGCTAAACAACCAAGCCAACATTTACACAGATACACTGTTGGGTTTATCAGGCTAAACATCCAAGTCAGCATTCACATAAAGAACCAGCCAAGGATTTCACATAAGGCCAAATACAACAAGACACAACCAAGCCAATAGATGGGTTTATTAGGATATCAGCCAAGCCATCCTTCAAGTTAGGTTTGTCAAGCTTCTAAGGTAGTGGACATGAAGAACTACTAAGCTAGTGATCTCATTCACAGAGCTAAGGACACCTTCATAAGATCTATCTGGCTCAGAAACCACATGGTCTACACACCCAACACAAGGAAGTGTTCCCTTCTCTGCTCCATAGTCCCTCAGGCTACCCGTTCCCTTCTATTTCTCTTCAGGATGTGCAGAGCAGGTTCACCAACAACTCTTATATTATTGTGAGGTTCCAAACCAGGTTTATCAAGCACATTCTATGTCTCTTCCACTCCTTATCTTGCATATAGTTCATACCAAAAGAACAGAGGTATACACAACAATTTCTAGGCTTTGGAATTGTGGGAAAACATACCGGGGAACCAAAATCAGAAGTTCAACTGAGGGAAAACAACCCCCTAACAGCAATTTGATTTCACCAAATGATCAATGGCTATATGTGGCCAAAACAAGCTCAGCAATCACCCAAATGATGGTCTTCTTTTCTATTCGTTGTGCAACTACAACATGAGATTTCTCACTCTAGACATGAACACAAACACCACCTAGTAGAGATCCCAACCCCTCAATGCTTTCAAAGCCACTTCCCAGCCATGGGAAAAACATAGGGAACTGCAAACGCAAATGGGAAACACCCCCGACAGCTCTAAGGACGCAAGGAAGAGAGAAGCATGGATGCCCCCAGGCATCACACGCATACAACAACTAGAATCGTGGGAAATGAGAGCTTCCTGAACTTCCTCCCGCATGAGAAGAAATCTGCTGCCCTGCATGCATGAGGAAAAATGCTACCCTCCACATGAGGAATGCCGCTAGCCTCCCTCACATGAGGGAAAAATGGTTGAACTTCTCTTGGGAATGGATTTCATTAAAGACTGAAGACCCTTCTAGAAGTGACGGCTGTCCACACCTCCCAAGCCCTAAGGCAATAAATTCCCTCACCTACTTAGCTGACTAGGAATAAAAGACAAAAAGGGTAGTTAACCATTTCATGGGTTTTCCCCTTTGGACAAGGATTTTCCCCCATTTGCTCAAGGTTCAATAATTCCCCCTCCATAGTCCTTGTGAAATCATGCCCCCATCTCTTTAACGTTGCGGTGTGTAGCTAGTCGTGGTATTTTATTAATTAGCATTTTACATGATGTCTCAACATATTGTACCTGGCTAGCACATAAACCATCGACATCGGTTTTAATCGCCAAAACATAAAACACTAAATCCATGGTGGTGCCTTTTCCTTGGACTCCACACCATGATTTATTACAATATTTACATCATATGCAATTTAATACCAAGGGGTCAAAACCAGGGTGTTACATTCCCCTCCCCCTTCAATAGCACCATCCTCAGTGATTTACAAAAAATAACAATTGCTACATTCGCACCTCCCTTAGTGCTCTGCAAAATTGAACAAAATGGATGTTCCAATTGCGTGGCATCCTCTAACTCCCATGTAGACTCTTCAGGACCATAGTGCTTCTTCTGCACCTTTATCTGTCCGACGGCACGATCTGGAATCTTGTCCAAGTCCTTGCTTGCATGCATTAGCACACACCAGGTGATCTTTCTCTGATCTTGGAGAATCCTTCTTCTCAACTTGGAACATTTCCGATGTATTCAACAACCAACAATACCTATGCTCAAGCCCCAATCAATGAGTCAATTCCCATGTTAGTATTCATAATAATTTCCAAAATCATAGACGGATCACATGCACATGTATATTGAGATAAAATTGACAAGAAAATGTCAAGTGAACCAAATACTTATCTGCATAAGTATCTTCCTTGGTTCCACAGGTATCCAACTTGGCTTTATACAACCATGGCAGCCACAAAACTACCCCACCCCACACAAGGATGGTACATCTTCTCTGTGATACAGTCCCTTGAGTGTACCCACCCTTTCGGTGCTCTCTAGAATGTGCATTTAAAAGGTATCCAAATTTTTGCAAGCCTCAGAGCACCTGCAAATACCTCTCAACTGAGGTCTAACAACTCCATTATTGAGCCCAACACCTCTTCGAGTGCCTCAATAGTAGTTCTGTTCAAGAGGCTGAACCTCCTCTAGGTTGTTACAAAGTTCAGGTTCTTCCCTTCCGAACACCACAATTAATTCAATTCATATGTCAGATTCATTTCTATAGGATGCAATCTATAACAAGATTTTCAAAATCATGGCGGCATTATATGCCCATGTATATTTACAGAAAATCAACAACAACAAAATTCGATAAGTGAACTGAATACTTATCTGTATAACATCTCTCAACCAAGATCCATTCAGCCCCGCTTTAGATCCTAACACCTTCCTGGGTTCTCAATAACAGGTCTAGATTATGGGCCCAACACCTCTTCCAAGTGCTTACCAATGCTCAGGCGCTTCCTTTCTAGACATCATGATACCTAGGGGTTATTCTCTTCACGGAGCCCCCAGTCTCGTGACAGTCCCCTTACAGTGTGAATGTGTGTAGAAAGAAGTTTAACTGGATGTATTACAACCTAGGCATCCCAAGTGATGCATATCGGTGCCTAGTTGGCAGGGGGGGAAGAAGCTATGTACCCAAGTACATCTTTCCAGAGGAGACATGTACTCCTTCTACATGTTTTCACTATTTCACCTACGTTAAATACAAGCATGCAATTTACATCAGATGTTTTTATAAAATTTAAATCATAGGTTTCCAAACCTATACATTCCTTTGAGAATCTATGTACACCTTGTACATCCTTCCGAGGAACCATGTACACCCAGTACATCCTTCTGACGATCTCTATATCCCATACACATCCTTCCAAGAAGCTATGTAATCCAATGGCATACTTTCATCATCTCACCCATGTTACATAAAAGCATGCAGTTCACATGAGACGACATAGTAAATTTAATCAAAGAATTTCAAATCTATTTCATGCATACATGATTTCCCAATATCAAACAATCGATAACATTGTTAATCAAATAAAAATTTGAGTTCACAATTCTGCTCCCTGTAAAAGATCATATTTTTGCAACCATGAGGCCATCCTCATATTGTTTGGATTTTGCAAGTGGGAGTATTTATCCCCTACTTACACACACTGTTCCAAAACCTGTACATCCATATACAAGATGTCATCTTGACACAATTTTAAATCATCCAAATAGTCGTAGTTAGCAATAGAAAAATTCAATCATTAAATAATGCAAGACAAGCATATCCATGGTTAGCATAATTCAAAACCATCATAGGATATTATAGTCTCCTATAGTGAATAGAAAAACTTGCAATTTGAAGTTTTTTTTTAAAATATGTTCTCAGTCATCAGATCCTTCTCATGGCACATGGAAGCTTCCTGCCCTGGGTTTCATTGGGCACAACCATACTGCTCTGCTCATGTCATTCTACCTGAGTATTCAGGGAGTCCTCATATGTATGCCCATACATATAAGAGACATTCCCTCATGGAACCACAAATTCACATGTAGGCTTCCTCAACCTATACATAGACTCCACTTTTACCTGCAAAACCTTCCTTAGTGAACTTACTGCAATACCCTGCAAGTCCCACAATAGATTTTACACATGTTAACTTTCTTGGAGCAGTCCAACTCATAATTGCCTCAAACTTTTCGGGGTCTCCAGATATTCCTCTATCTGAAATAATGTGACCCAAATAATGAATTCTATCTTCATAGAAGTCACATTTGCTAAAACATACATACAACTTATGTTTCTTGAGCAATTTCAAAGTCAACCTCAAATGTTTTACATGTTCTTCCTCATTCTTAGACTCAAATAAGAATGCTATCAAGTAAATAAAAAACAAACCTGTCTAGATACTTACTAAAACATTATTCATGAGGCATCATAAGATCCATACCTTACTCTAAAGGTTGTCATATGAACATTTTCATCCTTGACTCTTACCTTGTTCAATGTCCGAACCAATACACAATCGGAGTGTATCATCTGTCTTTTTATCAACCCAAATTGGTGCTCCCCACTGGGAAACACTTGGCCTAACATATTTCATTTCCACCACTCTTGCAGTTGCCTCATCATCTCTAGGAAGTTGGGTGCACTCACCCTGCAGAGTGTCTTGTACACTGGTGCTTTACTTGGCACAAGTTTAATTGTCAAATCCATGTTGCTCTTTCGAGGAAGCCCTGGAACTTCATCTTTCTGGCCCCTGCATAACTCACTGGTAAATTGTCCAAAAATCCATGCCAAGAATCTTTTTCTGAGTAGTTCACCAAAATTTTCTGAAGTGTCAGCTCAATTTTCCTTTTCCAGCCGCTGCTCGTTGGCTCCACTTTCCTTTTCCAGCCACCGCTTGTTAGAAAAATTTTTAATTTCCTTCCGCAGTAGCGGAAATATTCCCGAATTTCATCCGTTGTTGCAGAAATATTTTCATCATTCTTTCGACTGGGCCCTCCGCTGTGCATAGGAAAACTTTTGGAGTTATACCCGCTGTGTCAAAAATATTTTCATACTTTCACTTGATCGAGCTTTCTACCGTAGCAGAAAACCTTCTAAGTCTTCTCCCGTTGTTGCAGCTCAGACTTTCTTTTCTTTCTGCCACCGTAGCAACTCCATCTTCCGTTGTCATTCGCCGCTTCAACGGCTCTTTCTTCATCTTTTATGCATTTTAGTGGCTCGATATTAATCATTCATCTGCCGTAGCAGCTACATATTCCCCTCTCATCTGCAGCTTCATCGGCTCAAAACTTCTTTTTCCCACCGCCGCTGCGGCTCAAATTTATTTTTCTCACCGCCGTTGCAACTCAAAACATCTTTTGCCCACCGCTGCTGCGGCTCAAAACTTGTTCTAATTTCCATTGCTATGGCTCAAATATTTTCTTCCACCCACCGTGCATCGACTCTTCTTAGCCAACATGGAATAATTTTCACGCTTAAAAACATTTTGCCTTCTTGTCGGCTCCATCTTGCCAATGCAGCCGTCGTTGCAGAGAGAACTTTGACTTTCGTCTACTACCAAACTGGCCAAGTATTCCACTGTTGCAGAAAAATATTCAACTTTCTCCTGCTGCTATGTGTCAGCTCCATATTTATACAACACAACCTCCATTGCGGCTCCCCTTTAAACAACATAGCCGCCACAACATCTTGACTCCAGCTTCCTCAACCGACAAGGAGAATACTCCAACACTTAGAAAATTTTAATAATTTTTTTCTGTCTGTCTTCTTTCTGTTGAACATAGAGGCTGATTCTGCCTTTGTCAGCTGCTCAACTTCGCCCATTAAGGCCCAATGCTACAACACTGCTCTAATACCACACTGTCATGTCCCCTCCCCTCATACCGACGATGGAGAGGATGCGACCATCACACTAACTGTCAAATGGGAAAAATATCCCCTTGAACATAAAGACATGAACATGCATAAGATTTAACAATATGTATAGAAATATAAAACATACAATTATATAGCGGAAGAAATCATCCATACAAGCATTCATAAGATTATACACATATTCATTAATGTACAGCAGAAAAAAAAGCATTCCCTCAAGCATTCTTCATGTTCATAATAATTCATAAGCAAATACAATTGCAGGGAAAAAATACACAAGAATACTTATCTTGAAAAGAAGTTGGCCCGCAACTAGCTACATCGCTGCAACGTTCCACCCAACCGTATGCTAGTGTGCTCATCAATCTCTCAACAAAATTTCCACCCCTGAGTTGGGCATGATTCCACAAGGATCTATGGAACAACAATAGGCTCACACATAGCCCAAATCAAGCATCCATAGTCAAGCCAACACAAATTTGGATTTCATAGACTTACACAAGCACATAGCCAAAGTTTACACCCATGACAACCAAGCCAACAGATGGGTTTATCAGTCCACTAGCCAAGCCATCCTTCCAATTGGGTTTATTAGGCTCACACAGACAGGGTAATATACTACTGGGTTTATCAGGCCAACAACCAAGCCAACTAACGGTTGGTTTATCATACTGCAGTCAATCAAGCCGAAACCCACTTTAAGGGCTAGCCAAGCCAACACAGTGGGTTTATTAGGCTGTCAGCTAACAAGTAAATACACCACTGGGTTTATCAAGCTAACAACCAAGCCAGCTAACCAGTAAATGCACTGTTGGGTTTATCAGGCTAAATAGCTAAGCCAACATTTACACAAATACACTACTGGTTTTATCAGGCTAAAAAACCAAGCTAGCATTCATATAAAGAACCAGCCAAGGATTTCACACAAGTCCAAGCACAACAAGACACAACCAATCCAACATATGGGTTTATCAGGCTATCGGCGAAACTGTCCTTCAAGTTGGGTTTGTCATGCTTTTAAGGCAGTGGATAAGAAGAACTGCTAAGCTAGTGAGCTCATCCACAGAGCTAAGGACACCTTCACAAGAGTTATTTGGCTTGACAACCACATGGTCTACACACCCAACATAAGGAAGTGTCCCCTTCTCTGCTCCACAGTCCCTTCGGCTACCCCTTCCCTTCTAGTGCTCTTCAGGATGTGCAGAGCAGGCTCACAACCACTCTTATTTTATTGTGAGGTTCGACACCAGGTTTATCAAGCCTCATTGTACATCTCTTCCACTCCTAATCTTGCATACAATTCAGACCAAAACAAGAGAGGCATACACAACAATTTCCAGGTTCTGGAATTGTAGGAAAACATACTAGGGAACCAAAATTAGAAGTCCAACTAAGGGAAAATATCCCCCTAACAGCAATACGATTTCACCAAATGATCAATGGATTTACGTGGCCAAAATGACCTCATCAATCACCCAAATTGTGGTCTTCTTTTCTATTTGCTGTGCAACCACAACACGAGATTTCTCGTCGTGGACATGAACACAAACACCACCCAGCAGAGATTCCAACCTCTGAACACTTTCAAAGCCACTTCCTAGCCATGGGAAAAACACAGGGAACTACAAACGCAAATGGGGAATACCCCTGAAAAATCCAAGGATGCAAGGAAGAGAGAAGCATGGATGCCCCTAGGCATCACATGCATACAACAAGAGCTCCTTGAGCTTCCTCCTATGTGCGAATAAATCCATTTCCCTACATGAGTGAGGAAAATTGCTACCCCTCACATGAGGAATGCGGCTGGCCTCCCTCACATGAGGGAAAAATGGTTGACCTTTTCTTGGGCATGCATTTTGTCCAAGACTGACGACCCTGGAAAAAGTGATGGCTGCCCACACCTCCCAAGCCCCAAGGCAATAACTTTCCTCACCCACTTAGCTCACTGGGAATAAAAGACAAAAAGGATAGTTAACCATTTCATGGGTTTTCCCCTTCGGAAAAGGAGTTTCCCCCATAGTCTCAAGGTTGAATAATTCCCCCTCCCTATTCCTTATGAAATCATGCCCCCATCTCTTTAATGTTGCGGTGCGTAGCTAGTGGTGGTATTTTATTAATTAGCATTTTACATGATGTCTCAACATATTGTACCTGGATATCACATAAACCATTGACATCGGTTTTAATTGCCGAAACATAAAACACTAAATCCATGGTGGTGTCTTTGCCTTGAGCTCCACACCATGATTTATTACAATATTTACATCATATGCAATTTAATACCAGGGGGTCAAAACCGGGGTGTTACATCTCCGATTTCTCGATTTGGTCTTTTAATTTAGCCATGGTCTTGGTCCTTGCATGCAAAGGTGTATATTTGGACGTTATTTTTCCTTATATGGATGCCAATGACCCTTAAT
This sequence comes from Pseudotsuga menziesii, assembly GCA_001517045.1. Classification (NCBI taxonomy): domain Eukaryota; kingdom Viridiplantae; phylum Streptophyta; class Pinopsida; order Pinales; family Pinaceae; genus Pseudotsuga; species Pseudotsuga menziesii. The sequence continues at coordinate 16,095 of LPNX010977948.1, forward strand.
GGTTTTTTGATAAGCTTAATTATTTTAGTAAATAATAATTATTATTATTCTTTTTAAAATAATAACGGTAAATAGAAAATTTTTAATAATAAAATTTTTAGGGTTTATGAGGATGGCAATGGAGGGTTTTAGAGGAGCTGACTCTAAGCTCATAATAGGATGAGTGAATCTACTTTGATACCAATATCATAATTGTATCTGATTGTTTGACTTCAAGAAGCGTATCCAACTTCCATATTATGAATGTATGAATATAATAATTGATGGATGATTTACAAATGGGTAGGCCAACTTTAAATATGGTTTGCCATTTACATGAAGGGTCACGTCCTCATATTTACAATTAATGTTTCATTAATTATCCTAAACTATTATTAATTATTAATTATTTTCTATTTATCTTCATAATAGTTGTATAGTGTAATGGAACTCAATGTTTTTATGTTTGAACGATGACATAAACATTATATTTTTTAAAATCTAATAACACTATGAGTACAAGTATAAAAAACAAGCATAAGATAAAGGTTTTAAGAAAATTCAATGATGATGATGGCATAGATGATTATGCAGATGATGACAATAATGTCATGATGATGATGATCAAGACGATAATGGCCGATGAGGATAATATCAATGAAAATGAGGAGGATGATGATGACGATGAAGACGATGATGATGTCAATGAAAATGATGATGATGATTCCGATGATGTGATTATATTATGATGGAAATGACAATCATGAAATATTTTTTTTTAAAGTCGACATATAAAAGGATTTTTTCAAAATTATACAAAATCAATTAATACTAGTAATTAATACATACAAGCATCATAACATTATTAAGGCCTATATTAAAATCAAATCCTCTTTGGAATTTAATGTAATAAGCAGTTTTTTAAAATCCCATAATACAATGCACAAACTTAGTGCAATTGAGTGCAAGCACAATCGACAATCATGAGATAACAGTTCAAAGAAAAGTTCATGAGGACGATGACAATGAAGACAATGATGATAACTATGACCACGATGATTGTGATGACAATGATAATGATGATGATTAAAATGATGATGATAGCGAAGATGATGTCATTATATGATGATGATGGCGACGATGATGATGATGACGATGACATTGACAACGGTGACAACAATGATGTGATTATACGTAGATGACCATGAATATTATGGTTTCCACCGTGTTCTTCGCCCAAAATTTTGTTTGGGTGTCTATGTTCTTGCTTTGCATGGTGTCTAAATTCGTAAATCAACTTTTATGTCGTATAGTGTAATGTAACTCAATTTTTATTTGTTTGGACGATGACATAAACATTATTTTGATGGAAACAATCTATGTGATAGTATAATTATATGATAAGAATCATATTCCAAAATTTATTGATAATGATAAATAATATATACACATGTCATATCATTATCAAAATATTTATCTAAAGGAAATCCTCTTTATAATTTTATGTACTAAATAGATAGATATTATTTTTTAAAATCTAATAATACAATTAGTAAAGGCGTAATCAATAAGCACGAGATAAAATTTTTAAGAAAAGTCAACGATTGTGATAATGATGACGACAATGATGACGACGATGATGAGGATGATGGAAATGACAATGTGGACGATGATGATAACAATGACGATGATGGTGATGGTGATTATGGTGATGATGTTATTATATTATGATGAAAATGAAGTTGATGACAATCATGACATAAATATTTCAAGAAAAGTTCACATATAAAAGGAATTTTACAAAATTATACAAAATCAATTAATACTAGTAACCAATCCATACAAGAATCATAGCATTATTAAAACCTCTATTAACATCATATCCTCTTTAGAATTTAATGTACCAAACAACTAATAATCTTTTAAAAACCATAACACAATGCAAAAATTTAGTTTAGGTTTCAATAAACTTCCCATAATACAATGAGTACAAAAATAACTAACAATCATGAGATAAGGGTGCAAAAAAAAGTTGACAACAATGATGAAAACAATGACGATGATGATCATCGTGATGATGACAATGACAATGATGATGATGGAAATGAATATAGTGACTGTGACGATGATGATAATGATCATGTGATTATATATAATGATGACTATGAAGATGATGGTTTTCATCTTGTTCTTTGTGTTGCTAGGGTTTTCGCCCTAGCTTGTACGAATGAGTACCTACTAAGGACAATGGATTCCTTAGTAGTAGTTCAATGATGTATGAATTAAAAGCTATAACTTGAAATAAAAAGATGCTAAACAATAATGAGAATTAAATCTAAACAAGTTCATTAAACAAAACAGTAAAAAGTAAATAGTAATTTTGTATTAATCTGACCTTCAATGTGAAGGTTGGTGAAGCCCTTTGCGGTGATCCGAGTCGGTAGCTCCGAGCTTCAAGCTCCTTCTTCTCTTTCTCCAATGGTGGCAATGGGCCAAAAGGGGCTCTCACAGTGAAAGTAGCTCAATTGTGAGCTAGGATTTCACGAGCAATTTTGGCAGAGGCAGGATACTTGTGATTGTGGATATGGAATAAGGGGTTTCCACCCCTTATTTATAATTGAAAACCATGCGGTTTTAGGGTTAGGGTTTCAGCTATTTAGGGTTTTTTCCTCATTTCCTCATTATTTTATATTTTTTCTTCCTTTTTGGATATTTTTGCTTTTTTGGAGGAATTTTGGATATTTTTAGCTGAAAAGAGGGTTTTATGGCCTTTTGGAGGCATTTTAAGCCTTTTGGAGGCTTTTTCATGGTTTTGTGGGTTTTGGATGGAAATATGGTATGAAAATGGACAAATGAGCCATGTGATGGGGTAGATGAGGTATTGAACCTTTTTTGGGTGTTAACAGATTGCCCCCTGATGTGCGAGGGTAGGAGCTCATCATATGGCCGATGGACATCATGAGTCATATTCATGGTTTTCCTGGGGTGTGGAGAAGAGAAGGAACCAACTGAAGCCCGGAACAACGATCTCGAACCACCTGCAAGGACTGAAAAGTACATAACCTCAATAATGGATGGGGAATCATCTGATCATACGGACAAGGCGGGCATTCCCATGCTCGTATCAAGATATAAAAATAACTGTGAGGCCCAAAAAGAGGGTCCTGTAGGATACATAGGAAACCATTGTGTATATCATAAGTGTCCAGAGGGGACACAATGCTGGAACATACTGTTGGGCTGACCATGTCTGAGCTGAACAACTGATGCAAATGGAATGACAGCAGTGCTACTGAATGTGGTTCTGAAGGAACTGATGAGCTGCTGGATCAAAGTGACAACGGTCATCTGTGCAATGGTATACTGATATGGAACTGAACTAGGTACTCGAGGAAGCATGGAACAGGACGGATTCTGAATACAATCTCCAACGCAACCCGGACATCCACGGGAACATATAACTGTTTGTTCCAAAGTGACTCACCAATGTGCTAGAGTCGGAGGAAATACAGGGTCTTCGACATATAATGGAAAGGATATACATCCTGTGCGATTCTCAATGATGCGATTAAGGTGCTAAAGTCGAGCATGTGAGAAACAACGATTCGGAGAGGCAATGATGATTCCTCCCAAAATGGTCCGTAGGAACCCACCACAGATGGTGATGGGTCCAAGGCGCAGGGGCCTCTGGGTCTATCCTCTGGAATAGAGGGGCTGTCGTCGACAGAGGGAGACCTGCAACTATCAAGGCAATGATGTTTCCTTGATAGGAGCGCGAGGTAATGAACTGTGATAGTACTGATGGCAGGAGTGATAAACTGGGGGGAATAACTGGGCAAGTAGAGTGGGTGGACTCAAACTTCCTTTGTTCAGAGTATGATGGCAGGGATGATCGGGCAGCATATGAGATTGACTGGTGGTAAATGGATCATAGAGGTATAGGATCTGAGAGTGAATGGGCTGAGGGAGACTCAAGTTGTGGTAAAATGGTAGGAGACTGCAGAATACTCTGAACAAAGGCGACCTGCTTGGGGGTGCTGCCAAGAGGATTGATCATAACGCTAAGATGCGCGGGGGGACTTCTTCATGGGTTAGGGACCTAGAAGAAGTGTGGATATAAAATGGTACTGTCATGTGAATTTTACGAGCCCAGGACAGTTCATGCTCGTGGTTGCTTTCAATTTTAAGGAGTCTGAAAGCAAATAAGAAGACTCTGAAGTAATGGAATGATACTGTCGTGTGGATTTTACGAGCCCACAATAGTACATGCTCGTGGTTGCTTTCAATTTTAAGGATTCTGAAAGCAAATAAGAAGACTCTGAATTAATGGTCAGGCAAGGAGGAAGTGTTCGATCAGGGAGCATTTATGATGACCATGACTGAGGGTGGGGGGGAACACTGGTGGGCCTCCTTGCAGGGTGAATGAATGGAGGCAAAAGAACGAAACATTTGCAGTATGACAGGAGTGGATGGCTCATGTAAAAAGTGTGAAATAATCTGATGACGGCCGATGTGGTGCGCAAATCAATGCGGCAAGGTGTAGGGACGCAATGTTGACATTGTACCAAGTGAGAGCGAGAAATGATCTCAAGCATCGTCACGAGCTCAGAAAAATGGATCCGATGATATAAAAAATGTGAAAAATGGAGAACGGCCGATGTGGCACGCAAACCGAGGCGACCAATGGTGTATGAAAAAATGGGTAAAAAATGACATAGAGAAAATAATGCTACGAGGTGACCATCGTGACGGTCTCGTCGTGCTGATTCCAAAACTATAGCTAGAGATGAATGGGACGCTGTTTCTGACGAACGGGGGGTACATTAGGCCATGTGTCAATGTGGTGCGCTATAATGGCAGGGTCAAGACTGGGTATGTCATCCCACGGATAATCCGGGGCAGTGAGAGCTTCGAGAATTTCCTCATCCGTACGGAATGTTTGGGTCGTCAAATCAATTGACGGGGGTGTAGTGACGGAAGAGATCATATATATGGTATTAATCTCTTCGGAAGAGGGAGAGTCCGGGGGGTGGATCTCCACAATGGTGGGTGATGGCTTTTCAAAATCTAAATGGTTCATCTCAAAAAGAACGGGATTGACCTTTCCGGAAGGGGGAGAGACCGGGAAATGGATTTCCTTAATGGTGAGGCGTGCCATCTTGAGATCCAGATTGTTTATCTCAAAGAGAGTGGTATTAACCTCTTCGGAAGGGGAAGAGACCGGGGAATGGATTTCCTTAATGGTGAGTGGTGCCGTCTCAAGATCCGGATTGTTCATCTCAAAGAGAGCTATTCTGTACTCGGGGACATCGGGACAGTGATGGGAGTAATGCCCGTAAACATCGCATAAGGCACAGGAGTGGTTAGTGCGCAGGGATTTGTCGCGAGGCGTAGGGGTTGGATCTAGATGGACAACCGGGATGGTGGGGTCATCGTCGAGCATTTGCATGTACTCCTTTAATGCTGGTAACTGAGGACATAGGTGAGTCGCATGGCCCAAATCATCGCATAGCGCACATTTGGGAGGAGCACGAAACACAGGGGGGTTTTTGACTGTCTTAGCAGGTGGGACAGCAGTGTAAGGTTGGGGGCCTCTGCCCCCAGTGGGTTTGGTAAGAGGAGGGGGAGGTTTTGTGGAGGGTGACGGGGTAGCGACACCGGGAGGTGGTTGACTAGTAGTGATGATGGGTTGCACCGGTTGCAGAATGACATCTGGTGTCGGGGGACGAACGAGAGGCGAAAGATACCAAACGGGTAATCCTAAGGTTAAACCAGGGAGGTTGAGGGTAGCCATGACCGGGGCGCTAGCCACTCCTGAGGGAGGGAAGAGGAAAGGAATGGTATGAATGGGTGTAGCACCAATGTGACTAGGTACCAGAGGGGGTTTAGGCAACAAAGGTGTTTGATTAGTAGGAGTCCGCGTGATGTGGGACAGAGTACATAGGTCGGACACTTCAGTGGTAGGAGACGGGGGTGGAATAGATGGGAAGGTTGAGATCATTGGTGCATCTAAGTAAACGCTGGGACCCACTGAAGACACGAATGAGGTGGTGCCATCCGAAATAGGTTGTTCAACCATGGGGAGCACGGGCCCTATAGAAGAAACGACCGTGTTGGTGGCACCTGAGATAGGTTGTTCCACCATGGGGAGAACATTTTTGGGCGCCGCAGGGGCATTGGGATCATGGTAAGTAAGTTGGTCAACCTTGACTACGTGTCCCTCATGGGGGAACATCATGATACGAAAAACGGTAGAAGCGATTGCCCGCATGGCATACATGTAGCTGCAGCCAAGTAAAAGGTTATAATCAAGCTGGGCATTGATAACCTCGATGTTGATTAAGACGGTTTTTCCAGCCAGCTGGATGGGGACATTGGTCAACAGGCCTTGTGGTTGAGCTGAACGGCCGTCATAGGCTCGCAACGCAGTAGAGGACTGCTGGAGAGGGGGGGATCCCATTTTCTGCCAGATGGAGATGGGCATGACACATGTAGAGGCACCTTCATCAATAATGCATCGATGGACGACAAAAGTCCGAATGGAGACAGAAACTTGGAATGATAAATTGGAAGGCAGGCGGGGTTCGGATTGGTCCAAATCAAATGCCATTAACTGCGAATCATTTGGATCGATAGCTCCAATGGCTGAGAGTAAAGTCTTACGCTGCGAAGGGCAGTTTTTCAAGACTTCTAACGCAGACATGGCTGCGGGGGATTGGGATAAATCATCGACAATGTTGTAGTTAGACGCAGCCCGCGCATTGGGGTTGTTTTTGATACGGTGAAGTGGGAAACGGGCTGTTTTGGGAGCTCCATCTAGTGGAGGTGGAGGTATACGTACCGCCTGATCAGTGGGATGAGCGTTAGCGGGGTTATTGGCAGGAGGGGCTTCCGGGGTGGAGCCATATTGGTTCCGCCGAGTCTGGAGGTTGACCTCATCGGAGGACATCATCAACAGATGGTGGGTACCTGAGTCAAATATGGGTTGATCAGGAGCCGCGTAAGTGATTTGTTGGATGGGCGCATTAGCTGGAGGGGGAGCCAATGGTTCAGTGTTCACTAAGCCTTGGTTTGGTAAGGGGTTTTGTAGCACCAAAGGTGGCTGCTGAGGTTGTGGGGGATTGGGTGGTGCTTGAGGAGCTGCCTGTCCTTGGCGTAGTCTATCAGTAGCCAAAAGTTGTTGAAATCACTCCATATGTGGACAAAAATGTGTGTAGTGGCCATAGACCCCGCAAACAGAACAAGGATAGTTCGTTCGCAAATTAGGGTTTTTAGCCTGCTTGGGTGGGCGATCAGGGTTTTGGTTGGTAGGGGCCGCGTTATTATTAGCGGGGGGATTAGGGTGTTGACCAGCTTGCTCAGTCTGTTGGTTGTTCCCACGATTGCGGCCTCTGCCGCGGTTTTGTTGGCCCTAGTTGCGTTTGTTGTTCTAGTTTAGCGGCGGGTTTTCTTGGGCGTAAACCTGCCCTTGGGTAGTAGGTGGATTCTGAGTTTGCGCAGGTGCGGGAGCGGGCTGCGATGGATAATATGGAGGTGGAGGCTACGCTGGTGCAGCTACTTGAGGGGGTTGTTGATAGTGCTGTGGAGCGGGTTGTGGGTTTGCCGCAGGGGCTGGCTGTGGCTGATAATAATGAGGTTGGGCTTGTGGTGGCGCAAGAGCTGGTGCAGCCTGCTGATGATAGTAGGGCTGAGGTGCGATCGGGGGGGCGTAAGCGGAAGTCATATGGCCAAAACACTGAGGTGGACAGGAGGGTCCATGGGAATGGTGTTGATGTGGCATTTGAGCATACGAGTTGGTTGCTCCGGACTGTGATGTAGCCCACGAAGGTTCAGGGCCAGGGGGAGGACGGGCTATGGAAAATGGCTGAGGCTGCGAAGAGAGATGGCCAATGATGCCGTCGGCAGCGTGGGATGCCCCTGGCGCATCGTGCGGGGAGGGATCGCCACGAGGGGCGTTAGGTATGATGGTATAAAGATAACCCGACTGGGTGTAAATGAGATCGAATTGCTGGGCTTTAAGGATAGCCTCTTCCTCCGACTGGGGTCTTTTGGCTGCCACATCCTTAGCAATGAGCGGAAGGAGGGATTTGAGGAACCAATCTAGGAAGATCCGGTCATCTAACTTGATTTTGCATAGGCTACGGCGTCACCGCCATTCGTGAATGTGGTCTGTGATGTGGGTAGCTGTGTTTTGTCTGCACAATAGGAGGATCTCAACGACCGCGTCATAGCGGAAAGGTAACTGGAAGAACTGTAGGAAGGTCGAGGCAAGGGACGTAAAGGTGACATGGGTTCCATGGGGTTTCTCGATATACCACTTGGCAGCAGAGCTAGTGAAAGTGCGCTGTAATAAACGGAGGCGAATGGAGTCGTCTACTATGGAATTTGAGGAACACCATAGATGGAAGGACATGATATGGTTCTGTGGGTCCTAACCTGCCTTACCCTCAAACTTAGTGATGTCGGAGGGGAGCTTGGTAGGCATGTTGGGCCACGCAGGGTCGTGTCGGATGGGGTCGTTGGTTAATCTGGCTAGGTCAGGTAGGTTGAGGCTAGCCATGTATGGAAAACTGGACGAAGGGTGTGACACGGTTGTGGGTTGGATCAAGTTGGGGCCCATGCCCCCAAGTGGAGGGGTCATGTGAGGAAGGTTACCCCCAAGTGGAGGAACTAAGGTGGTATGGGACGGTCCTGCACCAACATGGGTAGTATGAACCACTAATGGAGTGGGAATAGGTATTCCTGCCGTGGGAATAAGTAGGTGAGGGGAATGGTAGATGGGCCTCCCGTGGAGGGCATACCCATGATAGGTGTGATAACTGGTGTAGTGGTGGATGTGCCACCAACGGTCCTTCCCATTAAGGGAGTGGGATTCACGCCAGCCATGGGGCTAGTAGGGGCGGTGTAAAGGGTGTTCTCGGATTCAGGCTCCGAGTCTGAGGTAAAATAAGGGGCGTCAGAATCTGGTGACGGAGTCCTATGCCATTGACGAGTGGAGTCAAGTGACAAGGCTCGAGATCTACGATGAGTGGTATCAAGTGATCCGTGCTGTGGGGGCTTGCCTCTGAGGCACCGAGAATGTCTCGCGGAAGCAATGGTGATAAATGATGTCAAATCTCTGTGGGTTGAGGGAACTACAAACCAGCTCAAAAAACCCTAATGCAACCGAGCGTGCAGAAGGAGAGCTCAAAAAATACGGCGCTCAGGACAAAAAACTAACTCAAAAACACCCACTGTAACAGCGTGCTATAATAGGTGGAGCGTCAACAAAAGTGGTCAGAATACCAATAAGCAATAGGTTTCCTAAAAAAAATAAAAACCGGTGGACTCACTAGACCAAAAGGGGGTAAGGGAGCCTGCAAACACCTAACTAAAAGTATTATGACTCAACTAAGCATATCCTCTGCAAGGTGATGAAATCCAAGTCAGACAATATAAATAGGAAAGTCAAATGGCTAAAGTATCCCCCTACTGGGAGGGACACTGGGTATTCAAACCTAGAAGTATGGCAACTAAGATACCCCGTTCATGACACGTCCAGAAAGGTAAATTTTCCGCTTGGTCCTTTAACCGCAATATTCCCTATACAGGGATATTCCGAGAACTGCGAAAGGTAGCCCTTCAGTTACTGAATGGAGTTCGGTATTCCACTCGGACCTCCGGAACCAATCTCACGACTTCAACCCTCCTAAGGGAGAGGCCTTCTGATAATCTGGTTGTGACCGTGTCAAAAAATACTAGGGGATTTTGGTTCCCTAAAGGAAAACAACTATGTCTCAAGTGTAAATAACCAAGGGGTGTTATTGGAAGCCTATCCCCTTGATCCTACCTAACTACAAAAATTATTTTATGTTCCCCAAGTGGGGTTAGAATGTTGGTTGAGTTAAGTATTTTTTAAGTCTCACTTGATTTAGGTGACAGATTGTGTGCTTGTGAGGTTATGAACCTAGAAGAGAAGTGCCAGGGCAACTTCCGAAATAACAATATAATTGAATGAAAAAATTTATGCCATGCAAAATTTATTTGAATAAACAATGCTGAAATAATGCTGAATAAACAATGCTAAATTTTTTTTTTTTTTAAACAATTCTGTAAACATGGGACAGAAAAGCTGTAGGGCTGCAGGTGGGACAGATGGCTGTGCAGGTGCAAGAAATATGGCAGCAAAAGGGCTGGTGTCAAAAACAACAAAAATTGTAGCAATCAGACCGCTGATTTGGACGAAACAGGCGCGCTCAGATCGCGGTTTTTTTGGTTGACAGCAGTGGTCGGACCGCGGGTTTGGACGAAACAGGCGCGCTCAGATCGCGGTTTTCTGGCTGACAGCAGCGGTCGGACCGCGGGTTTGGACGAAACAGGCGCGTTCGGGTCGCAGCTAAGGTTTGGACAGGCGCGGTCGGGACGCGGCTATGGGGCTGAAAGTCGCGGTCGGTGGCGGCCGAAAGCGACAGCCGAAAGGAAAAACGGAAAATAAAATTGCAAAAAATAAACCAGCGGAGTCGCCAAAACTGTTGCTAGGGTTTTCGCCCTAGCTTGTACGAATGAGTACCTACTAAGGACAATGGTTTCCTTAGTAGCAGTTCAATGATGTATGAATTAAAAGCTATAACCTGAAATAAAAAGATGCTAAACAATAATGAGAATTAAATCTAAACAAGTTCATTAAACAAAACAGTAAAAAGTAAATAGTAATTTTGTATTAATCTGACCTTCAATGTGAAGGTTGGTGAAGCCCTTTGCGGTGATTCGAGTCGGTAGCTCCGAGCTTCAAGCTGCTTCTTCTCTTTCTCCAATGGTGGCAATGGGCCAAAAGGGGCTCTCACGGTGAAAGTAGCTCAATGGTGAGCTAGGATTTCACGAGCAATTTTGGCAGAGGCAGGATACTTGTGATTGTGGATATGGAATAAGGGGTTTCCACCCCTTATTTATAATTGAAAACCATGCGGTTTTAGGGTTAGGGTTTCAGCTATTTAGGGTTTTTTGGAGGAATTTTGGATATTTTTAGCTAAAAAGAGGGTTTTATGGCCTTTTGGAGGCATTTTAAGCCTTTTGGAGGCTTTTTCATGGTTTTGGATGGAAATATGGTATGAAAATGGACAAATGAGCCATGTGATGGGGTAGATGAGGTATTGAACCTTTTTTGGGTGTTAACACTTTGCCAATCAATTTGTTTGGGTGTTTACCTTCTTGCCTTATGTGTTATTTAGATTCTTTTGGTGTATAATGTAGTGGAACTCTATTATTTTATGTTTGGAAAATGGTATAAACATTATTTTTTATGAAAATAGTCTATATGCTAGTACAATAATATGATAATATTCCAAAATATCCTAAAATCAATTGATAATAATAAATAATATATACACATGTCATATCATTATTAATATATTTATATAAATAACATCCTCTTTAGAATTTTATGTGCTAAACTAACTATTGTTTTTTAATATCTAATAATACAATGAGTACAATCAGAACTAACAAGCATGAGATTAAAAGGTTATAACAAAAGTCAATGATAATCGTGAAGATGATGATGATGGTGACAATGATGTCATGATGAATCTGATGATGATTAGAATGACAAAGACAATGATGAGGATGAGGATGATTATTAAAATGAGGATGATGATGATGACAATGATAATTTCATGATGACGAAGACGATGATGACGAGGATGATGGAAATGACAACACAGATGATGATAATTTCTTGAAGACAATGATGATGATGAGGAGGACAATGTCGATGAATACGATGATCAAGAAAATGATGGTGATGATGAAAATGAAAATGAGAATGATGATTATGGCGATTACACCAACGACGATGATGATATCACAATGGCAATTATTATGATGATAACAATGACAATGCTGATGACAATGATGATGACGATGATGATTATAATGATGATGTGATTATATTATGATGGAATGAAGATGATGACAATCATGACATAAATATTTTAATAAAATTTGACATATAAAAGGTTTTTTCCAAAACTATACAAAATAAATTAATACTAGTAACTAATACATACAAGCATTATAGAATAATTAAAACCTCTATTAAAATCAAATCCTCTTTAGAATTTAATGTACTTACTGTTACAGAGAGAAATTCCTATGGCTTGGGGTACCACAACAGACAGCTAGACTCCATAAATCAATCTTTCCCAATATGCAATAGAAATAAAATGTCTAACACTAAAGGATCGAACCTCGTACCTTATTCCGGACGGTTGAAGTAGATCCCCATTGATCTTTCCAATCTTTAGCTTGAATTGATAGAATACTTCCTCAACAACAAGTAAACAATACACGCATACTATATATCATGGTGTTATATCTATTCTAGCATATATAATCAATAATGTAAAAGCATTTGACATATTCCAACGGATACAATATTCATTCAAATACACATTACTGGACAGGAAAAGATATTTCTATTAATGTGAATCAGAGATTACAAGTGACAACCTCTGATGACACGTCTGCGAACCGGAGAAACTGAATCCCCCACTTGGGCCTCCACCACCTCAATCCTCCATCACTCAGATAGCAATCTCACTAGAAAAAGGAAAGCTTGGGAACAACACCACAGTGCTCCAAGGGACAAAGGGATGCAGACTCAAGCATAAGTTCTAGCAACAATGGACTATAGTTTCGTTATATATCTTTTCAAAGGGATACTGAAAGGTTGAATCCGTGCGATCTCAAGGAATATGGAAAGCCAGGAGTCATATGAGTCAGATCCAAGTCAAGGAAAACTCCAAAAGGATTTGGATTATGCACACATCTCGATGTACGTGACTATAGGGGTAAGACCCGCGTATGTACGTGGTTATCGGGGTAAAAGCCACGTATATCATTTTTCTTATGTTTTTAGGGATGATCAAGGACACATCAAAAGACAAAAAGTAGTCCATAGGGGCTAATGAGTCTGCAGCAGGACAGGGGAAGGCCATACAATGTGTGATTCACCTAGTGTGGTGAAATCCGCTATAACAGATGCCCCCTAATGTATGAGATCAGAGGGGTTATACGATGGCCGAAATACATTATAAGTCCATCCCAGAAGTGGAGTGATGAAGGTACCCAAATGGAAGACCAGCCACCCAATCAGCATAGTACAATAACACAACTCTGCATACAACTGCAAATACATATAGCAGTCCCGGATACATAAGAGTACAATGGCCATGAATAGGCATGAAACATGATAGCACATATGTGGTCATCTCCACGTACAATCTACATAGATCAAAATCTCCATGATGAAGATATACAAAGAGGACCATGATCTCCATAATGGCTGAAGATATACAATAGATCAAGATCTCCATAATGGTTGAAAATGTCTGACATATACTGGAACAAGTCACGAGAGCTGAAATCTCATGAACACTGGCACGATTAAGGAGGTAGCATATAAAGGATGCCACCAATCTGGAAGGTCTTCTACACACACCGCTACGAGTACATGTCCTACTATGAGAATAGAGGTGTTGAGGTCGAACATAGTAGTCCATCGTCTGATTACCAGTCATTGATGTATACCGTTAACAGACGCGAGATCACCCACCAATAATGAAAATGGGAACCAAGGTACTAGAGTGCAAACTAACAAGTGTGAATAAATGTGTTGAGGTCGAACACTTGAGAGAATCCATCGACAAGGGGACATTGATTTATTCTCAAGACTGTCGATGGCGAGAGAACCTGCCACTAATGACTGCAAGTCTCAAGGCACTCAAAAATGACTCTAGACTCCAATCCCAGAATAAATGATCTGAAGTCGATGGGATGAAATCCACTGGAAGGAGGGCATTAGGGCATCCCCCATCATCCAACACGAGGTACTCAGCAAGGCTGTATAATGTGGAAGGACTCGATCATAAGGTGCATGAACCAGTAACTGTACCGGGAGTGGCCGACATGCAAAGTCAAGATAACTGAGGAATGGCCGACTCAGGTTCAACTTCCTTCGAACAAGAGCATAACAGCGTATGGTGACTGAATGAAGGCAACATAGACTCGATATAAAAACTGGGACATCTCTATGATGCAGGAGGCATCAATAGAGGCTCCATAGGGACTGGAAGCATAACCAGTTGGTGGAGATAAACTCAAATAAATGAGTACGACTCCTAAAGCCAAACTATAACCCAACCAATGGATGTGATATACAGTGCTCTGTTCGAAGGCGACACGACTCGACAGCTGCCAAAGATAATATCTTTTCTTGTCTGGCTTTTTGGTTTTTTGATTTTTTTGGACTTTTTCAGTTATTTGAAAAGCTTGAAAAAAGAATAAACTAGCTTTATAGTTACAAACTAGGAGGAGATGAGTGTCATTTAGGGCAAACAAACTAGTTCCAAGTAATGGAACATACCTATGCTCAATGCAAGGATACATGTGTAGGATATCGACACTCGGGGGAAAATCCCCTCCCGGTAAAAAGGGAATCAAGTTGCGAAGGATATAAACAAAGGCTCTGCATGGCTAGACATGAGACAAGCTCGGGCTATATGGCTGAAACGCAATGTCAGGGGAGCCGGCATAAAGCTCAATAAGACAGGAAAAGCTCATGATAATGCATCCACAACTTGATACAAGGGATTCCGGGGGATCATGGCGAGCATAAGATCAAGAGGAGTATGAGGCTCTTGCGAAATGTCATGGCAATACTATACAACGGACTCCCACACCCTAAAGGGAGAAACATCGGCATGGGCACCAAATGCAAATAAGGCGCTAACTAGGGTACCCATGTAAGGTGAGGCTCTACCACTCATATCATGCCACTTCTAGAGCAACAAGAAGGTTCCGTGACATAATAGAGTGGGTTCGTACCGAAGGTAATGGTGACACGGTCATAAGGTCATGCAAAATGCAAACGGTGGTGGACCTAACCTATATGCCAGTATAGACGTTATACCTGAGATGGGCACGAACGGGTCAATCCAAAGGCTGAAACAACACTACAAACGGTCTTCTCCATCACAGATTATGTCAGAAACGGTCCAAAATGATTAGAAACTGTCAAAACTATAGGAAAGGGGGTAAAAATTTTCAAATATTTGAAATTTTTTCTATAAATAGTAAAAAATAGAAATCATTTGAAACTTTTACCCATTGGAGCTCTGATTTTCAACTGCAAATTCCAGGAGATCCAGCCGGTGGAATTCACAACCGTTTCCTCCAGGTATTTACTCATGCTCTCAGCTTGCATTTCAATATAATTTTTACAAGTTTTCATGGTCAAATGAGGTTGTTAAGGCCAAATATACATGAGCGCAGCGGCCCATGCGGGTATCGAAGATTTTTCCGTTTATAGGGCTGGCTATACGTGGAAAAGGGGCTAGAAACCGCGTACATATGCGGCTGTTTGCAAAACAGTCGTGCATGATGCCGCGCAAGTGGATTTACAAGAATCTAATGGACAGTTGGTCAATTTCTCATGTAGGATGGTGATAGAATGGCGAGAACTCAAGCATGGTGAAGTAGAGGAGGCAGCAAGGGCTGACATAAGGGCTCAACAAGTACTCCGTGCATGCGGACTCTATAAGTTTTGGTGCCTTGGTGGCTTGAGGGCCAAACCAGGACTGCTACAGATGCTGGTAGACTATTGGGATCCAGACTTAGAGTCTTTCTGGATAGACGGTATGTCCCTCACCATTGAGGTGGAGGATATCTACTTTATCACAGGTCTATCTAGATGAGGGGAGATGGTGAACCTTTGTTCCCGAGGTGGGCCAGGTCATGGGATTACTATCGATGAGTACATAGCTATGTACTGCTACCCAGATACTGAGAAGGTGGGGAGTCAAGTTCCCACTAACGCTATACAGGTGCTGGGCCTAAAGGCCATACTACTGACACTGGGCAGGATAGCAGGCTTAGCATCACTCCATCAGGCCTCTCATCCATTGATGTTCTATGCGGTGGAGTGTATGAGACCGACCATCTACGACTGGAGTACTTCACTACTAAGCAACATGAAACATCAGCTCAGTGAGTGTAAGGTAGGTAGGATATGGAACTTTGGGTTCAGCAGTATTTTGAGCACGTTTTTCTTCGAGCGTGTTCCAGGATTGAGCCCTAGAGTGGATGTTCCTCTCCACGGGGTTCGAGATCCGGCCCAACGACGTTGGGAAGACGCGATGCGTAGATTGGGGGGTGGTAGGGTGGCCAATCCTTATCCAGTTGACTTTTTTCCATGGTGGCGATGACAGATTGTTGCCATAGATGACTACCCCTATGCAGGGATAGATTTTCAGGGGGATCCAGACATGCCATTGCCACCAGGATCAGCATATGGAGACATAGGTAACGAATCTCGACCCTCACTCTTTTTAAAATTTTTGAAGTATTTAATTTTTTTGTGTTTTCTTGATTATATGGAATCAATAAGACATGTTTTTGGGTGACGATACATAATGAAATCTACCATTCATGTGCAGATGTGGGACCATGATGACCAGAGGGCTTCCCACGTCATAGACGGAGGGGAAGAGGAGACGATATCACCGGTGTGGATGCGGAGCGAACGCTCCAAAACATCCATACCAACTTCATGCGACTGAATCATAGAGTTCCCATGGTGCAAGTCGAAGACTTGCCTGAGGCCATGCAGCGACAGGTGGTGGGTGTACCACGTGCATGGGTGCATTTATTCCGGCGGCTAGCTAGAGCCGTAGTGACGTATCATGATCACAAACCTCCTCCACCTCCACAGGACTAGACATCTAGGAGTGTATCTATTTTGTACTACCGTGTATATGATGGTGGCTTTCAAAGCCCCAATTTTGTATTATGACACTATGTATTACCACATTTTTGCGATATAAAAAGTTTTATGGTGATCGGTTTATTTATTTACATGTGTAAAAATTGTGTTTATGATTAATTTATGATGAATGAAACAAATGCCAATCTAACACGTAGTTAGCATATGAGTCAGCAACTTGATTATAATTTCTTGGAATGTGTATATATGTAATACTCTCAAATTTCCGTTCTAACAATCTCACATGTAAGAATCTCCTCAATAACGTCGGATCTCTGACATGGTACAAACCATTGAGCTGTGAAACTACTAAATCTGAATCAAGACGTACCTCAAGAGATAGAACACCATGCAAAATGGCATCCCGTAGAAGCTCGATAACGGCACTATATTCAGCAACATTGTTGGAAGATGGCCATAGACATACACCTCCTGAAGACAGTACTTGACCCATAGGAGTATAAATCACCCAAGTAGCTGAGGCTGAGTGCTGAGTGTGACGGATTGCACCATCCGCGAATCCTATGTAGGTGGAAGATTCCATTGACATCTTCCACAAGAAATGGAAACTAATCACAAACCCGATCACGATAAACAAGACCTAACTATGCAAAAAAGTTGTACAATAATATACAACAAGCAGCCTTGGCTAAAGATCATGCATATTATTTTTTGAGATAGAGCCCATTTCTAGGCTCCGCCAAGGCCGTCCCTTTGTAATCCACTAACTTGTAGGCACCCTTCTCTAACACACGCTTGACCACGTAAGGACCACGCCACATAGGATTGAACTTCCCTGCCCCCAATGGTTCTTTAGATTGATCCCACAAAAGGACCAAGTCTCCCTCACTAAACACTCTCAGACGGATAGACTTATCGTACTGGGCCTTTACGCGACGCTTATTAACCTCTAGAGTCACCAAGGCATCTCTACGCTGCTCATCGAGTTGCTCAAGGTGAACCAAACGCTCCTCCAAAGGTGAAGTGTCTGGTAAGAGTTCCACGGCTAACTTCAACGAAGGAATCTCGCATTCAACCAGCAATATCAACTCCACTCCATGTACAAGCTGATATGGAGAAAAACCAGTGGCAGTCTTAACCGCGGTTCAATATGCCCACAAAGCAGGGTCTAACATAATATGCCAATTCGTCTTGCTTTGCACGATGGTTCGTTGGAGAATGGACTTAAGTGATTTATTCACTGCTTCAACCTGTCCATTCGCTTGAGGATAGTAAGAAGAGGAGTGCTCTTGCTTATACCCTAACTTGGATTCCAACTCTTCCATCATACGGTTCTGAAAGTGTGAGCCATGGTCAGTGACAAGCTCTCTCGGAATCCCGAACCGAGTAATGATTTGGTTGAATACGAAGTGAGCAACTGTCTCACCGTTGTATTTTACTGTAGGCATTACCTCAGCCCATTTTGTGAAGTAATAAATAGCCACTATGATATGATGGTGCCCCCCAGCCGAAGCTGGGTTGCAATCCATAAAATCAAGCCCCCACTTGGTGAAGGGACCGACGGTGATAATAGGGTGTAATGGGGCAGGATTCGAGTGCATATTACATGCGAACACCTGGCAAGGGTGGCACCTCTTGACCGCTTCAATACAATCCTTGAAGATCAACGGCCAAAAATAACCCACTCTCAAAATCTTTTGAGCTGTAGAAAGCCCAGATAAATGAACACCACACGCCCCTCTGTGGCAATCATTAAGCACTACCTTAGCCTCATCATGAGTTAAAAAATGTCATAAAAGGGAATCTACTCCACAGTGGTACAAAGTATTGTCCAATATGAGGTAGTTCTTAGAGACATGACGTAATCGTCGTCGTTCATCTCATGAGAGGTGAGTAGGGGTCCTCTACATTTGTAGATATACTATGATATCCCCATACCATGGGTCAGCCATTGAGATTAAGAAAATGTGTTCATCAATGAACGCATCTTCACATACCAACTCCTCGACCTCTTGGAAAATCTGATATGAGCTCTACAAAGATTAAAGATTTCTTCGATTTTGCTGAAACAAATTCGAGATCAAACTCTTGCAGGATGACAATCCATTTATTATACTTTCCCCCAATCATCCTACGTGTGAGGACGAATTGAAATAGATTGACATGGCCCACAACCAAGGTCTGGCGAAGGAGAATATAATGTCTCAAACGCTGCACCGCATGTACGGTAGCTAAGGCAAGCTTCTCGACATGAGAATACCAAATCTCTGCGTCAATAAGGTTTTGGCTCAGATAATATATGACATGCTCCTGGAGCTCCTCATCCTATTGAACCAAAACCATACCAATCATCTCTAAAGACGCGGCCACATATAATAGGAAATCACGGCTATAATCTGTAGGACTAATCACCGGGGCCGATGCTAGGGCTCTCTTAAGTGCATCGAAGGACTCCTGGGCTCGCTCATCCCACTCAAAGGGAGTATCCTTCTTCAGGAGACGCATGAAACCTCTAGTCAAATTGGAAAATTTGACAACAAATCTTCGTAAGAAGTTTGCCATGCCTTGCAAACACTGAAGATGACAAATATTGCGCAGGGGAGACAACTGAAGTATTGCCTCAACCTTCAAAGGGTCGACTCTTATACCCTCTTTCGAAACGATGAATCCTAATAAACGACCTGACTTCACGCAAAATATGCACTTATGAGGGTTTAATCTAACAGCATAGTGCCAGCACCTTTCGAACACCAATCTCAAGTGATAAGAATGACGCATCCTCATGCAAGAATGAGCAGCGAGGTCATCCAAAAATACTTCAATAATAGACTTGAGATCGTGGAAGATCAAGGTCATCGCCCGCTGAAACGTAGCTCCGGTGTTTTTAAGGCCGAAAGGCATTTTTTGATATGCAAATGTTCCCCAAGGACAAATAAATGCAGTCTTGTGTTTGTCCTCGGGTTTAATTTGGATCTGATTATACCTGAAAAATCCGTCCATAAAGGAGAACACCTCGCTACCCGCACATTCATCCAATATATGATCTATAAACGGTGTGGGGAAATTATCCTTAGGACAGACACGATTTAAATCATGGAAATCAGTGCATATAAGGATCGATCCCTGCTTCTTATCCACCAGAACGAGGTTTGAAACCCACTTTGTCAAGGGAACGGGATAGATGAAACCAACTTTCAATAGCTTCTCTATCTCTGCCTTTATGGCGAGTGCTTTCCTAGGATTCACTACACGTAAACACTGTCAAATAGGCTTAGTGTTGGGGTAAGTCTTAATCTCATGTTCAAAAATCCGAGGGTCAATCCCTGGCATCTCATCGTAAGGCCAAGCAAAAATATCACGGAATTCCTTGAATAGCTCGGTATACTCCAGAATCTCATCTTGGGAACAATCCGCCCCAATGTAGACATTCTCAATTTTACCAGGATTGCGAGAAATGTTGATAGGAATAGTTGACGATATGTTCGCCATGTTTCCATCAGCCATCGGACCAGGAGAGCTTAATGGAACCATAGGTCTACCAACTTTCTGACTAAGAATCTTCCTATAATCCTCATGCTCCAAAAGGTCAAGCTCTGGAAGGAAGTATGATCTATGATGAAGTTCCTCCCATGGTGGCTCAACTCCCGACATAGCCTCGATAATCGCTTCATCTAAAGGGAAAACCATATCCAGGTAGTCGTGGGCATGAGAAGACTGTACTACCCATGCCGGCAGCACATAGGGGTCTTCCTCCTCCATCCACGAAGAGGAAGAACAAGGCTCTGCAGGAGACTTGAGATTAGCTTGGTAAGCTATCATAACTGCAGGCAACGGCACGCTCGTCTTGATGGTCTCACTCGAAGGACTCGGTGAAGGAAGAATCCAAGGATCTCCCATATGACTTGTGCGAAAAGGCACCGATCTCGTGTACGTCGAAGCACCATAGAAACTAGATCCTATCATGAGGACGGGTGCAGGAAAACTAAAGGTTCCCATGAGGGATGGATACATGCCTACACCCACACTCCCAGTTGCCGGCTGGGAATGTTCAACTTTCAGAACCGAAGCTCCCGAAGATGCAGTAACAGGCGGATTCTTGAATGCCATTTGATCAATCATTACAATCTTCCTGTTATGTGGAAAGCATACAACAGGAAATAGGGAAGACGCAATGGCTTGCATACTATACATCCAGTTCCTTCCCAGTAAGAGATTGTAGTCAAGGGGTGCATCAACCACCTCAACCTCTATCGCAATGGTCTTCCCTCCCAAATGGACTTTAAGGGAAGGAAGGATACCGTGCGGCCTAAACGATCTCCCATCAAAAGCAGTTAACATGGTCATAGATTTTGACAGCTCAGGAGAACCGAGACTCTTCCAACAAGACAAAGACATCACAGAAGCAACATCGCCCTCGTCAATCATAGTACACTTGACGATCATATCAAGACATTCTACATGCACCAAAAGGGACACATAGTAGGGCAAGCGAGGCTGATGTCCTGCGGTTTCAAATTTGATCACTGATGATGAATCATCACCATTCACACCAAGAGCGGAAAGCAAATCCTTCCTTTGCGACGAACAACTCTAAAGCACTTCCAATGCAGACATCGCACAAGGAGTATGGCCCAAGTCCTCGACAACTGAATAATTATGGGCAGCTTGGGCATTTGGGTTATGCCTCGAACGCTTAAGTACCCCCTTAGGAATGCGAGGTGTAGCCTCAGGTTTATCTGCAGGTTTCTCAATGCGCAAAGGGGTTCCTGGTGGATCAGGTTCTTTACCTGGGTTGGGTTGTGATGAAGTATAATATTTCGCATGCATCACAACTTTCGCGGCACGGACCATATTAATGCACCCACGACCACTAGTCTCAGGTGGATCCTCATCACTAGATTGATCATGGGACTTCGAGTTCATATTCTGGTTATGCGGTAAAGGGTTTGTTAACACAGCTGGGCCATGTGCTATGAACTTCGAAGCTTCATCCATTCTAGGGCACAAGTAAGTGAGGTGATCGTCCTTACATAGCTTGCAGGAAACTTAACCTTACGTTTATTCTGCTTGTCCCCCCCAGCATATTTACTGTTCTTGTCATTATTATTGGTATTCTCGTTCTTATACCCACCCTTTTTATTATTATTGTTTTTACCCTTTTTTCTATTCCGTCCGGGTTGCTAGTTACCCTTCTGGTTGGCGATTGCACAGCAAGTACATTCGCCGTTTGGGTAGGCTGAGATGAAGCCGTAGCTTGTCCCGAGGCAGATTGGTTGATTGAAAACTGAGCTACTTATTTCGCAACTGAACCTGTAGGTTTCTTACTTGCACAACCCACAATGCCGTCGGCATGTGGTCCAGGTTTGACCTTGGGATCGAAACTAGAATGAGGAACGTTGGGTATAATCTCATATAACAAACCGGACTGAGCATAGATCAAGTCTAGTTCCTATGCCCTAAAGATTGCTTGTTCCTCATTCTGCACTCTGGATGTGGAAACATCCTTCGCTATATATGGCAATAAATATTTGAGGAACCACTCAAGGAGGAACTTCGGTGGTATAAAGGCTTTAATTAATCTCTTCCATCTATGCCACTCCTGAATATGATCAGAAATATGGGTGGCTTTATCTTGCCAAAATGTCGACAAGAGTTCAGTACCAACATCATAGCACACTGGTAGCTGGAAGTGATTAAGGAAAGTCATTGCAAGGTCATCGAACAAAGTAA
The DNA here is from genome assembly GCA_001517045.1 of Pseudotsuga menziesii. Lineage (NCBI taxonomy): Eukaryota > Viridiplantae > Streptophyta > Pinopsida > Pinales > Pinaceae > Pseudotsuga > Pseudotsuga menziesii. The sequence goes on from LPNX010977948.1 coordinate 38,563, forward strand.
AGGCACCCCTAGGTAACTCTATATACCATTTCACAACAGGCCCTGTGAGGGTGCGTTGAAATAGTCTCAAACAGACTGAGTCCTGATGCAATGAATTGGAAGAGCACCATAGGTGGAATATCATAACGTGTTCGCTCGGATCCTCTCCTAGTTTACCTTCGAACTTAGGTATGTCCGAAGGAAGCTTGGTAGGGACAGCCGACCAAGATGGTTCATGAGCCACAGGATCGTTTGTAAGTCTCGATAAGTCAGGTAGATTGAGTGTCACGAGGAAAGGCAGCCTATGATGATGAGGCCTATGGACCACTCCCTGGTTCATATAGGATTGATTACCACCATGACCTTGTCCATAGTGACCTCCTCCTATATGACCCGTATAGGGTGGCGTGGAAGCACCATAATGAGGTGGACCTTGACTAGTAGGAGCTACAAAGCCATAATTAGGAGAGTAAGCAGGTTGTGAATACCCGCCTCTATAAGGTGAAGAAACCTATCCATACTAAGTCCCATAATAGGGTCCATAGGTCATCGCTTGCGATGCCCCATGAGACACTCCATAGGTAGGGATATACATTCCGGAAGTAGGAATATACATACCAGAAGTAGGGATATATGTCATGGAAGTAGCAATATGACATCTAGAAACATGAACATAACCTCCCGAAACCACGGGTGGTATGTAGGCTTGAGACACAATTGGTCTAGTAATCGCAGTACGGATCTGACTTGTAGCTACGTGCCGACTCGAAGGACCTGTTACCACCTAAGTTGTACTTAGTGGTTTTTATCAAGTGAGCCTGGTGAACTGGACAAGGATAACTTGTTCGGACTTTAAGAGACCTTTGGAAGTACTTCTGGGAAGTGCTTGTTTTATCATATCACATGTTCATACCCCATGGGGGAGTTGTAATAAATGTTCTAGCATGATAGTGTCTGTAAAAGACTCGGTCTCTTAGACTTCATTTGTCAAT
>LPNX010977948.1:41266-111316 GCA_001517045.1 Pseudotsuga menziesii
ATTAGGACTAACCTTCCCCAATTAACAAACCATCAGGTGAAAATCCAACACCTCGATCAAACCTTTACGGTGGAAAAATACCCAAAGGAAGCGGGAACCTACTGAAAAGTGACCTCGGGGCGCCGATCTCTGTCACACCCTAACGGGCGCGTTACGAACACAGCCCCAGAGACTCCATTTCATCCCACATATTCCTTGCGGGTAGCCGTATAGGCTTTGTTTTGGACATACTCCAAGTACTCTCGGGTATATCTGGAGTCCCCCTTAAGCCTAATTTAAACAACTCATACTCCAATTTTAACTTAAAACGTACCAAGATGCAATCGCAAAACATTTATTCAGACACATGCAAGCACACTGATCTTTTTTGACTCCATTTATAAGGCACTGGTCTTTTCTGCTTCATATATATATTGTGTATCAACTTTGTGCTTTCGTGTATATCTTCGTATCTTGTCATCTTGATTGCTTATAGTTAAAATATTCAAACTCCTAAATAACCGATTCAGTACAAAATCATTACACTAAGAAATCATCCTTAGTAACTTAATAGGGTCTAACCCCCTTGGCTTCGTTAGGAGTTGAGCCTAAACGGAGGAGTCAAGAACAAGGTGACAGCCTTGACTCGAGACTTGCCCCCAAGGACACACCGAGTGGCTTGAAGATTTCTGCCACGTGATCCAGGTGTGTGAAAAGGCGGCAACAGGACCACGTGAGTAAGGTGGAGGGTTTACATTTGAAGAACTCGGAAGCGAGGACAAAGGAATATCTGTAATAAGATATGTACTAGTGCCTATTGTCACTCGTCTGGGACCTAGTATCCCTATTGGATCATTAACTCTAGACCTAGGAGGTATATAAGATGTAGCTTCCACCACTAGGATGGAAGGTGCAATGTGAGTAGTACTCCCAAACCTCTCCATAAGGTAAGGCATGGGATTGCCCCTAGGCATAGTGTTAGGCTTGAAATCGGATTCAACGTTAAACGCCAAATCATGCATAGGAAAACCAGTCGTAGCATAACTACTGTAGCAAGTACTGGCAGGTTCAAAGTGAGTCTCAAAATCTTCCGGCATTCCATACCAGTAATGTGTCAATGAGGGGTTAACCCTAGAATGAATAGGTCTATCATACATGGCTCGTATCTCCGAAATCACAGGTCCTAACTCAGTTAGGTCAGGTGAAGGGTCATAAGTAGGCGTGAATTCCCCATCGTCAACACGAATGGAAGGAGGAAGTGGCTCAGATGTATCCTCTGAATGATCTCCCATGGTGTATGAATCAATGTGTGACATAGTCCACCTGGACTGTCTAGGTCCCTCTCCCAAAGGAGGAGGATAAGAAGAAGGCGGAAGTCCTGCTAAACGATGAGAACGACGTGAAACCGCACCCGACTCCACAATGACTAAAAAAATAATAATAAAGACTCTCTATTTACGTCAACCCTAGGCCAACTAGCGTGCACAGAACAATCACTAAAAAAAAAATCTAAATCCAAATGCAAGCAAACAAGGGCTGGATAAGTGAGCTCATGAATGTGGCTGGTATGTCTCGCCTAGGAGAGGCTTGAGAGGCCCTTGTCACCACAAGCAGAGGTACGTAACCAATTATTGTGGCCCTCAGCTTCAACGCATAAAGCGATTGTGCTGTTCGACCCCAACCTGGCTGGGACACATGCAGAATAACCTCTACAAGTACCCCCTCGATATCCTAGGTAAGGTCACTAAGGTCACCTCAATATAATCAAAGCTCAGGAGGACAGTCGCAGGCGGGATTGACCGTATGGGCAGGGTAGCAAAGCCCGAAACTCTTGAAAGAGCCCCCAGATACGAATACAATCCTGGCTATATCGCCGGTGTGTTGTTGCCACAACTGTTTTCCCCCCCAAATTAATGTTTTAATTTATGGGACCTCCTGATTATTTGTTATGTGGCTTGATCGTTGAACTTTTAAGCTCCTTGAGCGCGTTTCCTTCCGTGTCTCTGAAGGTGGATGTCAGTAACTTGTGTATGCCTTGTTCATTTTTTGGTTCGGGTCGTGAATGTGTGATCGAAGAGAAGAAAGCTTGCTGTTCTTCAGCGCATCCCCTGTAAAAAGAAGCGAGGTTGGTTACAGCCGATCCTTAGCACTGCTCAAATACCTCAGTTTCCCTTTAAGCAGGCCTCTTTTACTGCTGGATCGGGCACTGCGAAGTTTCAACCCTTCCGCCGTTGCCGCTCCTAGACCTTTCTCTTGTCTGATTTCCTGAACCGTCCGACGCCCGATTCATTTAGTTTAAAATCGCTTGTCCATAAGATTCCACTCGCCCACCGTTGCGGCCAGGAGGAGACAGTTAGCTCCCGATTGAAGTGTCATCCGACGTCTGACCTTGTCTTTCCCCACCCGAACTGAGTTTTCCACCTAGCCGCCTGTCCCTTGCCATTGTTCCGTCCGCCGTTGCGGGTGAGCCACCCTTCCTGGTTCCCGAAGCAATACATTTTCCCTATGTGAAAATGTATTGCTCACACAAAATGATAACCTTGCTCCCTAGGGATAGTGTAGATAGTTAGCTTATTTCTTTCGTATCTGGTTTGGTTGCTCGCGAGCGCAAGACGAGAGGTAAGAACCTGCGCATCACTTTGTGACCGCTCCCTGCATCTTGATCACCCTGCATTTAGTTAGGCACTTGCATATCATTTCTTTAAGTCAAAATACAAAAACTCGGTGGGCCGAGTTGCAACCGGTAAAGCCTTAGTTTTATTCCTTGACCTACGGTAGCTGGACCGCAAACTGGACAGATTCCCTATTTCAAACAGTCAACGGGCTAGTTGGGAACGTTGATTGGGGAGAATCCCTTACTGTTGCCGCCTGCGAATTTCCAGGCCTCAACAGTTTTGGCACTAGAAGGAGGGCTGCCAGTGCATGGCTGGCCGAGGAAACCTGTTTTCCTGAGATTATTTCGCTGGTTACAATTCTGAAAGTAGTGGACCGTGTAATCCAATTCCGGAAGAAGACAGTAGAGAACATCTATATCCTGTTCGCAACGAAATTGTTAATGATCTGAGAATACATACCCGTGCTTATGTAAAGAAGATGGGAGGGTTTCCTATTATCGATGAATTGCCTAGAAGAGAGTACAAGAAGAAATACCGTCCTCTAATTGAAGATTCAGTGTTGGTTGGAGACTGGGAAGAACTTGTGGAAACTGCCATACAGGAGGTTGAATTGCCTTTGAACCAAGTAGGCCCAGACACTCCTTACAGTTCTCCTGTTCACACCTCGGCTGGTTCACGTCCTCAGTCTCTTGTGGGTTCACCCCCTCACTCTCCGCCTCAACTTATGGCCGGCGTTAACGTAAATCCACCGAATCCACCAAATCCACCGCCAGCTTGGAAAGCTAGATCACCTCTAAATCTGACTCCACCTTTGCATGACCTACCTCAAGCCTTTGAGAAGCTACTACCCAAATTTGATCCAAATGAGAAAATCCTAGTGTATTACCACCTACAGAGTTTCTACTTGGTAATAGAAGGTCTGAGGGCTGGGGAACACGAAGATGTAGTGTGTAGACTGTTTCCGCACACCCTCAAAGGAGCTGCGGCCTCGTGGTATTTTGGATTGCCCGCTAACTCTATCCTAGACTGGGATACCTTCGAGAGAATGTTCAGGAGTAACTACGCAGTCCAGAAGACTCACGCTTCCCTCATGAAAGGACTGTGTGCATTAAAGAAAGAGAAAAAGGAAAAAGTGCACAGCTTCACACAAAGGTTTGCAGCATATCTTAAAAATTTCTCTGAAACAGATAAGCCTTTAGACAAAGTACTAATCGAATACTATACTTCAGCTTTGGGTCCTGATTTAGCCATGTTTGCAAAAGGTAGGGCCAAGCCTACCTTAACAGAGACCTATGAAGAGGCAGAAGTGGTGGAAGCAGAAAGAGAAAGTGTGGAGGACTATCCGGAACAATCAGGAGAGAGAGTTGCGGGAAGAAAAACCTTATTGTTCACTAAGCCTAAAGAAGGAAAGACACCAGACTATGAAAGCATGGCTAAAATGATGCAAAAGCTGTCCAATAAGATCATAGACTTAGAAAAGGAAAAAGAAGCACAAAATTTCTTCAGGCCATATTATAAAAAAAGGGAGGATGGCAATCAGACCCAACCTCCTCCTCAGAAAACTGCCTCCATGAATCTGACAGAGATAGGGATGGAAAATTTCTGTACTTTTCATCAATAGCCTCATTCCGAAAAGAACTGTCCGCAATGGATAAATTCAATGACATTGGTCATGAATCAGATGTTGGATTCAATATTAACGGAGGAAGATGAAGATGAAAAGAACGAAAATGCTGCTTCCACTTCTACAAAAGGGCAGGAGGACGAGACCATGGCATTATGGAATTTTGTCTCCTTACTCAATGTAGAGGAGGAAAATACCCAGGGACGCAAAGATATCAGGGAGGCTAACGTGAAAACTAGGAACAGAGGGGCGGTTAGTGAAGACAGTATTCTGCTCCCAAAGATTCGAAGGCTGCAAAGAAATATAAAAAAGAAATTTCAAGACGAATCATTGGCTGATCAGATTCCGGAATTTACCATTACCAACTAGGATCCGAAGCAAAACAGAACGCCGCCTAAGCCAAACGATGAGAATGTGAGTGCTGATAAATCTCATTCCACTAGACAACTGATCGAATATGACATTGCCGAAGATCTAAAGAAGATAAAGGCAAACGTCCTGCTGTTTGAAATGTGCAAAGTACCTCAACAGAAAGAAAAGTTATTGAAGGCACTTGAAACGTCAGAAGAAAAGCTGCCCTCCGACAATCAGCCTCGGGACGAAGAAGAGATTGGAGAATCTAGCATCGGAGGTAAGTCTAAAACCAAGCATCCACCTTTCCTCCTGACATTTGAAATTTTCAATCATAACGTGAACAATTGCCTAGTGGACTCAGGGGCGTCAATTAATGTCATGCCCATATCAGTATGTAAGAAAATAAACGGACAGCCTAAGCCATCCACATGGAGGGTGGTGCAATTGGATAGGACGGACGTCAATGTAATTGGTGAAATGGAAGATGTCCTGGTCCGTCTGGCATCCAATGATAAAGTATGCCAAATTATTAATATCGTAGTGGCTGACATACCAGATGCTTACGGCCTGGTCCTGAGCAGAGATTGGTCAGCCAAATTAAATGGGTATTTTGCCACAGATTGGTCACATCTTTGGTTGCCGTTCAAAGGGAGTCCTAATCAGATCAAGGTTTTGAGAGAACCTCATATGAAGTACAATGTCACTCAATTGGATGAGAAAAATATACCAGTCGAACCTGTATTGGCAAAATACTTTCTCGAGCTGGAACCAGGGAATTATCAAGCGGAAGAGGCCAGCAACACATCTGACACCCAGCCTGATCTCCTTCGTTTTTCTCAGGCTGACGAGTTTGACTGTAAAATAGTAGATTTAGCAGTAGGAGTAGATTCTGTTTCAGTAGATAATGTGTTTTGGACTTTGTTTTTTGATGGCTCGAAAACGTTTGAAGGGTCAGGGGCCAGCTGCGTCCTCATTTATCCACAAAAGAATAAGCACTTCCTATCTTGTAGATTAGAGTTCGAATGTACTAACAATATGACTGAATATGAAGCACTGTTGCAGGGACTCAAGAAAGCAATCGAGCTACAGGTTAGTAATTTAAAAGTTTTTGGGGATTCGGAAATAGTTGTAAAGCAAACAAGAAATCAAATACATTGTGTTTCCCCTCATTTGAAAGCTTACCAAAACGAGGTATGGGAGTTGCTTAAATATTTTCATGCATTCAACATTATTTCAATCCCAAGAATAAAAAATGCAGCCACTGATCTTCTAGCTACATCAGCCGCCAGGTTGGTTCCCACTAATAACAAATGTTCTATTAAACTGCTTTTCAGGCCATCAGTTCCTGACATGATCACCAACTTGCGAGTATTTGACGATGATCAACAAATAATTGAATGCTTGACGAACGAGGAGGTTTTTAAAGGAGCCATTATCGACGATGAGGAACATCAGGCTGAAATGAAATATGACAATTTCATTCCCAAAGGGGTCAGGACGTTAGAGAAAATGTTTGACCTGAACGAGAAGTTTAGAAGACCCGCTAATGTGAAGACGCACAGCTCAACTCTACAGTTTGAGCTAATAAATTTAGGGACTGAAACGGAGCCTAAGTTCATGAACCTCAGCAAGTGCTGTTCACCAGCGGAAAGAGACAAGTTCCTCAGTTTGTTTAAGCAGTACAAAGATGTTTTTGCATGGACTTATGCATATTGTAACAAACATAAAATATATAAATATTAAAAATAATATTATGAGATAATTATTAATTAATAATTAATAATTATCAAAGAGTCATGTCCATAGGTTGAAAAGTCACGAATGGACATATATAAGTCCAACCATTGTAATACAATCAAATCAATTCATATTCTATCATCAAATTATATATTATGGCTTATTTAATATTACAGATCTTTTGGTAAATATTACTCTACAAGCGAATAAATATTCGCTTCAGTGGTATTAGAGCTTTCGTTGCTTGATCTGACCTGTGGTCAACAAACTCATACCTTGTCTGAAAAAAATACAGGGTTTCCCTGAGTCATAGGTCCTTGACCTTTTCCTACCCTTAAAATTTATATATATTATAAAAAAAAAGGAAGAAAAAAAAATTATTCGCTTCTCCTCCACGCAGTTTTCCACCTCCCAACAAATTTCCTGCTCGCTGCTCCCTGTGCGCTCCACGCTCCCATCGCTGCTCCTCAACTCCGCCGTGCCTCCTCCTTCCACTGCACCATCCTCCACAATCCCCATTGTGCTCCCCTGCCGCTCTCTGCCGCCTCCCTTCTCCCTCGCAGCTCGTCTCCATCTCCACATTGCCACTACCCTCGAAAATTTTCCTTTCACCTCCACGCATCCCACCTCCTTCGTCCTGCTAGCTCGGCCCTTCACCTCCATCGTGCATCCACCATTTATTTCGTGCTACATCCACGCAGTCTCCCCCTCTACGCGTTCACCCTCTGCGCATCCTCCCACCCGCGTCCACCTCTGCCCTGCTACAGCCGCCGTTGCCGTCACCCCTTCCTCGCCCTAAACCTCATCCGTCTTCATCCTTCCTCGCCCTCGCCCTGCTGCTCATCATGCGTTTTCGTCCCACCTGCCCTCACAGCGCCGTCCCCTCCATCGACCTTCACCCTCACGTCGCCCCTGCATCTTCCATCCAGCCCCCATCCTCCGTGCTGTGCCCTCGTCCCCATCCACCTAAATCGCCATCCACGTCCTGTACCAAAAACAAAACACATTCATGAAGGATTTTTAATAATCGACCGGTGAATATTTTATTTTAATTATTAAACCAAAGATATTAAGGTTGGAAGCTATCATAAAAGAGATCTATATTAAAAATAAAGTGAACCTCAAAGGATTATCATATTAAAAAGTAAATATTTGGGAATTAAAGAAGTATTATATTTTAATACTTTAAGTTTAAAGTTTAAAAAAGGAGTATTAGAGTTTCAAGGACAATTGTATTAAGGATTTATTCATTTTCTCTAAAGTATAAATAGAAAAAGTCGATAATAAAAAATACATCAAGTATTTAAAAAAAAAAAAAAGATTATAATATATATAATCAAATCAAAAGAGAAATATAAAAAAAAAATAATAATAATAATAATTAAATAATTAATATTTATTATTTTAAAAAAAAAGAGTTCTTCTATCATCAAGGAAGTGAAATAAAAGAAAAGAGTTCTTCTATCATCAAAGAAAAAACCAAAATCAAGGAAGATCAGTAGTCGACGAAGAGTCAAAACGTCAAAGGAAGACTCGTCAAGAAATCGATAGCCATCTATCCTTAAAGAAGTCAGAGACCATGGAATTGGGTCTGCAAGCACAAATAGAGAAATTAGAAGCCAAATTAAAGCGCTATCGAAGAGAGAATGAAGAATTACGACACACAAGTACGAAATCGGAAATATTGATTAAATTAAATCATATGGAAAAATAGCGCAAGGAACAATTAATTTCTGACCAGAACAATCATATAGAAAAATTGTATGCCCAAATTAAGAAATTAAAAGACGAAAGTGATTTCAATCAGAGACTAACAAATCAAGATATAAAGAAAGAAATAAGTGATTACGAAGTAGAAACAATCCTCTTGAACAAAATCATTAACAACAAGGATGAAGAACTGACGCACATACGACAGAAATTAACAGATCAAGAATTAGTGGTCGATCAGTATCGATAACAGATAAAAGTTCTTCAACAACAAAATAGCGACTCTAAAAAAGAACACAAGCTAGAGATCGCAAAGAGTAATAAAATAATATCCAACAATTCTGAAGAAATTTTCAGATTAAGAAATCACAACAAAACCCTGATTACAAAAATCAAAAAATTGAAAAACAACAGCAAGAGGGAACAATCCGGTGAAGACCTCGAAGGAAAATTACTAGAAAAGCAAGAAGAAAACCAGTGTTTAATTAATAGTAATCAGGAACTACATAACCAAATCAAGGAGCTAGAAATTGAAAAAAAATTGCAAGAGGAAAGAATCGAAAGGATTCCAATTCATGAACAATCCACTAGAGAACCAAGAAGCACAATCCAGGAAAATGCATCCAAAATCGAAGAAGTGAAGACAGTTCCCGTCACAGTCCAAAGGAAAGAAGAACAAACGAAACCTATACCTTACAGACATCCTAATTATAATCGTCATTTTGACCAACGACAGGGTCAAAATGAATATTCACAGAAGACTTATGTGGATATGCGAAAATATCGACATACTAAGCAACAATCGAGACAGATCGTTCCACAAAAAGATCTCAGCGCTCCAATAAAAATAGATCTAGGATGGACCACAGGAGATGCTATGCGACAATTCTCTTGGGGAATCCGTAATTCATATCGGCTCATCTCTTCAAGGGTCACAAATACAAAATGGAAAAAATTTCGAGATGACAAGATAAATCAGACATAAATGTCAAATACATCTTTGAGGACAAAGATTCCCTTAAGGGGAAGGCAATGTAACAAACATAAAATATATAAATATTAAAAATAATATTATGAGATAATTATTAATTAATAATTAATAATTATCAAAGAGTCATGTCCATAGGTTGAAAAGTCACGAATGGACATATATAAGTCCAACCATTGTAATACAATCAAATCAATTCATATTCTATCATCAAATTATATATTATGGCTTATTTAATATTCCAGATCTTTTGGTAAATATTACTCTACAAGCGAATAAATATTTGCCTCAGTTTGTTTAGGCTATACAAAGATGTTTTTGCATGGACGTATGCAGATTTAAAAACTTATGACACTAATATCATCAAACATATCATTCCTATTAAAGCAGGCATCAAGCCATATCAGCAGCCGCTGAGGAAGATGCACCCAAAGCTGGAACCACTGATCCAGACCAAAGTGAAGAAATTGTTAGATGCTAGGATTATTTTTAAAGTCCGGCATTCAGAATGGGTGTCAAATTTGGTGCCGGTAAGAAAGAAGTCGGGAGAAATCAGACTGTGCGTGGATTTCAGAAACTTAAACCGCGCATCAGACAAAGACAATTATCCGGTGCCTCCCATGGAGCAACTTTTACAGATGATTGCTAGTTCTGAATTGTTTTCATTGTTAGACGGATTCTATGGCTACAACCAAGTGTTAGTGGCTGAGGAAGATAGATTGAAAACAACATTCAGAACCAAATGGGGAACTTTCGCATATAGAAGAATGCCCTTTGGCCTAATTAGTGCTGGCGTGACATTTCAGAGAGCTATGGACATAGCTTTCCAAGGACTGATTGGGCGAAGTGTGGTGGTATACCTTGATGACATAAAAATATTCTCAAAGAAAAGAGGGGAGCACACGTTCCACCTAAATCAAATTTTCGAGCGCTGTCGGAAGTATGGCATTTCCTTAAATCCTAAGAAGTGCGTATTTGCGGTCACAGAAGGCAAGTTACTGGGACATATAGTGTCAAAAAGAGGCATATCTATAGACCCAGAAAGAATTAAAGCCATTGAACAAATTCCCATGCCCCATAATAAAAAAGGAATGCAATCCTTCATGGGAACAATAAACTTTGTACGTAGATTTGTGCCTGATTTTGCCCAGACTGTTAAACCATTACAGCAGATGGTCAAGCAAAATGCACAGTTTAAGTGGACTGAGAACGAAAAGAATGCTTTCAGTAAAATCAAGACTGCTGTCGCACATGTGCCTTCTCTAAAAATTCCAGACTTTGACAAGGACTTTATTATGTATACATTTGCGTCCGATGATTCACTAGCAGCTGTACTCACGCAAAAGGAAGAAGGGGGTGATGAGTTCCCAATCTCTTTTATGAGCACTGGGCTACAAGGAGCTGAATTTAACTACCCAACCATTGATAAGCAGGCATACGCAGTATTTAAGGCAGTAAAGCAATTCAGGCCTTATATACTAAAAAATCGTACCAAGGTAATAGTCCCATACCTAGCTGTAAGATCCCTTCTCATTCAAAAAGAATTAGGAGAAAGAAGGGGCAACTGGGTAACAGCGCTTCAAGAATACGATCTCGAATTCAAACCAGCTACTATAGTAAAAGGTCAGGGGTTATGCAAACTGATGACTGGGAAGACAAACAATGAAGAAGAAGCATGGGAAGATGAAGCTGATTTGCATGTAACGGATGTTTGCCCTTTATTCACAGCTCCTGAGTCGTGGTATAGAGATCTTGTGCATTACTTGCAGTCAGGAGTGTTACCGGAACACTGGAGTTCCAAACAAAGAAGAGATTTGCATCTGAAATCAGTTTCCTATCAAATCGGAGAAGGCGTATTGTTCAGAAAAAACTATGATGGAGTCCTCCTGAGATGCTTGGAGAAAGAAGATGCTGAGAAAGTAATGTCTGAATTGCACGATGGCCCGGCCGGGGGACATTACTCAGGGGACACTACAGCCCACAAGGTTCTCAGAGCCAGTTATTACTGGCCGACACTTTTCAAAGATGCACATGCACACGTTAGAAAATGTGATACTTGCCAAAGGTGTGGTGGAAGACAACCCAGGGCAGCATCACCCCTAAAGCCTGTCATGATTACAGAACCATTTGAACAATGAGGGCTAGACATTATTGGAGAAATAAAACCGAATTCTTCTCTGCTACACAAGTACATTCTTACTGCGACTGATTACTTCACTCGCTGGGTTGAAGCTATCCCATTATGCAAGATAAACGAAGACGAAGTCATCAGCTTCCTATAAGATCATATCATGACCAGGTTTGGAGTTCCAATTTCAGTAGTTTTTGATAATGCTAAATACTTTTCATCCATTAAATTGACTACTTTTGCTCATGAGAAAGGGATAAAATTACATTATTCTGCTAACTACTATCCGCAAGGGAATGGCCTGGCAGAATCCTCCAATAAAAACCTCATTAGAATCCTGAAGAAAACTGTCATAGAAAACCAGCGAAGTTGGCACTCAACCTTACCAAACGCCCTATGGGCTGACAGAGTTACCCCCAAGTCTGCATTAGGAGCGTCACCTTATACCCTTGTGTACGGAAAGGAATCCATCCTGCCTCCCAATATTCTGCTACCATCTTCCATACTAGCCCAAGAGTCTAGGGGGTCGGGTGATGAGGTTCTGCAAATAAGAATATATAATCTCCTAAAAGCAGAAGAAGCCAAATCCAAGGCTAGAGAATGTTTCAAACAGTAGCAGGAAGTAATCAAAAGGTGGTTTGACAAGCATAAAGCTGGGAAAAGGGACTTTGAAGTAGGAGACTTAGTTCTCAAGTGGGACCACCCCCATGATGAAAAAGGAAAGCATACCAAATTCCAGCAGTTATGGGTAGGCCCCTTCCAGATTATAGCCAAACTTGGCCCTGGCACTTATAAGCTGCAAGATTTACAAGGATGGGAGGAGAACTTGCCAGTTAATGGTTTGGTTCTCAAGCCTTACTTTTCTTACTTTTCTTTGTTTTGTTCCGCCTTGTACATAAATAAGCTGTGTGGTTGTTTTCGAGTCATGCTTTCATTTGATTTAATTTTAAGTTTTGATTTTCAATAAGGGAAGCGAACTTGCGTTTGTCTGAGGGATATTAAGGTCTTTTGGGAATAGCAGATATGTTGAGTATCGGCCTGTGTATTGCTTAAAGAATTCTTCCAGCCTAGCAGTTCTCAAATAAAATATTGTGTGCATTGAAGTCTAGCTTAACCCCTGTGAATTAAACCGGATTCAAAGAGTCTGGGGTACTATGTCGGGGCTCCATCCACATCACATTCAAAATGTTCTAAGGAGCGAAAGTAAAGGACCCATGAGAGGAAGCAAGGTGAACAGCGTATTAAATATAAATGATCCCATGCCGAGAAACGAATGCCAAGAAGTAGATAAAGAGTCAAACTTCTATAAAGGAATCATAAATCAAAGCAAGTGCTAAAGCATAAATACTAAATTGCCCAAAGATCCTCTCCGTCCGTGAGCTGAGACTTAAAGTACATCACTCACACAAAAGGGCACTATGGGATAGAGGATCCTGAATTAAAATTCAGTAAGAAGGGCGTACATAAGGACTCAGATAAAAGGAAAAAAGTCCAAAGGCACAAAGTGTTAAAATGGCATGGGAATGAGGAACAAATGGATACTGCTGTTTACTATATGCTGCAATCCTGTGGTGTCCACACTGTTAGCTACCTGAAAACAGAGGTAATAATGAAAATCATACTCTGGCCTCAACATAGTGGTCTGGACTTGAAGGTTTCGGTTGCCCCTCCCCCCGAATGGGACTAGCATCAATGATTAAGGAATACACTTCGGTCATGGGAGAAATCCGGACAGCTGGAAGAGTTCTTTTAATGCAGTTTGGTTAGGAAACGGTCTGCTACTCAAAGAGAGGTCACCCAGAGATCTAGGTTCACCAGGTAATCGCCAGTTGTTGCTGCCGCAACTGTTTCCCCCCCCAAATTAATGTTTTAATTTCTGGGCCCCTCCTGATTATTTTTTATGTGGCTTGATCGTTGAACTTTTAAGCTCCTTGAGCGCGTTTCCTTCCGTGTCTCTGAAGGTGGATGTCAGTAACTTGGGTATGCCTTGTTCATTTTTTGGTTCGGGTCGTGAATGTGTGGTCGAAGAGAAGAAAGCTTGCTGTTCTTCAGCGCATCCCCTGTAAAAAGAAGCGAGGTTGGTTACAGCCGATCCTTAGCACTGCTCAAATACCTCAGTTTCCCTTTAAGCGGGCCTCTTTTACTGCTGGATCGGGCGCTGCGAAGTTTCGACCCTTCCGCCGTTGCGGCTCCTAGACCTTTCTCTCGTTTGATTTCCTGAACCGTCCGACGCCCGATTCATTTAGTTTAAAATTGCTTGTCCATAGGCTTCCACTCACCTGCCGTTGTGGCCAGGAGGAGACAGTTAGCTCCTGATTCAAGTGTCATCCGACGCCCAACCTTGTCTTTCCCCACCCGGACTGATTTTTCCACCTAGCCGCCTGTCCCCTGCCATTGTTCCGTCCGCCGTTGCGGGTGAGCCACCCTTCCTGGTTCCCGAAGCACTCTTCCCCCCCGACGTCCGATTACCCTTTTTGTCCCATGTTTCTGCTCAGCCGGTTTCTATTTTTCCCCACCATTGCGGCTCCTGAAGTCTCGTCTCATCCGATGCAGAAGTTGGTCGACCGCCGCTTATATTTTTGCCCGCCCAAAGCTTAAATCGATACCTTGCCCGAGCGAACCTGGCTTGTCTCTTGCGGATTTACAATGCTGGGTATAGAATGTTTAAATGTTAAAAACTCCCCTTTGCAGCAAATAATGCATTGTGATTGTTTGCAGAAGGAATTTGGTGCTACTAAAGCAACCATGGGCTAAGACGTAGCTTGGTTGGACCAGAACCGCCACGATCACAAGGAAGGAAAAACGCAGAAAAGGACAAAGCAAGCAAACGAAGGAGGAACGGATAGAGGAAGACTCATCTGTTACCGGTTAGAAGATAAAACGCTCATAGAGAATGATTGGAAAAATGTAGCGGCCAGAACAAGAAGCAGAATCGTTGAAGATACTGAAAAGTCACACGCTGGGGTGGCAGCCCAAGGGGCAGCGGGGGTAGTTTAAATAGAGGGAGGGAGGACTGAAAAAAGGGCTTTTTCCCCTGGAAAAATTTGTATTTGTTTACTTGTAAGATGAACTACTTTGTTTTGCATAGGAACTGCAATTCTTTGCCTGTCGGAGAGAGTGAAAAGCGAAATGTATCAATGCAAACTCAATGAATAATGTTGAAGAGGAACTATTTCATTTTCAGCTGTGTTTCATTTACTGTAAGAGTATTTGATATTCTGAACTTATGTTCTTGCTAAATGTTCTTCAGTAATTTCTGGATATGTTTTCGTTGTGAGTAATAGATGTTGTTATAAAATGATCGGCTATCTGGTTATTTGAATATCTGTAAGTGTTCATGTGCTTTAGAAGAAGTAACAGCTACCTATGATTCTTCTCTATGTATGTGAAAATGTATTTCTCACACAAAATGATAACCTTGCTCCCTAGGGAGGGTGTAGATAGTTAGCTTATTTCTTTCGTATCTGGTTTGGTTGCTCGCGAGCGCAAGATGAGAGGTAAGAACTTGCGCATCACTTTGTGACCGCTCCCTGCATCTTGATCACCCTGCATTTAGTTAGGCACTTGCATATCATTTCTTTAAGTCAAAATACAAAAACTCGGTGGGCCGGGCCGCAACCGGTAAAGCCTTAGTTTCGTTCCTTGACCTACGGTAGCCGGACCGCAAACCGAACGGATTCCCTATTTCAAACAGTCAACGGGCTAGTTGGGAATGTTGATTGGGGAGAATCCCTTACTGTTGCCACCTGCAAATTTCCAGGCCTCAACACGGTGCTACACAGTTATCGACCAAGGGTTATCCCAATCAACAACCGCTCACACTGCCTCGTGCTTAACTCCCTTTTGAGAGGAGGATCCTGAGAACGCTGGTTATATCCAGGATTTCACACACTCCCTGGACAGACACCTAGTTGTTGTCATTTAGTGATCTTGGAGAATTAACTTACAATGAACTATTCCAAGATCCTAAAACCTAAGCTTGTTGGTGCACCCTAGAAAAGAAAAGAGTGTAATTCATTTTAATTAGCGTTGATTTTAGTTGGCTTTATTACTCAAAAATAGGATATGGTCGTGCAACTAATGGTGTTATGACGCAACAAGAAGCAAAATGCACACCTAAAAATCAATGCAAATGCATTGTGTCCATGAAAACAGGGTATGCGTACTACGTGTAATGCACAATTTCTTCTTCAAATGCTGAATGCAAATTTCCCTATATGAAGTCCTAACTATTACTCCAAAGCAAATCTAGATCTAGTGCAAGTACAATGCAAAGTGCAAAATGCAATGCATGCTGATAAGCAAATGTTTTTGGATTTTTTGAAAATAAAGAGATACAAAAAGCAAAAGAATGATTCTACCCACCCCAGACTCTGCAAGCACACATAAACAACATTCCAGCAAAGTACTAAGGTAAAAGGACTCTAATCCACTAATCTCAAACAAAAAATCAAAGATGCCATGACAAGAACTTTCCTAAAAGAAAACATTTAGGCTAAAAAAAATGTTTCTGGTCAGAAACAGAGGTATTAACAGACTCAGGAAGTGCCAAAGGAGACTCAGTAGCTAACAGAATTCACCCAACAATCCACTATCTTCCAAAAAAAGTAAAAAAACTAGGGTATACGTGACTGTACGCAGTAAACCCGAGTGTATACGCGGAAATCCCATAGGAAATCGCGTGTATACGCGACTGTAAGTGACAAACCCGCGTACAGGAAGAAAAAGATGCACAAATCCAAGGAAAACAGATAGGATGAGACTAACTTCACACCAATCAGGCTCTACCAGGCATACATGCCCCCATGCCCGACACAGAAACAAGAGAGAGAGAGCAATTCAAATACATTGAATGCCAAGAAATCAACCCCCAAAGGACAAATACTAGGAACTCCCCAGCGGAGTCACCAATTCTGTTACGGAGAGAAATTCCTATGGCTTGGGGTACCACAACAGACAGCTAGACTCCAAAAATCAATCTTTCCCAATATGCAATAGAAATAAAATGTCTAACACTAAAGGATCGAACCTCGTACCTTATTCCAGACGGTTGAAGTAGATCCCCATTGAGATTTCCAATATTTAGCTTGAATTGATAGAATACTTCCTCAACAACAAGTAAAAAATACAAGCATACTATATATCATGGTGTTAGATCTATTCTAGCATATATAATCAATAATGTAAAATCATTTGACATATTCCAATGGATACAATATTCATTCGAATACACATTACTAGACAGGAAAAGATATTTCTATTAATGTAAATAAGAGATTACAAGTGACAACCTCTGATGGCACGTCTGCGAATCAGAGAAACTGAATCCCCCACTTGGGCCTCCACCACCTCAATCCTCCATCACTCAGATAGCAAGCTCACTAGAAAAAGGCAACTTGGGAAGAACACCACAATGCTCCAAGGGACAAAGGGATGCAGACTCAAGCATAAGTTCTGGCAACAATGGACTATAGTTTCATTACTCTCAATTCTCTCTTATGCTTTCAATGTCTCAAGGGGTTCCTTATATAGCTTCTCAAAGGGATACTGAAAGGTTGAATCTGTGCGATCTCAAGGCATATGGAAGGCCAGGAGTCATATGAGTCGGATCCAAGTCAAGGAAAACTCCCAAAAGGATTTGGATTATGCACACATCCCGATGTACGCGACTATAGGGGTAAGACCCACGTATGTACGTAGTTATCGGGGTAAAATCTGCGTATATCATTTTTCTTATGTTTTTAGGGATGATCAAGGACACACCAAAAGACAAAAAGTAGTCCATAGGGGCTAATGAGTCTGCAACGGGACAGGGGAAGGCCATACAATGTGTGATTCACCTAGTGTAGTGAAATCCGCTATAACACTTACCAACAATTTTTTTTTCTTAAATCCTATAATATTCCACAAATTTGGTGCCATTGTAATTATAATCCCATAATACAATGGGTACAAGCACAATTGACAATCATAAGATAATGGTTCAAAGAAAATTTGACGAGAATGATGTCAATGATGAAAATGATGGATATTTTTATGATGAGATGATGATGATGACAATGATGAATATGCCAAAGGTGATGATGATGATAATGTCACTACAAGGAAATCACCCTCTGGCAGAGGTTTTGTGGAAGCCCCCAATAAAAGAGCCCAAATATCCATTTATAGAGGAGGTCTCTAGTGGAGGTGACCAGGTGGAGGTTTTTACTTGGTAATTTTGTACATCTAAAACACACCAGTGCATTTTAACAATATAAGCACCAATGCGGTGAAAAATCCACCGCACCGATCATGAGAATCCCCTTCCTATGTGAACAAAAAATATCTTTTATATTTCAAAAACCAACAATACCAACATGTTCAACATGAATAAACACACATGTGCATTCATATTTTTAACACACTGTAGTTGGCCCAAAAAATATCCACCAAAAATAATATATAAAAAAATAAAAAAATCACATCAACGGTGAGCTAGATACGATAGAAAGCACTGGTGTGTTAAGTTTATTAGAGATCCAAATTGGGGTAAAATTAGAAAATGTCACACCACATTTTTATATATGTTTATTTAAAATAATGGTGAGTTTGTATTCTAATAAAGCAGTGGTGCTTAAAATACTATTGTGCGGTGATGCGTTAAATAGTGAAGCACACCAGATTAGGGTTAAGTTAAAAACCACATTGAAAATTATATATGTTTTATATAAAATGCACGCCCACATTTTTTGCATTTTTCTATAAAATAACAATGTGTTTGTATTATAAAAAAGCATTGGTGTAATGATGTGAGGTATGATATTCATATTAGGTTTCTAGTTCTGTTTTCAAATTAAATAAAAATTTCCTATATTAGTTACAGACACTCAGTGAAATTTCAGACTAGGCAAATAAAGAGGTTTTACTAATAAATTTGTATGCATGGGAGTAGGAAGGGGAAATCAACCAAAGGAAAGTTTAAGAAAAATCAATCCATTTCCCATAGCGCATTTATATCGGGGACCATTCAGGTTTCAAAGTCCTCTATGTCGAAACGTAATCCCTCGCTTCTGAGTCACCCAACCGTAAAACTAGGGAAATTTATTTAGTCCTTTCGACCAGGGGCTTGGGAAAAGGCACATAGATGTTGTGTGAAATTTATGTATCATCAAATAAGGTTTAGGATAGTTTGGGACAATTTTGGATAATTTTGAAGAGTTTGGGAGTGAATTGGGTTTTTTACGCAATTTTGGACTAGGGAAGTCTTGCGCAATGGAGGCTCCCAAAAAACTGTACGACCTAAAAAAAATATACAATATGGAAGTATGTGTGGTTATATGGGTGTATAAGTGACACATGGAAACTTTCAGAATAAAAAATGAGCGGATGGAACTGTTTTAATTGCAGAAATTGTAAAACTAGTTAATTATAACTAGTGATCTAGCTAGGGTGCATAATTAAGCATGAATTTCAGAACAGAAACGTATAAGACCTGATAAATGAAATTGAAAGAGTATAATTAATATTATAAAAGAATATTAAACCTTCCAAACTCGTTCCCATAACCATGGATCACTTATTATTGCACTAAAATACTCGAATCCCTCATTTTAATGTTAAATGATGCTTATACATGGGGAAAATTAATAGGTAGATTAATGAATAGAATGATTACGACCTGGAAGAGATAAATAACATTATTATAATCTTATTCACATCATAAATAAAAATATTGATTGACCATCAGAGCAGAGGACTCAAAATGGTGGGAACGAGGCCCAAAATCAGACATGAGAAAGGCTGAGAGCATAGGTGAAGCTTGGGATTCACTGGAGCTTAATTGACTGAGATGAAGGCTGAAAAATATGACTGATATGTGCTAACTGGATGAACATTATGCACTCCATGCCTTCAAATAGAAGGGAATTAGAATGGAGGAGTGGGGAAGGAAAGGTTTGGGGATCATCTCCCAAAGATCTGAGGTGCATTACTCAGAAAACTATGCTTCACATAAGAATGCACCAATAATTCATCAACCAAACTGTGTGAATGAGCTTGAATTGTTCTTTAATAGATCTCTGGGTGACCTTCTTATCAAGTAGAGGCAATAGGTGACATGTGAGAGCAAGTCAACACCTAAATCCCTAACCCTAGCCATGTCATGCGCCCTCCTTGAAAAAATTGGAATGTAGGGTCTATGTGGAAATATTTCCCTACCCAATTCATCCATCTGACTTAGCAACTACGCCTTCCTTAGTCAAATATTTGTTTATTTTATCCCTGACAACTATATGTTTTTCCCTACTTTTGAGACTGAGTCTCCAAAAGGAAATTGCGCCCTCCTTTGCCAAAAATTGCCTGCTTTTGTTTTGACAGATTTTCTCAGTCTCCAAAAGGAAACTGTGCCTTCCTTATTCAACTATTTCCTGCTTTTATTATGACATATTTTGACATAGATTTTGGCAACTTTCCTTTTTCTCTCTGACTACTTTTTTCACAGAGTTTCCACTTTATTAATCTTCTCCCTTGGAAATTTGGATTGCCAATTGTTCCTGACATGGAAAGCTCAATTACACATGTTACTTGCACAATAATTAATAATGATAAATAAAAAAACCAAATACATGCCTCAATAATGTTTATTAAGAAACATTTCCCTATGAAACTTAAGTAATTCCACTTAGTCCCCCTAGGTGTTTAGCATGGTCCACACTTTTATTGGTCCAAAATGTGGGGACATGAAATTCCTACCCTCCCAAATATGCTTGTCCTCAAGTAGAAGCACTCCAGAGTGTTCCAAATTTTTCCACCATGTAGGAGAACTACAACATGGAATCATGTGCAAAAAATGGTTGACTTGCTCCATCAAGCCAACATGTAAAGTTTCTGCAAAACAAGAAATGTCAGTGCCCCATTTCTTGCATTGCACCCCCCTTTAGTGAGAATTCCTTCCAACACAACTTACCAAACAAAAATATATCCGGATCCCATTTCCTCAACTGTAAGTATCCAAACATTAGTATCCACCATAAAAATTTATCATCATAGGGAATGAGATTCATGATGTGGAAATCATACCACTGCACTAAAAATTGGAGACTCTCAATGTAAAATCAGAAATCTGTGAGACTTCCCCACCCAACATAAAGTTCATTATGTGCTTCATGCATACTAACACTGAAGCTCACAGTTTTGTTGCTGCAATGACATGTGTGTGAGTCCCATGTCCAACCCCAATGAGTATAGGCATCATCCCAACAACAAGGATGCCTAAAATGCTCACAATAAGATGATGCATCACAATTATCTCCAAAAATGCAAACAAGAAAAACAAATAAGTGTCCCATCTTCCAACCTGAGAAGGTACTGACACTCCAACCAAAAGGTTCATGTGAACACTTCCAATGGCTCAACTCTCTGCCACTCGTAAAAGGGTACAAGAATCCATTCAATTGTTTGGATTTCCTCCACCAATACCACCTTATGCAAGATATTTTTCCCATCAACTACTCTTGGAAGTTCTCTTGCTTAGCTTCCTTCCATTGCTCACGAGCATAAAGTTTTCTGCAAGAAGATTCCATGTGTGACATGTGATATTCCACCCAATACATATGTGTCTAAATGGAATCAAGTGACATCAATATGTGCCTATGTGGTTTCTGGGAGGGTGTTGATGCATTCAACAAGTCATCATGAACACCTAGGAAAGCCTCTAGCTCTTCCTGTTGCACCAACAAGGAAAATTCCTTCTCCCAATTTTCATCCCCACTTGATTAAGTTAAAATAGAGGAGTGGGTAGAATTGTGAACCAGATCTCTACAATACTTATCCACCCCACTTATGGCTGCCTCTTCTTCCTCGATGGCTGATCCAACTGAGGTGAGCTCATATGACTCTTCCATGGGGAAGAGACTCTCTCCAGAAATCAGATCCATTTTCCTCTAGAAAAGGTCAAGTGCTTGGTTCTCCTCAAACTTGTTTGCACAGTCCTCAAGAACATGCAAAAAAATTGCATCTCATGAGATTCCTCCATATGTTCAATAATGCAATCAGCCTTGTAAATATGGTTGAATGGTGTGTAGGAGGGTAGGTGAAATATTTGCAACTTCTCTTGTAGTTTCTCTTTCTCCATCTTGGACTCTTGGAGTTCACATTGAGTGTTATTCAAGGAATAATGGGTGGTCAATAATTATTGTGTGATATTTCAGATATCCTCTTCATCCTTCAAGGATGCTCCATACAACAACTCCACAAGCTCAAGTAGTATGTCTCTATCAAAAAGCAATTGTAGAAAATTACCTTTGGTTCTTGTCATGGCTTTCTGAAACTTCTCCACTTCTTCAATGGAATATTTCTCCTCCAAATTCCAACATAGATTTGTCATTAATGTAGAGGTTCTATGGACTAGAGTGTGTAGGGCCTATTTTATTTTACACTCACTCATTTTTAGTGACTGTGCAAGAAAATGAGGTTCTTGCAGATGAACCTATTCTTCTTCCCTCTCTCTGGGAACAACTTCATGGAACTCTAGTGGTGAAGTGGAAGTTGATCTTGGAACCTTTTCTTCAAGTGAAATCTCTATGTCACCAACATAGAGAGATGGACATCCCTCAGTAGATGTCTTTGTGAAATTTGAGCACCTTTCAGTAGGCACTCTTTCAACCATGTCCAGAGTGTTTCTCATCCCTCTATATTGTTTTTATACATCATTGGTGGTAGGTTCATGTGAATGAACACTTTGCTCCTTAATTGCACAATCCTCACTAATAAGTATTTTAGTTATGTATTTCATGGCTGCAAAATATTTCTCTTTATGCCCATGGGACTCTTATCTTGCTTCTTCATTGCAAATACCTTGCAGTAACTTGTGGTTCTCTTCATGAATCCTTATTTCAGCCTTCCTAGTTGCAATACTAGGTGGTTCATGGAACTCCTCATTGATGATAGGGGGATGTGAATTATTACCATTTTCAATCCTCACTTCTTATGTGTCTGGAACTTCATCTTGCTGTAAGAGAGTGAAAAAATCTGAATTGTGTTAATCTTTCTGCATCATATTTTTCTCCTTCATTTTTTCTCGCTCACACCCAGCTGGTGGGGGCTTGTGTTCCACTTCATTGGGAAGTTCAGATGATGAATTCATATTTGATATTTTCTTCTTCTTTTGGATCTGATACAAATATCCCTTATCATCATTGAAATTATCACCCTCCTCTGCATTGATTTTGGGTTCACTAACATAAAAACTAGGAGCAAATTCATCTCCCTCACAATTGTCCTTCATCTTGCAGTCCTCATATGCAAGTGAAGTATTTCCATACTCCCATGGATCATATGGTTTCAGGTGTACATGGATGTTGCAAAAATAAGAACTTTTATTATTCATGTTCTTATCACTACCATCTTCTCGAAGTGATGCTATGGTGGCCTGCTCCTCCACCTAATTTTCTGCTTCACACCCAAGCGGTGTGGCCTTGTCTTCTTCTTCCTTAGGTGGCTCCAAAGGTGAATGTAATTCTGATTTGAAACCTCCCTTTGGATATGATAAAAAAAGTATCTATCCACCCATACATGAGCCAAAATATCTATCAGTGATTTGGAGATCATCCACAAAGAAATTGGAAGTGCATTCATTCTCCACACTACCAACAACAAGATTTTTTACTATTGGGTCTTCCTTTGCACATGGATTCTCTTCATATTATTTCAATGAACTTGAGGATTATTAATATTGAGTGGTCCTCAAATCACAGATCTTGGAAACTATGTTATAATAAATCCCAAACATTCTCCAAATGCTTGGGAAAGCAAATGGCTTTGATGAATCTTCCTTTTTTTCTCCAGGTGGTAAACAACTAGTCTCCACTTTCTGGCACACTTCATCAACCATGTGTGCAATATTTTTTATGTTTTCCCCATAGAGGGGATCTATGAATATATTATTTATATCCAAAGTACATAAATATTGAAATATAATACCTCCCTTATCTCTTCTTTTAAGGAACAATATTCCATGAAATATTGGGAAGATTTCTTAGAGTTCTTCCCATTGAACACTTGACCACTGATACTAGTAGATTTATGCCAAATGGATTCATCATAATACAGAGGAAAGAAATAACCAACATAATCCCTACACAATATACCTGAGGTACTGCATGTGGGATCTTCATAATTTTCTTCTTCATACTTCTCAATGTCTTCTTCAATCATTGGTAGCAACCTCATAGCTGCAACTGGATTTAGTGATTTGCAAAATTTTATTCATTAAGAGATTACCTTCCACGGGGGTGGAGGAAAGTGCTCTGATACCAATTTAATGATACGAGGCCTGATATTCATATCAGATCACTTATGTTGTTTTCAAATTAAATAAAAATTTATGATATTACTTACACACACTCAGTGAAATTTCATACTAGGAAAATAAAGGGGTTTTATGAAGAAATTTGTATGCATTGGAGTAGGAAGGGGAAAGAAACCAAAGGAAAGTTTCAGAACAATGAACTCATTTCCCATAAAACATTAATATTGGGTACCATTCAGGTTTCAGAGTCCTCTATGTGGAAATGTAATCCCCCGCTTCTGGGTCACCCAACTGTGAAACTAGGGAAATTTATTCAGTCCTTTCTACCAGGGGCTTGGGGAAAGGAAAATATATTTTGTATGAAATTTATGTATCATAAAATAAGGTTCAATATATTTTGGGATAGTTCTGGAGAATTTTGAATAGTTTAGGAGTGAATTGGGGTTTTTAAGCAATTCTAGACTAGGGAAGTCCTACACAATGGAGGATCCCAAAACATTGTACGGCCAGGATCCCAAAACATTGTACAACCTCAACGAATATGAAATATGAAAGTATGTGTGGGTATATGGGTGTTTCAGTGACATATAGAAACTTTCAAAATAAAAAATGAGTGGGTGAAAATCTTTTAATTGCAGAAACTGTAGAACTAGTTAATTATAACTAGTGATCTAACTAGGGTGTAGAATTAAGCATGAATTTCAGAACAGAAACGTATCATACCCAATAAATGAAATTGAAAGAGTCTAGTACAGCTTATAAAATCATATTAAACCTTCTGTTCCCCAAATTTTTTCAAATTTTGGTCCCCTCCTCATGATTTATTGTTGTTTTGAATCGTTTGGATCCATGAACTTTTTTGGTCATGCTCTAATTTTGGGTGATTTTGAAGGTTGACTCTCGTCTGGTTTTCAAAAGTTGCCTGTGTATGAAAATTGTTGTGGGTCGCATATTTTGAGTTTTATTTGCTACTTGAAGATGAATCGGACCATTTGTTCTTTGTAAAACCGCTATCTCGGAGGTGAAACAGTTTTAACCGTTGCTAAATTTTTTATTTTTCAAACACTTAGCATTTTTTGATCGGAGGTTGTTGCATGTTTGTCTTCCACCATTGCAACTCCCAAAGTATCTAGCTACCCGAAGTGTAAGCGCTCCACCCACCGATGCCTGTCGATTTCCAGTCACGTGTCTGTAGCCTTTCCCTCTTCCACCGTTGCGGTTGCGCAAAGCATTTGGCTTCCGATGTCGATGTCTTTCCAATCTCCGACTGGAAGTTTTCCTGCCCACAACTTAAGTCATTAATTTTCTGACTCTGATAGGCCTATGTGTTTTCGCACTGCCCGTCACCTGTTAAGACCTGCTTATGCGGCTGTGAATAATTCTACCCTACCGATGTTAGCATTTTAAGCCGTCGATGAGTTTTTCATTTTCCGTTGTTGGTGATTTATTTAGAACCCGTAGATGGATGAAATAGTGGTGTCGGCGCTTATTAAGTTCTCATAACAGTAACACAGTACATGGCTTTTCTTACTGCTTAACCGTCTGGTTGACATAATTTAACGTAGTTTGATTTTGTTGAAAATACAGTCCCTATGAATGATAGATGTCATTAATTGCAAGAGGATTCAAGAGATTGTCCATACTACTGCGGCGCGAAGTTCTAGCTGGGAGATAGGTGGCAGAAAAGAGCTGGGCAGTCTTGGTGAAGGTTGAACCGAAACTGACAGGATCGCAAGTAGGGCAGGCGAAGCAAAAGGCAAAATCAATATCGACAAAGATGCAAACCTGAAAGGTTGGTCAGTTACTCAGCAGTTCATGAGTGCACACAGTAAAGATAAAAAAAAATAGGGATATGAAACATTTGAGGAACCGAAAGGTCACACGTTGGGGGGGCAGCCCAAGCGGTCTACGGTTTTAGTTTAAATATTGGAAAGTTAGAACTGAGAGGAGCTTTTTCCCTCGAAAAAACTTGTAAACTATTGCTTGTAAGAGGAACTATTTTGTTTTACAACCAGAAATTGCAAATTTGGCCTGTTGGGAAAAGTGTTATGTGGAATGTATCAAATGTGATTAAATTAGCGATGTTGAATGGGAACTATTTCATTTTCAACTGTGTTTCATTAACTGTGAGAGCATTCTAACTTCCTGAACCTATGTTCTTGTCTGAATGTTCTTGAGTATATTTTGTGATGTTTTCCACTATGAGTAATGGGAGTTTTCTTTAACTGTTGATGAGCTATCTTATCATGTATACTTTTATTCATGTTTATGTGTTTGGTTATAAGAACAACTATCTGCGATTTTCCATAACATATGGACAGTAGTGCATTAATCATGAATTAATATCCAACTCTCTAGAGATAACTTAGTTAGTTTTACTTTATTACTGTTTGTATGATTTAGATGCTTGTGAGTTCTAAGATGAGAGGTAAGAACCTGCGCATCACTATGTGACTACTCCTTGCATCCTTATCACCTTGCATGGTTAATTAGGCATGTGCATATCATATCTTAAGTCAAAAATACAAAAAATATATACGGTGGAACGGGCTGCGACCGGTAAAGCCTTTGTTTTGTTACTTGACCTACGGTAGCTGGACCGCAAACCGGACGGATTCCCTACACCAAACAGTCACGGGCTAGTTGGGAACATTGACTGGGGAGAATCCCTTGCTGTTGTTTCCTACGAATTTCCAGGCCTCAATAGTTTCTGGCACTAGAAGAAGGGCCGCTAGTGCATGACTGGCCAAGGAAACCCATTTTCCCGAGACTATTCCACCGGTAACAGTTCAGAAAGCAGTGGGATTCATAATCCAATTCCTGAAGAAAGGGGGAGAGAACATTTGTTTTTCATCGACAACGAAGTTGTTAATAATCTGAGAAGACAAACTAGGGAATATGTGAAGAATATCGGAGGATTGCCGATCATCCCTGAATGTCCCAAAAGAGAATATAAAAGGAAGGATCGTCCTATATTGGAAGACTCAGTGCTGGTTGAGGATTGAGAAGAACTTGTAGAAACAGCCTTATAGGAAGTTGTATTGCCTTTGAATCAAGAAGGCCCAGATACTCCTCACAGTTCTCCTTCTCACACTCCTATTTTCTCAACTCCTCACTCTCCACCTAGACTCATGGCAGGCGTCAATGCCAATTAACCTCCGAACCCACTGAATCCACCACCTGCCTAGAGAGCCAGATCACCTTTAAACCTACCACCTCCGTTGCATGATTTACCTAAATCCTTTAAAAAGATGCTGCCCAAATTTGAACCAAGTGAGAAGATACTAGTAGACGACCACCTGCAAAGTTTTTATTTGGCAATAGAAGGGTTAAGGGCTAGGGAGTATGAGGATGTAGTTTGTAGACTATTCCCTCATACCCTTAAAGGAGTTGCATCATCATGGTATTTTGGTTTACCTGCAAACTCTATCCCTGATTGGGATACCTTCAAAAGGATCTTTAGAAGTAAGTATGCAACTCAAAAGACGCATGCAACCCTCATGAAAGGACTATGCACCTTGAAGAAAGAGAGAACGGAGAAGGTACAAAGCTTCACTCAAAGATTTGCAGCATACCTCAAGAATTTTTCTGAAGCTGATAGACCTTTGGATAAAGTCCTGATTGAATACTATACTTCGGCTTTAGGACCTGAGCTAGCCATGTTCACCAAAATGAAGGCCAAGCCCACATTGGCAGAGACTTATGAGGAGGCAGAAAAGGTAGAGGCTGAAAGAGAAAGTATCGAATATTATCCCGAACGGTCAGGAGAGAAAATGGCGGGAAGGAAAGCCTTGTTGTTTACTAAGCCTAAGGAAGAGCAATCACGAGATTTTGAAAGTATGGAAAAAATGATGCAGAAGCTTTCTAATAGAATCATAGAATTGGAAAAATAAAATGAAGCTCAAAAGTTCTACAAGCCCTATTACAAGAAAAGGGAGGATAACAATCAATCCCAACCTCCTCCACACAATTCAGCATCTATGAATTTAAATGAGGTAGGAATGGACAATTTTTGCACTTTTCACCAACAAACCCACTCTGAAAAGAATTGTCCTCAATGGATAAACTCAATGACGTTGGTTATGAATCAGCTGTTGGATTCTAAATTAAGAGAAGATGGAGATGAGGAAGAAAAGACAGTAACACGTCAACGAAAGAACAAGAAGAAGAGACCATGGTTCTGTGGAATTCTGTTTCATTATTTGATGTTGAGGAAGAAATGAATTGGGAATATAAGAACGTCATGGAAACCAACGTAACAACAAGGAGCCAAGGGTCGGCTAAAGAAAACATTCTCATGCTCCTAAAGATTAAAAGGATTCAGAAAAATGTTAAGAAATTTCAAAATAAGTCCTCAGCTGATAAAATTCCTGAATTCACCATTACCAGCCAAGATCCTAGAAAGAATGATACGTTTTCCAAACCAAATGAAGAAAAAATGAATGTTGGTAAGCCACATCCCACTGAACCGCAGATGGATTATGACATCGTGGAAGATATAAAGAAGGTAAATGCAAATATCTCACTATTTGAAATGTGTAAAGTGCCACAGCAGAAAGAAAGACTATTGAAAGCGCTTGAAGCATAGGATGAGAGGCTTCCCACTGACAATCAACCCAAGGAAGAAGAAGAAATCAGAGAAACCAGCATTGGAGGTAAGTCTAAGAACAAGAATCCACCTTTCCTTCTCACGTTTGAAATTTTTAATCACAACGTACATAATTTCCTGGTAGACTAAGGGGCGTCGGTTAATGTCATGCCAATATCAGTCTATAAAACGATAAATGGGCAGCCTAAGCCATCCACTTGGAGGGTTGTCCAGTTGGATAGGATGAATGTCAAAGTAATTGGGGAAATGGAGGATGTCCTAGTCCGCCTGTCTTCAAATGATAAAGTGTGCCAAGTTATTGATATCGTGGTGGCCGATATACCAGACGCTTATGGGCTTGTTCTGAGTAGAGACTGGTCGGAAAAACTAAACGGTTATTTTTCCTTGGATTGGTCGCATCTGTGGCTGCCGTATAAAGGAAGCCTGAATAATATTAAAATTTTGAGGGAGCCTCACATGAAATACAATGTTACTCAACTTGAGGAAAAGAATGAACCAGTGGATTCTGTGTTGGGAAATTATTTTATTGAATTGGAACCAGGAAATTACCAAGCAAAAGAAGCCAGCAACACGTCAGACGCTCATCCTGATCTCCTTCGATTTTCACAGGCTGATGAAATCGACTGTAAAATAGTAAAATTAACAGTAGGAGTAGATTCACGTGCAGTAGTTAGCGATTTCTAGACATTGTTTTTTGATGGCTCTAAGATGTTAGAAGGGTCAGGGGCCGGCTGTGTCCTGATCGACCCCGAGAAGAATAAACATTTTCTTTCATGTAGATTAGAGTTTGAATGTATGAATAATACAACTGAATATGAAGCGTTGGTGCAAGGTTTAAGGAAAGCAATCGAATTCAAGGTAAGTAATCTGAAAGTTTTTGGAGATTCTGAAATAATTGTAAAATAGATTCAGAATCAAATACATTGTATTTCTCCTCACTTAAAAGCTTATCAAAATGAGATATGGGATCTTCTCAAATGTTTTAACGCATTTAATATTGTTTCAATTCCAAGACTAAAAAATGCAGCAGCTAACTTGCTGGCCACATCAGCTGCTAGGCTTGTGCCTACTAATAATCGATGCTCTGTTGAATTGCTTTTCAGGCCCTTGGTCCCTGATATGATCACCAACTTACGAGTGTTCGACGACGATCAGCAGATTATAGAATGCTTAACAAATGACAAGGTATTTAAAGGGGCGATTATAGATGATGAAGAACATCAGGCCGAGCTGAAGTATGATAATTTCATCCCTAAAGGAGTTAGAACCTTAGAAAGAATGTTTGATCTAAATGAAAAATTTATAAGACCAGCAAATGTAAAGGCTCACATCTCATCTCTACAGTTCGAGTTGATAAATTTAGGGACTGAGTCAAATCCTAAATATGTGAATCTTGGCAAATGCTGTTCACCAGCAGAAAGAGATAAGTTCATCAGTCTTTTTAATAAGTATAAAGATGTTTTCTCCTGGACATATGAAGATTTGAAGACATATGACACCAGCATCATCCAGCATGTTATCCCCATCAAATCTGGCGTCAAACCTTATCAGCAACCTTTAAGGAAAATGCATCCAAAATTGGAACCTCTGATCCAGAGTGAGGTTAAGAAATTATTGGATGCTAGAATCATTTTTAAGGTCAGGCACTCTGAATGGGTCTCAAATCTGGTACCAGTGAGGAAAAAATCTGGAGAAATCAGGCTATGTGTGGATTTCAGGAATTTAAACCGCGCTTCAGACAAAGACAATTATCCTGTTCCACCCATGGAGCAACTACTACAAATGGTCTCAGGTTCTGAACTATTTTATTTATTAGATGGATTCTCAGGATACAATCAAGTGTTAGTAGCCGAAGAAGACAAATTGAAGACAACATTCAGGACCAGATGGGGAACTTTTGCTTACCGAAGAATGCCCTTTGGGCTTATAAACACTGGAGCTATGTTCTAGAGGGCTATGGACATAGATTTCCGAGGTTTGATTGGACGTAGTGTTGTAATATATCTTGATGATATTATGATATTCTTGAAGAGGAGAGAAGAACACGCGTTTCATCTAAGGTAGATTTTTGAACGCTGTCGGAAATATGGCATCTCACTCAATCCCAAGAAGTGTGTGTTCATTGCTACGGAGGGTAAGTTGCTGGGTCACATAGTTTCAAAGAAGGGAATCTCTATAGATCCGGAAAGGATCAGGGCCATTGAACAGATCCCCTTGCCCCATAATAAAATGGGGATGCAATCATTTATGGGAACAATAAACTTCATACGAAGATTTGTGCCAGATTTCGCTCAGATTCTCAAACCTCTGCCATAAATGGTGAAGCAAAGTGCACAATTCAAATGGACTGAGATTGAGAAGAACGCATTTAGCAAAATTAAAACTGCTGTTGTGCACGCACCCTCCCTAAAAAGCCCAGATTTCGATAAAGATTTTATCCTGTATACTTTTGCATCTGATGATTCGCTAGTAGCTGTGTTTACTCAAAAGGAAGATGACAGCCCCCGAATCTTGGTATAGAGACCTCGTGCATTACCTTCAGACAGGATTGTTGCCAGAACATTGGAATTCTAAGCAAAGAAGAGCACTGCATCTTAAATCAACCTCCTATCAAATTGTTGAAGGAGTATTATTTAGAAAAAATTATGACAGAGTTCTTCTTAGATGCTTAGAGAAAGAAGATGCGAAGAAAGTAATGACATATTTGCATGACGGGCCTGCTGGGGGACATTTTTCAGGAGATACTACAGCTCACAAAATTCTCAGAGCCAGTTACTATTGGCCCACGCTTTTCAAATATGCACACGCCCATGTCAGGAAATGCAACATTTGCCAAAGGTGTAGTGGAAGACAATCTAAAGCAGCCGCACCACTAAAGCCTGTGATGATCACAGAGCCGTTCGATCAATGGGGGTTGGATATTATTGGGGAGATAAAGCCAAAATATTCCCTACAACATAAGTATATTCTGACCGCAACTGATTACTTCACTCACTGGGTCGAAGCCATCCCGCTACGCAAAATAAATGAGGACACGGTCATCAGCTTCCTGCAGGACCATATTGTGACCAGGTTTGGAGTTCCAGTTTCTTTAGTCTTTGATAATGATACTTACTTTTCATCAATTAAATTAACTGCTTTCTCTTATGAGAAAGGAATCAAGTTGCATTATTCTGCTAATTACTATCCACAAGGAAATGGCCTGGCTGAATCTACTAACAAAAATATGATTAGAAATTTAAAGAAGACTATGATAGAAAACCAGAGGAGTTGGCACTCAGCGCTACCAAACGCCCTTTGGGTCGATAGAGTCACCCCCAAGTATTCGATAGGAGTGTCTCCATATACCCTTGTGTATGGTAAAGAATCCATTCTTCCCCCCAATATCATGCTACCCTCTTCCATAATAGCTCAAGAATCTAGAGGGTTGGATGATGAAGTTTTGCAAATGAGGATATATAATCTCCTGAAAGCAGAAGAGGCTCGATCTAAAGCCAGAGAACGCTTTAAGCAGCAACAAGAGGTAATAAAGAGATGGTTCAACAAACACAAGGCAGGAACAAAATACTTTGAAGTGGGAGATTTGGTTCTCAAGTGGGACCACCCCCATGATGAGAAAGGAAAACACACGAAATTCCAGCAGTTATGGGTAGGTCCTTTCCAGATTACAGCAAAGCTTGGCCCTTCCACTTATAAGTTGCAAGATCTACAAGGGTGGGAAGAGAACTTAACAGTAAATGGCTTAGTTCTAAAGCCTTATTTTTCCTGAGCTTTGTTTGTGTTCTTCTATCTTGTATATAAATAATCTGGCTTGGTTGTCTTTTTGAGTCATGAAGTTTAGTTTTGTTTTAGTTTAAATTTATACCAATTGCAATAAAGGAGGCAAATCCGCGGTTGCATGGAGAACATCAAAATTTTGGAATGATTAAAGTTCTTGGGTATAAGATAGTGTATTGCTGTTTGTCTAAAAGAACTTCTTCCAGTTTAGCAGTTTTCTCTAATAGCTATGTATGCATTGAAGTCCTGCTTAACCCCTGTGAAATAAACCAGAATCAAAGGGACTGGAATACTATTTTGAGGCTCCATCCATGTCACATTTAAAATGTCCTAGGGGGTGACAGCCAAGGGACCATGGAAAGAAGTACGGTAAACAGTATACTAGATACAAATGATCCCATGCCAAGAAATGAAGGCCAAAAGGCAGATAAGAGTCAAAACTGCTATAAAAGCATTATATATCAAACAAATGCTAAACCATATAAGTACTAAATCACCGAAAGTTCCTCTCCGTCTGTGAGCTGAAACGTGAATATGCCTCTCACACAAAAGGACACTTGGGATAGAGGAGCTTGAATTAAAATTCAGAAAGAAAGGCAGGTAGGAGGACTCATATGAAAAGGACAAAAGTCCAAAAGTGTGGAAATTGCTAAAATGGCATGGGAATGAGGAACAAATGAATATTTCTATTTACCATGTGC
Source organism: Pseudotsuga menziesii (assembly GCA_001517045.1). Taxonomy (NCBI): domain Eukaryota; kingdom Viridiplantae; phylum Streptophyta; class Pinopsida; order Pinales; family Pinaceae; genus Pseudotsuga; species Pseudotsuga menziesii. Next base: position 73,778 of record LPNX010977948.1, read on the forward strand.
TACAATCCTGTGGTGTCCAAGCTGGCAGCTACCTGAAGGCAAAAGTAACAATGAAATTCATCTTTCGGCCTCAAAAGAGTTATCTTGACTTGGGAATCCTGGTTTCCACTCTCCCAAATCGGACTATCATCAATGATTAAAAGTACATACATTTTCCATTTGATAAATCTAGATAGATGGAAGAATTCAATAGGTTTGCGTGTTGTTAAACAATCTTTCACTCAAGGAATAATCGTCCAGAGATCTAGGTTCACCAGGTAATCGGAAATTGTTGCAGCTGCAACTGTTTTCCCCAATTTTTTTCAAATTTTGGTCCCCTCCTCATGATTTAGTGTTGTTTTTGAATCGTTTGGATCCGTGAACTTTTTTCATCATGCTCTAATGTTGGGTGATTTTGAAGGTTGACTCTCGTCCAGTTTTCAGAAGTTGCTTGTGTTTGAAAATTATTGTGGGTCACAGATTTTGAGTTTTATTTGCTACTTGAAGATGAATCAGACCATTTGTTCTTTGTAAAACCGTTGTCTCGGAGGTGAAACAGTTTTAACCGTTGCTAAATTTTTGAGTTTTCAAACACTTAGGATTTTTTGATCGGAGGTTGTTGTATGTTTGTCTTCCGCCGTTGCGGCTCCCAAAGCAGCTAGCTACCCGAAGTGTAAGCGCTCCGCCCACCGATGCGTGTTGATTTCCAGTCACGTGTATGTAGCCTTTCCGTCTTCCACTATTGTGGCTGTGCAAATCATTTGGCTTCTGATGTCAATGTCTTTTTGATCTCCGACTGGAAGTTTTCCCACCCACAACTTAAGTCATAACTTTTTTGACTCCAATAGGCCTACGTGTTTTCGCACTGCCCGTCGCCTGTTATGACCCGCTTATGAGGCTATGAATAAGTCTACCCTGCTGATGTTAGCATTTTAAGCCGCCGATGGGTTTTTATTTTTCCGCCGTTGGTGATTTCTTTAGAACCCATAGATGGATGAAATAGTGGTGTCAGCGCTTGTTAAGTTCTCGTAACAGTAACACAGTACATGGCTTTTCTTGCTGCTTAACCGTTTGGTTGACATAATTTAACATAGTTTGATTTTGTTGAAAATATAGTCCCTATGAATGATAGATGTCATTAACTACAGGAGGATTCAAGAGACTGTCCAGACTACCGCGGCACGAAGGTCTAGCTGGGAGATAGGTGGCAGAAAGGAGCTGGGAAGTCTTGGCGAAGGTCGAGCCGAAACTGACAGGATCGCAAGGAGGGCAGGCGAAGCAAAAGGAAATATCAATATTGACAAAGATGCAAACCTGAAAGGTCGGTCAGTTACTCAGCAGATCATGAGTGCGCGCAGTAAAGATAAAAAAAAAGAGGGATATGAAACGTTTGAGGAACTGAAAGGTCACATGTTGGGGGGGAAGCCCAAGCGGTCTATGGTTTTAGTTTAAATATTGGAAAGTTAGAACTGAGAGGGGATTTTTCCCTCGAAAAAACTTGTAAACTATTGCTTGTAAGAGGAACTATTTCGTTTTACAACCAGAAATTGAAAATTTGGCCTATTGGGGAAAGTGTTATGTGGAATGTATCAAATGTGATTAAATGAGCGATGTTGAATGGGAACTATTTCGTTTTCAACTGTGTTTCATTAACTGTGAGAGCGTTCTAACTTCCTGAACCTATGTTCTTGTCTGAATGTTCTTGAGTATATTTTGTGATGTTTTCCACTATGAGTAATGGGAGTTTTCTTTAACTATTGATGAGCTATCTTATCATGTATACTTTTATTCATGTTTATGTGTTTGGTTATAAGAACAGCTATCTGGGATTTTCCATAACATATGGACAGTATTTCATTACTCATGGATTAATATCCAGCTCTCTAGAGATAGCTTAGTTAGTTTTACTTTATTACTGTTTGTATGATTTAGATGCTTGTGAGTTCTAAGACAAGAGGTAAGAACCTGCGCATCACTGTGTTACTAATCCTTGCATCCTTATCACCCTGCATGGTTAATTAGGCACGTTCATATCATATCTTAATTCAAAAATACAAAAATATATACGGTGGACCGGGCTGCGATCGGTAAAGCCTTTGTTTTGTTACTTGACCTACAGTAGCCGGACCGCAAACCAGATGGATTCCCTACACCAAATAGTCACGGGCTAGTTGGGAACGTTGACTGGGGAGAATCCCTTGCTATTTTTGCCTATGAATTTCCAGGCCTCAACACCTTCCAAAATCATTCCCATAACCATGGCTCACTTATTATTTCACTAGAATGCTCAAATCCCTCATTTTATTGATAAATCATGCTTATACATGGAGAAAATTAATAGGTATTTTAATGAACAGAATGATTGTGACCTAACATAGATAAAAATATAGTACTTTATTACGATACACATCAAGAATCAAAATATTGACTGACCATCACATCTGAGGATTCAAAATGGTGGGCAGGGGGCCCAAAATCAGAAATGAGAAAGGTTGAGAGCGTAGGTGAAGCTTGGGCTTCACTAGATCTTGAATTGAATGAGATGGAGGATGAAAAATATGAATGACATGTGCTCACTATATGAACATTATGCGCTCCATACCTGCAAAGAGAAGGGAATGGGAATGGAGGAGTGGGGAAGGAAAGGTTTGGGGTTCATCTCCCAAAGCTCTAAGGTGCATCACTTAGAAAACTATGCTTCACATAAGAATGTACCAATAGTTCATCAACCAAACTATGTGAATGAGCTCAAATTTTTCTATAATAGATATTCGGGTGACCTGCTTAGCAAGTAGAGGCAATAGGTGATATGTGAGAGCAAGTCAACACCTAAATCCCTAACCCTAGCCATGGCATGCACCTTCCTTGAGAAAATTGGAATTTAGGGGCCATGTGGAGATGTTTTCTTTCCTAAGTCACCCATCTGAATTAGCAACTACTCCTTCCTTAGTCAAAGAGTTTTTTCTTTTATCCTTGACAACTTTATGCTTTTCCTTGATTTTGAGACTGAGTCTCCAAAAGGAAACTATGCCGTCCTTTGCCAAATATTTCCTGCTTTAGTTCTGACAACTTTCCTGAGTCTCCAAAGGGAAACCATGCCCTCCTTAGTCAATTGTTTCTTGCTTTTATTATGACATATTTTGTCATAGATTTTGGGCACTTTCCCTTTTCTCTCTGGTTGCTTTTGTCATAGAGTTTCCACTTTCTTAATCTCCTCCCTTGGCAAGTTGGCTTGCCAATTGTGCCTGACATGGAAAGCTCAATTCCACATGCTATTTGCACAATAATTAATAATGATAAAATAAAAAAATCAAATGCATGCCTCAATAATGTTTATGAAGAAAAATTTCCCTAGGAAACTTAATTAATTCCACTCAGTCCCCCTAGGTTATTAGCATGGTCCACACTTTTGTTGGTCCAAAATATGGGGAAATGACAATGGGTTCTTAACATACTATCATGCACCAATGCGTTACTCAATTAAGAGAACCGTATTAGGGTTAAGATAAAACACATTGAAAATGATTTATATTTTATATAAAAATGTCGCGCCCACACATTTTTATATTTTTTTATAAAATAATGATGTGTGTGTATTCCAATAAAGCACCGATACGTAACATAATATTGTGCATCGATGCATTACACAATTAAGCACAACGAATTAGGGTTAAGTTAAAAACGCATTGAAAATTATTTATGTTTCATATAAGACGATGTGTTTATTTCCTACGAATGCATTGGGTAGTTTGGTTATCAAGCTCACTAAACTAAGGTTAAATAAAAAATAAAAAAATCAACTATTAATTTTTACCATTTCCATAGTGTTCTTGATCTCTCAAGAAGTGATGCCACCATTCCCCCCTAAATCTCCTTGCCATCAATGCACCCCTTTCCTATGTTTCTCCTATCCATTTCTTGTTGCATTCTTTTTTATTTTTTCCAAACAGAGGGAAAATTTCATCTTTTGGACTACATGGCAACCATGCCTCCCTCACCAACAAATGTCCAAGTAATTCCTTTGTTTTATTCTAACTTGAACTTTTAACAGATTAAAATTTGAGATTGAGCTTGAATTTTCACTGTTAAAAAAACAAATCTACATGGTGTGTTCATGTGCTTCAACTCACACTGCACGACGATGCACACTGTAAATTTATAGGGTGCATAGGTTGCAGTGTGCTCCTATACACTTAATATAGCACATTGTTCATATGGTTTGCAAGAAAATAGTGCATCAAATCATTTTAATTTTTTTTTTTTTTTGTAAGTTAATATAGTAAAGCGTATCAGTGTGTTTGAAAACATGCATTGCATGGATGAGAGTGCATACCAGTTCCATGATAAACCTAGTGCACCATTCCAATGGTGTGGTATAGTTTAGATAACCACATCATATTTATAAAAAAAATTAAAATTTATGGCATGTGTGTTCAAGGTTAATACCACCCCAATGCTCTTAATAACATAAGGCGCACTTATAACATCGTGTCTTGTTTGGGTCCACAGGGTACTCCCAAAAGACCAAACACCTGGAGAAGCCACTCACACAAACAGATCACATATTGACACACCAATGTTTTCATGTGGTTTAAACCATCGAAAGGGAAACACTCGACAGCCCTAGCCAAATAACTGCCTGAGGTGGTTTATTATGAAAAAGAAAGAAAGTTACAGATGAGCTTCTCATAATCGATCAAGTAGTCAATGACCCTCCATGCTCTTTAAATAGATATCATGGACCAATCAGGCGTTAAGCCATGGATCAAAGGTATTTATGATCTAAGAGAAGATGAACCGTCATATCACTCTATGTCTAGAACATATCATGGCTGTAAGATTAGATATTTACAAATGCACACTAAAGAAACAAACTTTTCCTAACGGATATATTATAAAAAGTTAATCTTAACTAACTCCTAAGTGTATAAATATCCTAACATCTCCCCTTAAGAACAACTTGGGATAGGATTGAAGGATTTACAAAAGTGACACTATTGGGAGAAGGAAGGAGGCATTAGAACCTATCCCCCCTTAATGAAAAAATCCTGAACTCCTAACATAGACCGAAGTTTAGAAAACTTGGCTTCTGTAAGAGACTTGGTGAAGATTTCTGCAACTTGATCATCTATAGGGAAAAAGAGAACTTCAAGAATGCGACCATGAACAATATTTCTAATGAAGTGAATATGTAGCTCAATGTGTTTGATGCGTTGATGTGGAACAATATATTTGGCAAGATTGATGACATTTTGATTGTTCCCACCAAAGTGGAGTAGGTTGTTGCTGCTCGAATCCAAACTCTAGAAGGATCTGCCAAAGCCATAAATATTCTTGACTGGAATTGACTACGGATCGATATTCTTCTTCTACTGAAGAAAGATAAAGATATTGATGTTTCTTACAAGCGTAAGTGACAGGTCCAGATCCCAGACTGAAAACATAACTTGTAGTAGATGTTCGATCATCAGGATCGCTGACGCAGTCTGAATCAGTGAAACCAACCAACAAAGGAGTCCCCCATGTACTGTAATGAATCCAAAACTGAATTGTACCCTGAATATATCGAAGTATTCTTTTCGCTTCTTTCCAGTGACTTTCATGAGGTGTTTTCATATAGCGGGAAACACGACTAACAACAAAATAAAATCCAAGATGAGAATGAGTCAAGTATTAGAGACTACCAATGAGTTGACGATACAAGGTAGCATCTACTTTAGGTGAAGTACAAGTGGTAAAATGTTTCACTCCAGGCTGGAAGAGAGAAGGGGATGATGTACAATATTCCATGTGAAAATGAGGAAGAAGGTCACAAGAATAATTAGACTGAGAAAGAAAGATTCCTTCTTTTGTTTGCAAGACTTGGAGACCAAGAAAATAATGCAAATGTCCTAAGTATGACCTTTCAAATTTTTTCTTAAGATTGGATTTTACATGGGTTAAAAGCTTAGGGCCACTACCAGTATGAATAAGATCATCAACATATAGAGTAAGTATGATGAGATGGTTTCCTACTTTCTTGATATAGAGATTGGGGTCAAAATGGCATCTAAAAAAACTGGTGTCAAGTAGAAATCTATCCATCTTGGCATACCAATCTCTAGGATCTTTCTTAAGGCCAAATAAGGATTTCTTAAGGCGACATACAAAGCTAGAGTTATTCTTAACATATCTAGGAGGTTGTTCCACGTAAATTTCCTCCTGTAAATCACCATGTAAGTTTCATACTTGACATCCATTTGATGGAATTCCCATTTATGTAAGGCTGTAAGGGAAATAGAAAGGAAGATGGAGTCCATTTCTGTGACAGGAGCAAAGGTTTCATTGTAGTCAATCCCTTCAACTTGGGAAAAACCTTTGGAAACTAACCTTGCCTTAAGTCTTTAAACACTTCCATCTGATGCATACTTAGTTTTATAGACCCATTTACACGTGACAAGTTTTCTTCCTTTTGGAAGAGGTACAAGACCCCAAGTATTATTTTCCATTAAAGAACGATATTATTAATCCATAGTTGCATTCCAATATGGATTTCTTGAAGCTTCTACAAAAGTATCTAGATTGTGATTTTTTGAAACTTGAGCCAAAAGAGAAGAAGCTCACTGGAACTGAGAACGTGGTCGACGTTGATCTCTAGGATCACCGACAAGATCACCAGCTGCTTCACATGTTGAATGAACCCATTGAGGAAGCAATTTTGCTGGTGAAACTGGAGAAAAATGAGCAGGAAGTGGTGGATTTTCATCTTCACTATCATCATCAGAGACTAAATTTGGAAATCTATCAAGGAAGTTGGAAGTAGAAGAAGCACAATCGTTGAATCAGGCTCGCAAGCCGAATATGGAACAAACATCGAGTTAGGCTCGTAGGCAATGATATTTTCATCAAATTTAATGTATCTTCTAATTATTATATCATGAGAATGTGGTTGAAGAAGTATATAACCTTTTACATCTTCAGAATATCCAACAAATATTCACTTTTCACTTTTAGGCTGCAATGCTTTCTGTTTTTCATCCAGAATGTGATCCCATGCTTCAATAACAAACACACGGAAGTGACTTACATCTGGTTTAATTTTTCTCCATGCTTCTTTCGGTGTGATACCTTGTAAAGCTTTAGTGGGGGTGTGATTAACTATGTAATTTGCACAATTTATGGATTCAACCCAAAATTGAAGACTTAGTCCCTTAGATTGGATCATGCAGTTAGCCATTTCTTTTAAAGTGTGTCTCTTCCATTCAGCTACACCATTTTGTTGTGGTGTATATGGAACAGTGTGTAGTTGTTGGATTCCTTGTTTTCATCTTCATCGGTGTATTCTTTTACATCTCTATCTTGCTTTTCCTCATAATGGATGTCCTTTTTATCTATGGCACTATTATGCTCATCATCATCTTTGGAGACCTCACAGATGTTTGAAATATTTATTTATTCTATATCTTTGGAGTCTTCCTTTCTTTTCCATATCTTTCCATGAGGTACTGTGCTTACTGGTTTTTTATTTATTTGTTTCTTGGTTTTCATCTTCCATACCTTTTTTTGAGTTTCCTTGGAAGGTATGCATGTACTATTCTTGCAATGTTTTTCAGAGTGTCCAATATTGTGACATATGAAACATATAATAGGTATTTTTCCATTTGAGATGTTAGTGTCTTATTTATTTTTCAGACCTTGATCTTCTTCTTTGATTCTACAATCATTAGCCTTGTGACCAAACTTGTGACAACAATGACAATATCCATAGATTGTTTGTTTGGAGAAAAACTGGTTTTTCTGCTTGTAATGATTTTTTTCATTGGCATGTCTTCTGAAATTTTTCATCTTGGAAGGATAAGCATAACTATGATAATTGGACTTCAATTCCTTGTGATTCTTCTGCTTCCCAGATATTTCTTTTGAAACATCATCCCAACTTTTAACCTCTTGTTGAGGCCTGGAAATTCACAGGCAACAATAGCAAGGGATTGTCCCCAGTCAACATTCCCAACTAGCCCATGACTGTTTGGTGTAGGGAATCCATCTGGTTTGCGGTCTGGCTACTGTAGGTCAAGTGAAAAAACTAAAGGTTTTACTAGTTGCGGCCAGGTCCACCATGTATATTTTTTGTGTTTTAGTTTTAAGTATGATATGAAAGTTCCTAGCTAAAATGCAGATTGATTAAGAATGTGAGGAGTGGTCACAATGTGATGTGTAGGTTCTTACCTCTCGTCTTAGACTCTCTCACTTCTAAATCACACACAACTAGAAAAATAGGGCTGACTAAGCTGTCCCTAGGGAGCAAGATATTAATTTATGAGTAATGTAATACTGTTGACATGTTAAGATAAATCACAGATAGTTGTTCTTAGAATCAAAACACATAAACATGAATAAATATATACATGGCAAGATAGCTCATCAAATGTTAAACCTCCATTACTCATAGTGGAAATTATCACAGAATAAACTCGAGAATATTCAAATAAGAACATAGGTTCAAAAAGTTAGAACGCTCTCATAGTTAATGAAACACAGTTGAAAATGAAATAGTTCCCCTTCAACATTGTTCATTTTATCACATTCAAATATTCCCCACAACACCTTCTCCAATAGGCAAAATTTGTAATTTATTATTGTAAAATGAAGTAGTTCCTGTTACAAAAACTGGTTCACAAGTTCCTCGAGGGAAAAAGCCCCTGTAAACTCTAACTTTCCTATATTTAAACCAAAACAGCAAAAACCCTTAGGCTTCCCCAGCCGTGTGACCTTTGGGCTCCCCCAATCGTTTAATCTCACAAATTTGTCCTCTTGTGAGTGCTCATGATTCACATAATGCATTACATTTTGGATTAAGATTTATGAGTACTTCATAAAACGGGACCAACTTAGTAACTGATGAACCTTTCCAAGCCTGGCCCCTATTGCTAATGATTCCTCTTTCTCTTTATTTGTCCCTTTAAAGATTCCATTGATCTTAGAATATCTCTACTTATTGCTTTTCGTCCATCTTTCTTCTACTTTGTCTTCCAACTATGTTGTCTTTATAGCGGGAGTCTGAAGAATCTTCTAAATCTGCCTGCAGTTAAACAAGATTCATCATTAATTCGGACTGCATCTTTTCAACAAACATAACCATTCTAACAATAAGGTTGATCATCAAAATGAGGCCATGTACTGCGTTCTCGTCACAAAGACCTTAAGAGATAGAATATGAAACCTCCGTCACCCATCAGATAGGGTAAAAACACACACAGAACAGGTGGGAAAAACCCTCATCGGTGGGAAAAACACTAAAGCATCAGGAGTATAGTTTAAATAACATCCGCAATGGGGGGCTTCAGATGGACAACGAGTTCCACAGGACCATTAAGCCTATCGACGTTGAAAATACTAAACACTAAAGCATTGGGTGGAAAATCCTTTTCGGTGAATAGAACGACATAACGTTGGGAGGTTAGCACATTACGCATCCACAAAGGTGGAATATGAAAAGACTACGGGATCCATGGAAAACAAACATATTAGCGAAAACCATAGCAAAACATTGGTGAGTGGAGCAGTTACAATGGCAGACACTTAGTTTACTCGAGAGCCGTAATGGCAGAAGGAAATCAGACTACTACCTTTGATTAAAGTTATAAAACCTTCCAATATGGCGCAGAAAAATCGTGACAACGTTAAGTGCTCGAAAAATATTAAATTTGTACAGCGGTCCAAAAATCTTGTCTTATCTCCAAAACAACGGCTTCATAAATATAAAAAAAACACCGACTCAAACATCAGCCAACCTCCTACAGCGCAAAGGAAGTTGAACTAATAAAATCACAACATCAGAACAGTCAAAGCTATTCGTCAGAAAAATCATCGTTCAGCTTCCACAATGGCGGCCCCGAAAGGAAATATGGCTCCGATGCATGGTTAAATGATTTTCAAACGACCAAACTGAAACGTTAAGTTCCAATAGACTTTTGGCTGGGAAGTGACGAAAAAGCTTGTTTCACCTCCAAAATAGCGGTAAAAACAATGAAATAGACTTCTGATATCAAAGAAAGAAATCGCAGATCAAACGGGCAACATTTGAAATCCAATCTTCAAATTCCATAGCTCAAACAGTTTCAGACATAAGCAATTTTCCGAAAAGCACGAAAACAGTTGACCTCAAAACAATTCAAACATGTAGCAGAGGGGAAACAAAATAGAGTTCATGGATCCAAACAATTTTAGGCAAGATAAAAGTTAAGAGGAGGGTCCAAAATTTCAAAATTGGGAAAACAGTTGCAGCTGCAACAATTGGCGACTATCTGGTGAACCTAGATCTCTGGACAATTTCTTCCTTAAGTAACAGATTGTTTGACAAGAAACCAACATGTTGAATTCTTCTAGACGTCCAGATTTCCCAAATGGAAAACGTATGTAACTTTAGTTATTGATGATAGTCCAATTTAGGAGAATGGAAACCAAGATTTCCAAGTCAAGACAACTCTTCTGAGGTGAAGAAGATGATTTTCATTTATTACCTCTATCTTCAGGTAGCTTCCAGCTTGGACACCACAGGATTGTGACATGTGGTAAATAGAAATATTTATTTGTTCCTCATTCCCATGCCATCTTGCACTTTTGTGATTTTGGACTTTTGTCCTTTGTGATTCCTCCTGCATGCCCTTCTTTTTGAATTTTCATTCAGGCTCCTCTATCCATAGTGTCCTTTTGTGTAAGAGATGTATTTAACTTTCAGCTCACGGATGGAGAAGAAATTTTGGCAATTCAGTACTTATATGGTTTAGTACTTTGTTTTGATACATATTGCCTTCTTAGGAGTTTTTTGACTCTTGTCTGCCTTTTGGCTTTGAATTCTTGGCATCAGATCATTTATATATAATATACTATTTACCCTGATTCCTTTCCATGGGTCTTTTGCTGTCACCCCTTGGGACATTTTACATGTGAGATGGATGGAGCCTCGAAAGAGTATTCTAGACTTTTAATCCTGAGTTATTTTACAAGGATTAAGTAGGACTTCAATGTGTTCCTAGCGATTTAGGAAAATTGTTAATATAGAAGAAATTATTTTAGATAAAACAATGGTACACAGTCTTATAATCAAGGATTTTAGTTAATCCAGAACTCTGATGCTCTCCATGCACCCAAAGGTTTTCCTCTTTTATTGAAATCAACCAAAATATAACTAAAACCAACAGAAATAAAATAAATAAAAAATAAACAAACAAAGCAACTTATTTATGTACAAAACAAAAGAACAAAAACAAAACTCAGGAAAAATAAGGTTTGAGAACTAAACCATTTACTGGTAAGTTCTCTTCCCACCCCTGTAAATATTGCAATTTATAGGTTGAGGGGCCAAGTTTTGCCACAATTTGGAAAGGGCCTACCTACAACTGTTGAAATTTTGTGTGTTTTCCTTTCTCATCATGAGGGTGATCCCACTTGAGAACCAAATCTCCCACCTCGAAATATTTTGTTCCAGCTTTGTGTTTATCAAACCATCTCTTTACTACCTCCTGTTGTTGTCTAAAACATTCTCTGGCCTTGGATCTAGACTCTTCTGCCTTCAAAAGATTATGTATCCTCATTTGCAAGACTTCATTATTTGATCCTCTGGATTCTTGGGTGATTATGGAAGAGGGCAGCATGATATTGGGGGGTAGAATGACCACTTTTCCATAAACAAGGGTATAGGGGGACACACCTAACGCAGTCTTGGGGGTGACCCTATCATCCCAAAGAGCATTTGGTAATGCTGAGTGCGAACTCCTATGATTTTCTATCACTGTCTTTTTTAAAATCCTAATCAGATTCGTGTTCGTAGATTCAGCTAAGCCATTTCCCTATGGATAGTAATTAGCAGATTAATGCAACTTAATTCCTTTCTCATGAGCAAATGTATTTAATCTAATTGAGGAAAACTAAGTAGCATTATCGAAAACTAAAGAAATTGGAACTCCAAACCTGGTCATAATATGATCTTGCAAGAAGTCCATGACCGCATCTTAATTTATTTTACGCAACAGAATGGCTTCGACCGAATGAGTGAAGTAGTCAATTGCTGTCAGAATATATTTGTGTTGCAAGGAAGAATTTGGCTTTATCTCTCCAATGATGTCCATCCCCCACTACTCAAAAGGTTCTGTTATCATAACAGGCTTTAATGGTCTTGCTGCTTTAACTTGTCTTCCACCACACCTTTAGCAGATGTCGCACTTTCTGACATGGGTGTGTGCATCTTTGAACAGTGTGGGCCAATAGTATCCAGCTCTGAGAATTTTATGAGCTGTAGTATCTCCATAAAAAAGGTCCTCCAGCAGGCCCATTATGTAAATCTAGCATCACCCTTTTCGCATATTCTTTCTCTAAGCATATGAAAAGAACTCCATCATAATTCTTTCTGAATAATATTCCTTCAACAATCTGATATGAGGCTGATTTAAGACGTAATGCTGTTCTTTGCTTAGAATTCCAATGTTTCGGTAATAATCCCGCCTGAAGGTAATGCACAAGGTCTCGATACCAGGAGTCCAGAGCTCTGAAAAGAGGACATACATCCATCAAATGTAACTTAGATTCATCTTCCCAGTCATGTTCTTCATTGTCTTTACTTTTAGTCATCAGTTTGCACAGTCCTTTCCCTTTGACTATAGAATCTAGCTTGAATTCGAGGTCATACTCCTGTAGAGCTATTACCCAGTTTCCTCTTCTTTCTCCCAACTCCTTTTGTACGAAAAGAGACCTCACAGCTGGGTGTGGAACTATTACCTTTGTCCGGTTCTTAAGTATATATGGTCTGAATTGTTTCACTGCTTTGAACACAACATAAGCTTGTTTATCCATAGATGGATAATTCAATTCACCCCCCTGCAGACTAGCTCTCATGAATGATACGGGGAACTCATCTCCCCCATCTTCCTTCTGGGTAAGCACAGCTTCTAGTGAATCATCAGATGCGAAGGTGTACAAAATAAAATCTTTCTCAAAATCTGAACTTTTGAGGGAGGGTGCATGCGCAACAGTTGTTTTGATTTTGCTAAATGCATTCTTCTCTACATTAGTCCACTTGAATTGTACACTTTGATTTACCATTTGCTGCAAAGGTTTAACAATTTGAGTGAAATCTGGCACAAACCTTCGCACAAAATTTATTGTCCCCATAAATGATTGCATGCCCTTTCTATTATGGAGTAAGGGAATTTGTTCGATGGCTTTGATCCTTTCTGGTTCTATGGAGATCCTCTTCTTAGAAACTGTGTGACCCAGCAATTTACATTCTGTAACAGCAAACACACACTTCTTAGGGTTTAGTGAGATGCCATATTTTCGGCAGCGTTCAAAAATATGCTTTAGATGAAATGCGTGTTCCTCTCTTTTCTTTGAGAAAATTGTGATGTCATCGAGGTATACTACAGCACTGTAGCCGATCAGACTGCAGAAAGCTATTTCCATAGCCCTCTGGAAAGTAGCTCCAGCGTTTATGAGTCCAAAGGGCATCCTTTTGTAAGCAAAAGTTCCCCACCTGGTCCTGAATGTCATTTTTAGTCAGTCTTCTTCAACTACTAATACTTGATTGTAGCCTGAGAATCCATCTAATAAAGAGAATAGTTCAGAACCCAAAACCATTTTCAATATCTACTACATGGGTGGTACAGGATAACTGTCTTTATCTGAAGCGCGATTTAAGTTTCTGAAATCCACACATAGCCTAATTTCTCTGGACTTCTTCATTACCGGTACCAGTTTTAAAACCCATTCCAAGTGTCTAACCTTGAAGATAATTATGGCATCCAATAGTTTCTTAACTTCAATCTGGATTAAAGGTTCTAATTTTGGATGCATTTTCCTTAAAGGCTGTTGGTATGGTTTGATCCCAGATCTGATGGGGATAACATGTTGGATAATATTACTGTCATATGTCTTTAGATCTTCATATGTCCAGGAAAAAACATCTTTGTATTGTTTGAACAGCATGATAAATTTATTCCTTTCACCTGGGGAGCAACATTTTCCCAAATTCACATATTTAGGCTCCATTTCAGTCCCCAAATTAATCAACTCGAACTGTAGAGACAAGCTATGAGTCTTCACATTTGTCGGTCTTTTGAATTTCTCGTTTAAATCAAACATTCGTTCTAAAGTCCTGACTCCTTTAGGAATAAAATTATCGAATTTAAGCTCGGCTTGATGCTCTTCATCATCAATAATTGTCCCTTTGAAGGTCTAATCATTTGTCAATCATTCAATAATTTGCTGATCATCGTCAGACACTCATAGATTGGTAATCATATCTGGAACTGAAGGCCTAAAAAGCAATTCAACAAAGCACTGATTATTAGAGGGCACAAGCCTTGCAGCTGAGGTGGCCAACAAGTCAGTTGCTGCATTCTTAAGTCTAGGAATCGATAAAATGTTAAATGTGTTAAAGCATTTAACTAAATCCCATACTTCATTTTGATAAGATTTTAAATGAGGAGAAATGCAATGTATTTGATTTCGAATTTGTTTTACAATTATTTCAGAATCTCCAAACACTTTCAGATTTTTTTCCTTTAATTCAATTTCCTTTCTTAGTCCCTGAACTAATGCTTCATATTCAGCTATGTTATTGGTACATTCAAACTCTGACCTACATGAAAGAAAATGTTTGTTTTTCTTAGGGTCAATCAAGACACAACTGGCTCCCGACCCCTCTAAAGTTTTAGAACCATCAAAGAAGAGCGTCCAAAAATCACTAACCACTACTGTGCGAGAATTAACATCTACACCTACAGCTAATTGTACTATTTTACAATCAATTTCATCAGCCTGTGAAAACCGAAGGAGATCAAGCTGAGCGTCTGACATATCATTGGCTTATTCATCTTGTTAGTTTCCTGGTTCTAGCTCAATAAAGTAATTTCCCAAAATAGAATCCACTGGTTCATTTTTTCCCTTGAACTGAGTAACATTGTGTTTCATGTGGTGCTCCCTCAAAACTTTAATTTGATTTGGGCTTCCTTTATATGGTAGCCACAGATGTGACTAGTCTGAGGCAAAATATCCGTTCAGCTTTGCCGACCAATCCCTGCTCATAACAAGCCCATAAGCTTTTGGTATGTTAGCCACCACAATATCAATGAATTGACACACCTTATCATTTGAAGATAAGCGAACGAGAACATCCTCCATTTCCCCAATTACCTTCACATTTGTTCTATCCAACTGAAGGACCCTCCAGGTAGATGGTTTGGGTTTCCCATTTATCTTTTTGCAGACCGACAACGGCATGACGTTGACTGATTCCCCCGAGTCTACTAGGTATTTATGCACGTTGTGGTTGAAAATTTCCAAAGTAAGGAGAAAAGGTGGATTCTTGCTTTTAGTCTTACCTCCCATACTTGCTTCACCAATTTCTTCTTCTTGGGGCTGATTGTCAGTGGGAAGCCTCTCCTCTGATACTTCAAGTGCTCTCAATAGCTTTTCTTTCTGCTGTGGCACATTGCACATTTCAAATAATGAGATGTCTGCCCTTACCTTTTTGATATCCTCCACAATGTCATAATCCATCTTATGTTCTGTGAGATTCAATTTAACATTATTTATTTTTTCTTCATTGGGATTAGTAAACATGTTGGTCTATCTAGGATTTTGACTGGTGATGGTAAATTCCAGAATTTTATTAGTTGAGGAGTTGTTTTGAAATTTCTTAACATTCTTTTGAAGTCTTTTGATTTTCGGGAGCATAAGACTATTTTCCTTAAGCAAACCCTGGCTTCTCGTTGTTACATTTTTTTCCAGGATGCCCTTGTGTCTTGGATCTTTTTCCTCCTCGGCATCAAACAATGATACACAGTCCCATAACATCATGGCCTCATCTTCCTGTTTTTCTGTTGATTTATTGTTGTCTTTCCCTTCTTCATCGTTATATTCAGTTAATTTGGAATCCAACAGCTGATTCATAACGAACGTCATTGAATTTATCCATTGAGTATAATTCTTTTCAAAATGGGGTTGTTGGTGGAAAGTTCAAAAGTTATCCATTCCTACCTCCGTTAAGTTCATAGATGCAGGACTGTGCGGAGGGGGTTGGGATTGATTGTTATCTTCCCTTTTCTTGTAATAAGGCTTGTAGAACTTTTGAGTTTCCTTTTCCTTTTCAAAGTCTATGATTCTGTTAGAGATCTTCTGCATCATCTTTGCCATTCCCTTGAAATCTGGTGATTTCTCTTATTTAGGCTTAGTAAATAACAAAGCTTTCCTCCCAACATTTTTCTCTCCTGACCGTTCTGGATAATCTTCGATGCTTTGTTTTTCAGCCTCTACTCTCTCTGCTTCCTCATAAGTCTCTACTAGCATAGGTTTGGCTTTCATTTTGGAAAACATGGCCAACTCGCGTCCTAGCGCTGAGGTATAATACTCAATCAGAACTTTATTCGAGGGTTTGTCAGCTTAAGAAAAATTCTTAAGATAGGCTGTGAATATTTGGGTAAAACTGTGCACCTTCTCTTTTATTTCTTTCTTTAAGGCACATAGTCCTTTCATGAGAGCTGCATGAGTTTTTTGGGTTGCATACTTACTTCTAAAAATCCTTTCAAAAGTATCCCAGTCTGGGATAGAGTTTGCAGGAAAACCGAAATACCACGATGCTGCTGCTCCTTTAAGGGTGTGTGGAAAAAGTCTACAAACTACATCCTCATGTTCCCCAACCCTTAATCCCTCTATTGCCAAATAGAAACTTTGAAAATGGTCATCTACTAACATCTTCTCATTTGGATCAAACTTGGGCAGCATCTTCTCAAAATCTTGAGGTAAATCATGCAAAGGAGGTGTTAGGTTTAAAGGTGATCTGGCTTTCCATGCAGGTGGTGGATTTGGTGGGTTGGGTGACTGATTTGTGTTTACGCCTGCCATGAGACTGGGTGGAGAGTGAGGTGGTGAATGAACATGAGTATAAATAGGTGAATAGTAAGGGGTATCTGGGCCTACTTGATTCAAAGGCTGTACAACTTCCTGTAAGGTTGTTTCTACAAGTTCTTCCAAATCTCCATCCAACACTGAATCTTCCAAGACGGGACGGTATTTCTTTTTATATTCTCTTTTGGGCAAGTCAGGGATAATTGGTATTCCTCCAATATTCTTCACATATGCCCTGGTGTGTCTTCTCAGATCATTAACAACTTCGTTGTCCACAGAATACAAATTCTCTTTACCCTTCTCTTCAGGGCTTGGATTGGGAAACAAACTGCTTTCTGAACTGTCACTGGTGGAATAATCTCGAGAAAACGGGTTTCCTCGACCAGCCATGCACTAGAAGCCCTCTTTCTAGTGCTATAAACTATTGAGGACTGGAAATTTGTAGGCAACAACAGCAAGGGATTATCCCCAGTCAACGTTCCCAACTAGCCCGTGACTGTTTGGTGTAGGGAATCCATCCGATTTGCGGTCTGGATACCGTAGGTCAAGTGACAAAAATAAAGGTTTTACCAGCTGCGGCCTAGTCCATCGTGTATATTTTTTGTGTTTTAGTTTTAAATATGATATGCAAGTGCCTAGCTAAAATGCAGATTGATTAAGGATGCAAGGAGTGGTCACAATGTGATGCGCAGGTTCTTACCTCTCGTCTTAGACTCTCTCACATCTAAATCACACACAACTAGAAAAATAGGGTTGACTAAGATGTCCCTATGGAGAAATATATTAATTTATGAGTAATGTAATACTGTCCACATGTTAAGATAAATCACAGATAGCTGTTCTTAGAATCAAAACACATAAACATGAATAAAGATATACACGGCAAGAAAACTCATCAAACGTTAAACCTCCATCATTCACAGTGGAAATTATCATAGAATAAACCAGAGAACATTCAAATAAGAACATAGGTTTAGAAAGTTAGAATGCTTTCACAGTTGAAAACAAAATTGTTCCCCTTCAACATTGTTCATTTTATCACATTCCAATATACCCCACAACACCTTCTCCAACAGGAAAATTTTGTAATTTATTATTGTAAAACGAAGTAGTTCCTCTTACAACAACTAGTTCACAAGTTCCTCTAGGGAAAAAGCCCCTGTAAACTCTAACTTTCCTATATTTAAACCAAAACAACAAAAACCCTAGGGCTATCCCAGCCGTGTCACCTTTGGGCTCCCCCAACCTTTAATCTCACAAATTTGTCCTCTTGTGAGTGCTCATGATTTGCATAATGCATTAAATTTCAGATTAAGGTTTATGAGCACTTCATAAAATGGGACCAACTTAGTAACTAATGAACCTTTCCAAGCCTGACCCCTATTGCTAACGATTCCGCTTTGTCTTTATTTGTCCCTTTAAAGATTCTGTTGATCTTAGAATATCTTTGCCTATCATTTTTCGGCCAGCTTTCTTCTGTTTTTTCTTCCAGCTATGTCATCTTTACAGCAGGAGTCTGAAGAATCTTCTAAATCTTCCTGCAGTTAAACAAAATTCATCATTAATTTGGACTGCATCTTTTCAACAAACATAACCATACTAACAATAAGGCTGATCATCAAAATGAGGCCCTGTACTGCGTTCTCGTCGTGAAGACCTTAAAAGATAGAATATGAAACCTCCGTCACCCATTAGATAGGGTAAAAACACACACAGAATGTTATGAAGAGAAATTCCTATGGCTTGGGGTACCACAAAAGATAGCTTGACTCATAAAATCAATCCTTTCCAATATGCAATAAAAATTAAATGTCTAACACTAAAGGATCAGACCTCGTACCTTATTCGAGACGGTTGAAGTAGATCCCCATTGAGCTTTCCAATCTTCAGCTTGAATTGATAGATTACTTCCTCAACAATAAGTAAACAATACAAGCATTCTATATATCATGGTGTTAGATCTATTCTAGCATATATAATCAATAATGTATAAGCATTTGACATAATCCCATGGATAAAATATTCATTCAAACACACATTATTGGACAGGAAAAGATATTTCTATTAATATAAATCAGAGATTACAGGATACAACCTATAACGGCACATCTACGAACCGGAGAAACTGAATCCCCCACTTGGGCCTCCACCACCTCAATCCTCCATCTCTCGATAGCAAGATCATAAGCAAAAGGCAAGCTTGGGAAGAACACACTAGTGCTCCAAGGGACAAAGGGATGCAGACTCAAGCATAATTTCTGGCAACAATGGACTATAGTTTCTTTGCTCTCAATTCTCTCTTCTTCTCCTTCAATTTACCAAGGGGTTCCTTATATAGCTTTTCAAAGGAGTAATGAAAGGTCGAATCTGAGCGATCTCAAGGCATAGGGAAGGCCAGGAGTCAAATGATTCAGATCCATGTCAAGGAAAACTCCAAAAGGATTTGGATTATGCACACATCCCGATGTACATGGTTTTAGTGGTCAAACACGCGTATATACGCGCTTATAGGTTTAAAAGTTACGTGTATCATTTTTCATTTGTTTTTAGGGATGATCAAGGAAACATCAAAGGACAAAAAATGGTCCATGGGGTATAAGGAGTCTACAGTGGGACAGAGGAAGGCCATACAAAGTGTGATTCACCTGGAGTGGTGAAATCAGCTATAACAGATGCCCCCTAATGTGTGAGGTCAGAGGGGTCATACGATGGCTGAAATACATTATAAGTCCATCCCAGAAGTGGAGTGATGAAGGATCCCAAATGGAAGACCAGCCACCCAATCAACCACAAAAAATGGTCCATGGGATCTAAGGAGTCTGTAGTGGGAAAGGGGAAGGCCATACAAAGTGTGATTCACCTGGAGTGGTGAAACCAGCTATAACAGATGCCCCCTAATGTGTGAGGTCAGAGGGGTCATACGATGGCTGAAATACATTATAAATCCATCCCAGAAGTGGAGTGATGAAGGATCCCAAATGGAAGACTAGCCACCCAATCAGCATAGCACACTAATACAACTCTGCACACATATAGCAGTCCTAGATACATAAGAGTACAATGGCCATGAATAGGCATGATACATGATATCACATATGTGGTCATCGCCACGTACAATATACATAGATCAGAATCTCCATGACGAAGATATACAAAGGGCCATGATCTCCATAATGGCTGAAGATATAATAGATCAAGATCTCCATAGTGGTTGGAAATATCTGACATAGACTGGAATCAAGTCACAAGAGCTGAAATCTCATGAACACTGTCACGATCAAGGAGGTAGCATAGAAGAAATACCACCAATCTTGAAAGTCTTCTACACAAACCGCTATGAGTACATGTCCTACTATGCAAATAGAGGTGTCGAGGTTGAACATAGTAGTCCATCATCTGATTACCGGTCATTAATGTATACCGTTAACAGACGCGATATCACCCACCGATAATGAAAATGAGAATGAAGGTACTAGAGTGCAAACTAACAAGTGTGAATAAATGTGTTGAGGTCGAACACCTAAGAGGATCCATCGATTAGGGGACATTGATGTATTCCCAAAAACTGTCGATGGCAAGAGAACCTGCCACTGATGACTTCAAGTCTCAAGGCACTCAAAATGACTCTAGATTCCAATCCTAGAATAAATGATCTAAAGTCGATGGGATGAAATCCGCTGGAAATAGGGCATTAAGGCATCCCCCATCATCCAACATGAGGTACTCAGCAAAGCTGTATAATGTGGAAGGACTTGATCATAAGGTGCACGAACCAGTAACTGTCCTAGGAATGGCCGACATGCAAAGTCAAGATAACTGAGGAATGGCCAACTCAGGCTTCAAATTCCTTCGAACAAGAGCATAACGACATATGGTGACTGAATAAAGGTAGCATAGACTCGATATAAAAATTGGGACATCTCTGCGACACAGGAGGCATCAACAAAGGCTCCATAGGGACTGGAAGCTTAACCAGTTAGTGGAGATAAACTCAGATAAATGAGTACAGCTCCTAAAGTCAAACTATAACCCAACCAATGGATGTGATATATAGTGCTCTGTTCGAAGGCAACACGACTCGACAGCTGCCACAGATAACATATTTCCTTGTACGGATTTTTTGTTTTTTGATTTTTTTTTCAGTTATTTAAAAAGCTTGAAAAAAGAATAAAATAGCTTTATATTTACATACTGGGAGGAGACGAGTGTCATAAGGGAAAACAAACTAGTTCCAAGCAGTGGGACATACCTATGCTCAATGCAAGGATACATGTGTAGGATATCGACACTCGGGGGAAAATCCCCTCCCGGTAAAAAAAGGAATCAAGTTGCGAAGGATATAAAAAATGGCTCTGCATGGCTAGACACGAGACAAGCTCGGGCTATATGGCTGAAAGGAAATGTCAGGGAAGCCGGCATAAAGCTCAATAAGGCAGGCAAAGCTCATGATAATGCATTCACAACTTGACATGAGGGAGTCCTGAGGAAAATAGGCCAGCAAAAGATCAAGAGGAGTATGAGGCTCTTGAGAAATGTCATGGCGGTGCTATACAACGGACTCCCACACCCTAAAGGAGAAAACATCGGCATGGGCACCGAATGCAAATAAGGTGCTAACTAGGGTACCCATGTAAGGTGAAGCTCTACCACTCATATCATGCCACTTCTAAAGAAGCAAGAAGGTTCTGTGACATAATAGAGTGGGTTTGTACCTAAGGTCATGATGAGATGGTCATAAGGTTATGCAAAATGTAGATGGTGGTGAAACCTAACCTATATGTCAGTTTAGACATGATACCTGATATCGGCACGAACGGTTCAATCCAATGGCTGAAACGACACTGAAAAAGGTCTTCTACATCACAAATTATGTCGAAAACAGTCCAAAATGGTTAGAAAATGTTGAAACTATAGGAAAGCGGGTAAAAATTTTCAAATATTTGAAAAATTTCTATAAATAGTAAATAATTCAAAATATTATAAATCATTTGAAACTTTTACCCATTTGAGCTCTGATTTTCAACAGCGAATTCCAGGAGATCCAGCCAGCGGAATCCACTACCGTTTCTTCCAGGTATTTACTCATGCTCTCCTCTTGCATTTTGATACAATTTTTATGAATTTTCATGGACAAATAAGATTTTTAGGCCAACCCAAAATGAGCGCTATGGCCCACACGGAAATCGAGGTTTTTTCTGCATATAGGGCTAGACATACGCGAAAAATGCCCTCAAACCCGTGTACATACGCGGATGTTTTGAAAACAATCGTGTATGAGGCCGCGAATATGGTTTTTTCAATAAACTAATGGGCAACTTTGCAATTTCTTGTGTATGATGGTCCTAGAGTGGAGAGAGCATGAGCATGGTGAAGTAGAGGAAGTAGTAAGGGCCAATTTAATGGCTCAACAAGCTCTACGTGCATGCGGACTCTGCAAGTTTTGGTGTCTTGGTGGTTTGAGGGCCAAACCAAGACTATTACAGATGCTGGTGGATTACTGGGATCCAGACTCGGAGTCTTTCCATATAGATGGGATGTCTCTCACCATAGAGGTGGAGGAAATATACTTCATTACTGGGATTTCTAGACGAGGGGAAGTGGTGAACCTTCATTCTCGTGGTGGGCCAGGAGGTGGCCTGACTATCGATGAGTACATTTCAGTGTACTATTATCCAAACATAGAGAAGGTGGGGAGTTAGGTCCCTACCAATGCTATACAGGTGTTGGGCCTAAAGGCCATAATAATGACACTGGGCAGGATAGTCAGGTTGGCATCACTCCACCAGGCCTCACGGCCTCTGATGTTCTATGCATTGGAGTGCATGAGACCCACGATCTATGACTGGAGCACTACACTACTGAGCAACATGAAACATCAGCTCAGTGAGTGTAAAGCAGGCAGGGTGTGGAACTTCGGGTTCATCAGTATTTTGAGCACGTTTTTCTTCGAGCGTGTTCCAAGATTGATCCCTAGAGTGGATGTTCCTCTTCACGGGGTTTGAGATCCGGACCAACGGTGTTGGGGAGATGCTATGCATAGACTGGGGGGTGGTAGGGTGGCCAACCCATATCCAGCTGAGTTCTTTTCATGGTGGCGACTACAGATAGTTTCCATCGATGACTATCCCTATGCAGGGATAGATTTCTGGGGGGACCTGGACATGCTGTTACCACCAGGATCGGCATATGGCGATATAGGTAACGAATCTCGACCCTCTCTTTTAAATTTTGAGTTATTTAATTTTTTTGTATTTTCTTGATTATTTGGAATCAAAAAGACATATTTTTGGGTGATAACACATAGTGACATCTACCATTTGTGTGCAGATGTGGGACCATGACGGCCAGAAGGCTTCCCTCGTCATAGACGGAGGGGAAGAGGAGATGAAATCACGGGTGTGGATGTGGAGTGGATGCTCCAAAGCATTCATATCAATTTTGTGAGATTGACTCATAGAGTTCCCATGGTGCAAGTCGAGGACTTGCCTGAGGCGATGCAGTGAAAGGTGGTAGGTGTACCACGCGCATGGGTGCATTTATTCCGATGGCTAGCTAGAGCCATAGTGACCTTCCATGATCACAACCCTCCTCCTCCTCCACAGAATTAGACACCTGGGAGTGTATAAATTTTGTACTACCGTGTATTATATGATGGTGGCTTGAAAGCCCCAGTTTTGTATCATGACACTATGTATTATCACATTTTTTATGTATATAAAAAGTTTTATGGTGATCGATTTATTTATTTACATGTGTAAAAATTGTGTTTGTGATTAATTTATTGTGAATGAAACAAATGTAAATCTAACACGTAGTTAGCATATGATTCAGCAACTTGATTATTATTTCTTGGAATGTGTATATATGTTATATTGTCAAATTTCCGTTCTAACAATCTCACACGCAAGAATATTGTCAATAACTTCGGATTTCTAACATGGTAGAAACCATTGAGCTGTGACACTACTAACTCCGAATCAAGATGTACCTCAAGAGACAAAATGCCATGTAAAATGGCATCCCGTAGAAGCTCGATAACGGCACTGTATTCAACAACATTGTTGGAAGATGGTCGTAGACATATGCCTCCTGACGATAGTACCTGACCCATAGGAGTATAAATCAGCCAAGCAGCAGAGGCTGAGTGTTGAGTGTGACGGCTTGCACCATCTGTGAATCCTATGTAGGTGGAATATTCCATTGAAATCTACCAAAAGAAACGGAAACTAATCACAAACCCGATCATGATAAGAAAAAGACCTAACTATGCATAGCTGTACAATAATATACAATAAGCAGCCTTGGTTGAATATTATGCATAGTATTTTTTGAGATAGAGCCCATTTCTAGCCTCCACCAAGGCCGTTCCTTCGTAATCCACTAACTCATATGCACCCTTCTCTAACACACGCTTGACCACATAAGGACCATGCCACATAGGATTAAATTTCCCTTCCCCCAATGGTTCTTTTGGTTGATACCACAAAAGGATCAAGTATCCTTCACTAAATTCCCTTGGACGGACATACTTATCGTACTGGACCTTTACGCGACGTTTATTGAATTCTAGAGCCACCAAGGCATCCTAACGCTCCTCCAATGGGGAAGTGTCCGGTAAGAGTTCTACAGCTAGCTTCAATGAAGGAATTTCACATTCAACCGACAATATCGACTCCACTCCATGTACAAGTTCATATGGAGAGAAACCAGTGGCAGTCTTAACAGCAGTTTGATATGACCACAAAGCAGGATATAACATGATGTGCCAATTGTTCTTGATTTCTGTGATGGTTGGTGGGAGAATGGATTTGAGTGATTTATTCACTGCCTCTACCTGTCCATTTGCTTGAGGGTAGTAAGAAGAGGAATGCTCTTGCTGATACCCTAACTTGGGTGGCCAACTCTTCCATCATACGGTTCTGAAAGTGCAAGCCATGGTCAGTGATAAGCTCTTTCGGAATCCCAAACTGAGTAATAATTTGGTTGAACACAAAGTGAGCAGCTGTCTCACCGTTAGATTTTACTGTAGGCAGAGCCTCAGTCCATTTCATGAAATAATCAACAGCCACTATAATATGATGGTGGTGCCCCCTAGCCAAAGCTGGGTTGCAATCCATAAAATCGAGCCCCCACTTAGTGAAGGGACCGGCGGTGATAATGGGATGTAACGGGGTAGGTTTTGAGCGCATATTATGTGTGAACACCTGGCAAGGGTGGAACCTCTTGACCGCATCAACACAATCCTTAAGGGTCAATAGCCATAAATAACCCGCTCTTAAAATATTTTGAGCTGTAGAAAGCCCATATAAATGACCACCACACGCCCCTCTATGGAAATCATTTAGCATTACCTCCACCTCTTCATGAGTTAAACAATGCCGTAAAATGGAATCTACCCCATGGTGGTACAAAGTATTGTCCACTATGAGGTAGTTCTTAGAGACGTGACGTAATCATCGTCGTTCATCTCGCGAGAGGTGAGTAGGGGTCTTCAGTGTTTGTAAATATATTATGATATCCCCATACCATGGGTCTAACATTGAGATTAATAACATGTGTTCATCGACAAACGTATATTCCCAAACCAACTCCTTGGCCTCGCTCGAGAAATCCGATATAAGCTCTGCAAAAATTAAAGACTTCTTCGATTTTGCTGAAACAAACTCGAGATTGAATTCTTGCAGAATGACAATCCATTTATTATACTTTCCCCCAATCATCCTTAGGGTGAGAATGAATTGAAACGGATTGACATGGGCAACAACCAAGGTCTGGCAAAGGAGAATATAATGTCTCAACCGCTGAACCGCATGTACGGTAGCTAAAGCAATATTCTCGACATGAGAATAATGAATCTCTGTGTCAATAAGGTTTTAGCTCAAATAATATATGACATGCTCTTGGATATCCCCATCCTCTTGAACCAAAACCATACCAATCGTCTCTAAGGACGTGGCCACATATAATAGAAAATCATGGCTATAATCTGGGGGACTAATCACCGGGGCCGATGCTAGGGCTCGCTTGAGTGCATCGAAGGACTCCTAGGCTTGCTTATCCCAATAAAAGGGGGTGTCCTTCTTCAAGAGATGCATGAAGCCTCTAGTCAAATTGGCAAAGTTGACAACAAATCCTCATAAGAAGTTTTCCATGCCTTACAAACACTGAAGATGACAAATATTCTTCAGGGGAGACAACTGAAGTATTGCCTCAACCTTCAAAGGGTCGACTCTTATACCCTCTTTAGAAATGATGAATCCTAATAAACGCCCTGATTTCACACAAAAGATGCACTTATGAGGATTTAATCTAACCGAATAGTTCCGACATCTTTCGAATACCAATCTCAAGTGATAGGGATGACGCATTCTCATGCGAGAATGAGCAGCAAGGTCATCCAAAAATACCTCGATAATTGACTTGAGATCGTGGAAAATCAAGGTCATTGCCCACTGAAATGTAGCTCTGGTATTTTTTAAGGCCGAAAGGCATTTTCTGATATGAAAATGTTCCCCAAGGACAAATAAGTGCAGTCTTATGTTGGTCCTTAGGTTTAATCTATATCTGATTATATACGGAAAAGCCGTCCATGAAGGAGAACACCTCGCTACCCGCACACTCATCCAAAATCTGATCTATAAATGGTGTGGGGAAGTTGTCCTTAGGATAGGCACGATTTAAATCACAGAAATTAGTACATATTTGGATCGCTCCCTTCTTCTTATCAACCAGAACGGGGTTTGAAACCCACTTCGTTAAGGGAATGGGATAGATGAAATCAGATTTCAACAGCTTCTCTATCTATGCCTTAATCGCGGGTGCTTTCCTAGGATTCACCGCACATAAACGTTGTTGAACAGGCTTAGCATTGGGGTAAGTCTTAATCTTGTGCTCGACAATACAAGGGTCAATACCTGGCATCTTGTCGTAAGACCAAGCAAAAATATCACGGAATTCCTTAAATAGCTCAGTGTATTCAAGAATATCAGCATGGGAACATTCCACCCCAATATAGACATTCTCTATGGCACCTGGATTGCGAGAGATGTTGATAGGAATCGTTGGAGATATGTTTTCCATATTTCCATTAGCCATCGGACCAGGAGAGCTTAATGGAACCATAGGACTACCAACTCTCTGACTAAGAACTGCCCTAAAATCCTCACGCTCCAAGCGGTCAAGCTTTGGAAGAAAGTACGATATATGATGAAGTTCCTCCCATGGTGGCTCAACTCCCGACATAGCCTCAATAATCACTTCATCAGAAGGGAAAACCGTATCAAGGTAGTTGTGCACGTGAGAATACTGTACTGCCCATGCCGAAAGCACATAAGGATCCTCCTCCTTCGTCCACGAAGAGGAAGGACTAGGCTCTGCAATAGACTTGAGATTAGCTTGATAAGCTATCATAGTTGCAGGCAATGGCACGTTCGTCTCAACGGGCTCACTCGAAGTACTCGGTGTAGGAAGAATCCAAGGATCTTCCATATGACTCGTGCGAAAATACACCGATGTCGTAGATGTCGAAGCCTCATCGAAACTAGATCCTATCATGAGGATCGGTGCAGGACAACTAAAGCTTCCCATGAGGGATGGATACATTCCTACACCCACACTCCCAGTTGCCAACTGAGAGTGCTCAACGATCGAGATCGAAGCTCCTGAAGACGTGGTAATAGATGAATTCTTAAATGTCATTTGATCAATCATTACGATCTTCCCATTATGTGGAAAGCATACAACGTGGAAAAAGAAAGAAGCAACAGCTTGCATACTATACATCCAATTCCTACCCAGGAATAGATTGTAGTCAAGGGGCACATCAACCACCTCAACCTCTATCGCCACGGTCTTCCCTCCCAAATGGACTTTAAGGGAAGGAAGGATGACATGTGGTCTAAAAGATCTCCCATCAAAATAAGTTAACATAGTCACTGATTTAGATTGCTCAGGAGAACCCAGACCCTTCCAACAGGATAAAGACATCACAGAAGCAGCAGCGCCCTCGTCAATCACAGTGCAATTGACGGTCATATTAAGACATTCTACGTGAACCAAAAGAGACACATAGTAGGGAAAGCGAGGTTGAAGTCCTGCATTTTCAAATTTTATCACAGAGGAAGAATCATCATCATTCACACCAAGGGCAGAAAGCAATACCTTCCTTTGCGAAGGACAACTTTGAAGCACTTCCAATGTAGACATTGCACAAGGAGTGTGGCCAAAATCCTCAACAGATGAATAGTTTTAGGCGGCTTGGGCATTTGGATTATGCCCTGAATGCTTAAGGAATCCCTTAGGAATGCGAGGTGCAGTCTCAGGTTTATCCGTAGGTTTCTCAATGCGCAAAGGGGACCCTGGTGGATCAAGCTCTTTTCCTGGGCTGGGTTGTGACGAACAATAATCTTTCGCACAAGTCACAACTTTCGTAGCATGGACCATGTTAATGCACCCACGACCACTAACCTCCGGTGGATCATGATCATCACCAGACTGGTAATGGGACTTCAAGTTTATATTTTGATTATGCGGTAAAGGGTTAGTTAGCACAGCTGGGCCCTGTGCCAAGAATCTCAAAGCTTCTTCAATACGAGGGCACAAGTAAGTGAGGTGATCATCCTTACATAACTTGCAAGGGAACTTAAAATTACGTTTAGCTTGCTTGTGCCCCCCAACATTTCAGCCGTTCTTGTCATTATTGTTAGCATTCTCATTCTTATTCCCACCCTTTCGATTATTTTTACCCTTTTTTCTAATCTGTTCGGGCTGCTGGTTACCCTTCTAGTCCGACGATTGCACGGAAAGTACACTCGTCATTTGGGTGGGTTGAGATGAAGCCGTAGCTTGTCCCAAAGTAGATTGGTTGATTGACAATTGACTAACTTGTTTTGTAACTGAATCCATAGGTTTCGCACTTGCACAACCCACAATGCAATCGGCATGTGGTCTAGGTTTGACTTTGGGATCGAAACTGGAACGAGGAGCATTGGGAATAATCTCATACAACAAACTGGACTGAGCATAAATCAAATCCAGTTCTTGTGCCCTAAAAATCACTTGTTCCTCATTCTGCACTTCGGATGTGGAAACATCGTTCTCTATATATGGCAATAATGACTTGAGGAACCACTCGAGGAGGAATTTCGGTGGTATAAAAGATTTAATTAACCTCTTCCATCTACGCCACTCTTGAATATGATCAGAGATATGTGTGGCTTTATCTTACCGAAATGTCAACAAGAGTTCAGTACCAATGTCATAACGTACTGGTAGCTGGAAGTGATTAAGAAAATTCATCGCAAGGTCGTCGAACAAAGCGAAAGCTCCCCTAGGTAACTGTATATACCACTTCATGGCAGGCCCTGTAAGGGTGTGTTGAAATAGTCTCAAACAGACTGAGTCCTGATGTAAGGAATTCGAAGAGCACCATAGGTGAAATGTAGTAACGTGTTCGCTCAGATCCTCTCCCTGTTTTCCCTCGAACTTAGGTATGTCCGAAGGAAGCTTGGTAGGGACAGCCGACCAAGCCAAGTCATGAGCCACAGGATCGTTCGTCAATCTCAATAAGTCAGGAGGATTTAGTGTCATGAGGAAAGGGAGCCTAGGATGATGAGGTTGATGGATCGCTCCTTGATTCATATAGGGCTGATTACCACCATGGCCCTTGCCATAGTGTCCTCCTCCCGTATGACTTGTATAGGGTGGCGTGGAAGCACCATAGTGTGGTGGACCTTGACTAGTAGGAGATACAAAGCCATAATTAGGAGAGTAAGTAGGTTTTTGATACCCTCCCCCATAAGGTGAAGAACCCTATCCATACTACGTCCCATAATAGGGTCCATAAGTCATCGCATGCGATGCCCCATGAGACACTCTGTAGGTAGGAATATACGCTCCGAAAGTAGGGATATACATACCAGAAGTAGGGATATATGACTTGGAAGTAGTAACATGACCTCTAGAAGTATGACCATAGCCTCCTGAAGCAACGGGTAGTATGTAAACCTGAGACACAGTCGGTCTAGTAATCGCAGTACGGACCTGACTCGTAGCCATGTACTGGCTCGAAGGACCATGCGAATAAGGTGGAGGATGTACATTTGAAGAACTAGGGACCAAGGATGAAGGAATCTAAGTAATAATATACGTGCTACCACCTATCGTCACTCTTCTCGGATCTGGTATCCTAATCGGATCACTAACCCTAGACTTAGGAGGGATATGTGATGTAACTTCCACCACTGGGATGGAAGGTGCAATGTGACTAGTGCTCCCAAACCTCTCCGCATGGTAAGGAATGAGAGTGCCCCCAGGAATAGTGTTAGGCTTGAAGTTGGATTCGGCATGAAATGCCAAATCATGTGTAGGGAAACTAGACATAGCATAACTACCGTAGCTAGTGCTAGCGGGTTCAAAATGAGTCTCGGCGTCCTCTGACATTCCATATCGGTAACGCGTTAATGGAGAATCAACCTTAGAGTGAGTAGGTCTATCGTGCATGGTTCCTATCTCAGAAATCACAGGACCTAACTCAACCAATTCGAGTGAAGGATTGTAAGTAGGAGTAAACTCCCCATCGTCTACACGAATGGGAGGAGGTGGTTCAGGAATATCTTCTAAATGGTCTCCCATGGTGTGTGAATCAATGTGTGAAATAGTCCACCTGGACTGTCTAGGTCTCTCTCCCAAAGGAGGAGGAGAAGTAGAAGGTGAAAGTCCTGCTAAACGACGAGAACGGCGAGGAGCCGCACCCAAATCCACAATGACTCAAAAAATAGAAAAGACTCTCTATTTACGTAAACCCTAAGCCAACTATCATGCATAGAGCAATTACTAATAAAATCTAAAGCCAAATGTAGGAAAACAAGGGTTGGATAAATGAGCTCCCGAATGAAGCAGGTATGTCTCACCTAGGAGAGGCCTGAGACTCCCATACACAACAAGCGTAGGTATGTAACCAATTATTGTGGCCCTCAGCTTCAACGCGTAAAGTGACTGTGCTGTCCAGCCCCAACCTGGCCGAGACACTCACAGAATAACCCTTGCAAAGTACCCTCTCGATATCCTAGGTAAGGCCACTAAGGTCACCTCAATATAATTAATGCTCAAGCGGATAGTCGTAGGAGGGATTGACTGTATGGGAAGGGTAGCAAAGCCCGAAACTCTCGAAAGAGCCCCAAGATACAAATAAAATCCTGGAAATATCTCTGGTGCTACTCAGCTATGACTAGGGGTCATCCCAATCAATAACCACTCACATTGCCTCGTGCTTAACTCCATTTTGAGAGGAGGATCCTGAGAAACACTGGTTATACCAAGGATTTCACACACTCACCTGGACAGACACATACATGTTGTTGTTTAGTGATCTTGGAGAATTAACTTACAATGAACTATTCCAAGATCCTAAAACCTAAGCTTGTTGGTGCACCCTAGAAAAGAAAAGAGTGTAATTCATTTTAATTTAGCATTGATTTTAATTGGCTTTATTACTCAAAATAGGGATATGACCATGCAACTAATGGTGTTATGACGCAACATGAAGTAAAATGCACACCTAACAATCAATGCAAATGCATTGTGTCCATGAAAACATGGTATGCTACTACGTGAAATGCACAATTCTCTTCAAATGATGAATGCAAATTTTCCCTATATGAAGTCCCAACTAGTACTCCAAAGCAAATCTAGTGCAAGTACAATGCAAAGATGCAAAATGCAATGCATGATGATAAGCAAATGTTTTTGGATTTTTTGAAATAAAATGAGATGCAAAAAGAAAAAGAATGATTCTACAACCCCTAGACTCTACAAGCACACACAAACAACACTCAAGCAAAGCACTAAGGAAAAAGACCTCTAATGCACTAATATAAAACAAAAAATTGAAAATGCCATGACAAGAACCTTCTTAAAAAAAAATTTAGCCTAAAAAAAAACCGTTCCTGGTCAGAAACAGAGGTCTAAACAGAATCAGGAAGTGCCAAAGGAGACTCAGCAAATATCACAATTCACCTAGCAACCAATTAACTCCCACAAAAAGGCAAAATCAAGGGCATACGTGCCTGTTCGCAGTAAACTCGCGTGTATACACAGAAATCGCAGAGAAAACCACGTGTATACGCAACTGTGAGTTAAAAACTCACGTACAGGAAGAAAGGTGCATAAACTCAAGGAAAACAAACAAGCTGAGACAAACTTCACACTAATCAGACACTACCAGGCATACATACCCCCAGACCCGACACAAAAACAAGAGAGAAAGAGCAATTCAAATTCATTGAATGCCGATAAAACAACCCCCAAAGGACAACTACTAGGAACTCCCCAGTGGAGTAGCCAATTCTGTTACAGAGAGAAATTCCTATGGCTTGGGGTACCACAACAGACAGCTTGACTCTAGGAATCAATCCTTTCCAATATGCAATATAAATTAAATGTCTAACACTAAAGGATCAGACCTCGTACCTTATTCTAGACAGTTGAAGTAGATCCCCGTTGAGATTTCCAATCTTCAGCTTGAATTGATAGATTACTTCCTCAACAACAAGTAAACAATACAAGCATTCTATATATCATGGTGTTAGATCTATTCTAGCATATATAATCAATAATGTATAAGCATTTGACATAATCCCATGGATAAAATATTCATTCAAACACACATTATTGGACAGGAAAAGATATGAATCTATTAATATAAATCAGAGATTACAAGATACAACCTCTGATGGCACGTCTGCAAACCGAAGAAACTGAATCCCCCACTTGGGCCTCGACCACCTCAATCCTCCATCTCTCGATAGCAAGCTCACAAACAAAAGGAAAGCTTGGGAAGAACACACTAGTGCTCCAAGGGACAAAGGGATGCAGACTCAAGCATAAGTTCTGGAAACAATGGACTATAGTTTCTTTTCTCTCAATTCTCTCTTCTTCTCCTTCAATGTACCAAGGATTTCCTTATATAGCTTTTCAAAGGGGTAATTAAAGGTCAAATCCAAGCGATCTCAAGGCATAGGGAAGGCCAGGAGTCAAATGAGTCAAATCCATGTCAAGGAAAACTCCAAAAGGATTTGGATTATGCACACATCCCAATGTACGTGGTTTTAGTGGTCAAACCCGCGTATATACACGCTTATAGGTTTAAAAGTCACTTGTATCATTTTTCATATGTTTTTAGGGATGATCAACGAAACATCAAAGGACAAAAAATGGTCCATGGGGTCTAAGGAGTCTGCAGCGGGACAGGGGAAGGACATACAAAGTGTGATTCACCTAGAGTGGTGAAATCAGCTATAACACATAATATGTGGGAAAAACCCTCACCGGTGGGAAAAACACTAAAGCATCAGGAGGATAGTTTAAATAACATCTGCAACGGGGGGCTTCAGACGGACAACAAGTTCCGCAGATCCATTAATCCTATCGGCATCGGAAAGACTAAACACTAAAGCATCAGGAGGAAACTCCTTGTAGGCGAACAGAACGACATAATGTCGAGAGGTTAGTGCATTAGGCAGTCACAAAGGTGGAAGATAAAAAGACTACGGGCTCTGCAATAAACAAACATATTAGCGAAAATCATAACAAAACATCAGCGAGTGGAGCAGTTACAATGGCGGACACTTATTTTACTCGAGAGCTGCAATGGTGGAAGGAAATCAGACTACTACCTTCGATCAAAGTTATAAAACCTTCCAATATGGCGCAGAAAAATTGTGAAAACGTTAAGTGCTTGAAAAATATTAAAGTTGTACAGCGGTCCAAAAATCTTGTTTTATCTCCAAAACAGTGGATTCATAAAGATAAAAAAAAAACACCGACTCAAACTTCAGCCAACCTCTGATAGCACAAAGAAAGTCGAACTAATAACATCACAGCACCAGAACAGTCAAAGCTATCCGTCAAAAAAATCATCGTTCAGCTTCCGCAACGGCGGCCCCAAAGGGAAATATGGCTCTGATGCATGGTTAAATGATTTCTGAACGACCAAATTGAAACGTTAAGTTCCAACAGACTTTCGGCCGGGCAGTGACAAAAAATATTGTTTCACCTCCAAAACAACAGCAAAAAAAATTAAATAGACTTCCGATATCAAATAAAGAAATCGTAGATCAAACGAGCAACATCTAAAATCCAATCTTCAAATTCTACAGCTCAAACAGTTTCAGACATAAGCAATTTTCTGAAAAGCACGAAAATAGTTGACCTCACAACAATCCAAACATGTAGCAGAGGGGAAACAAAACAGAGTTCATGGATCCAAACAATTTTAGGCAAGATAAAATTTAAGAGGAGGGTCCAAAATTTCAAAAATTTGGGAAAACAGTTGCAGCTACAACACCTCTTCAACATCTTCTTGAGTGATGGAGCTTGATCCTTTAATGACATCATATCCAAGACCTGTTTTATCCTTGGGGAATCTTTGTAAGATGAGGATTTTATTAAGTGCTTCAGTACTTCCCTAGAACTTCTGACTGATAGTCAACTGATCTTTTAGCTTCTTTACATCTTCCTTGAATTCAACAACTTCTTGTTTTAAGATGTCGACCTCTTCTTTGCTGGCTTGTTGGAGTCATTTACCCAACATGCACACTTATTTGGTCAATTTTGGCCTATTTACCCACTATCCTAAGTTTATTGACTTACTTGGCATGAGATGAGCACACTATGACATCAACATGAGAACACCCATTCCCTCCTTCAATCAAGGAGTCCAACTAATATTTTCTTTCATTCGGGGAGGCTAACTAGGATTCTTGCTTCAAACAAGGATCAATTCTGGGGTGATTCGAGTGTCATAAATGCACCTAATTGTTAACTGATTGTTGTTTCACCTAACAATCAGTTAATCTGAGTTATAGAGGCACCTCCATTCATTATTTGATTATTTTTGGTTAATATTTATGAATTGGAGACAACTAGGGCACCTCCAACCACTTATGATGACAAGTGGCACTTCAGTTAACTCCATCGGAGCTACTTGGTGTTACGGAGATAAATTCCTATGGCTTGGGGTACCACAATAGACAGCTAGACTCCAGAAATCAATCTTTCCCAATATGCAATAGAAATAAAAACATCTAACACTAAAGGATCGAACCTTGTACCTTATTCCAGATGGTTGAAGTAGATCCCCGTTGAGCTTTCCAATATTCAGCTTGAATTGTTATAGCACGTCCTCAACAACAAGTAAACAATACAAGAATACTATTTTTCATGGTGTTAGATCTATTCTAGCATATATAATCAATAATGTATAAGCATTTTACATATTCCAATGGATACAATATTCATTCAAATACACATTACTGGACAGGAAAAGATATTTCTATTAATATGGATTAGAGATTACAAGTGACAACCTCTGAAGGCACGTCTGCGAACCGGATAAACTGAATCCCCCACTTGGGCCTCCACCACCTCAATCCTCCATCACTCCGATAGCAAGCTCACTAACAAAGGCAAGCTTGGGAAGAACACAACAGTGCTCCAAAGGGACAAAGGGATACAGACTCAAGTATAGTTTTGGCAACAATGGACTATAGTTTCGATACTCTCAATTCTCTCTTATATGTCCCCCCTTCTTCAATGTAGTAAGGGGTTCCTTATATAGCTTCACAAGGGATACTGAAAGGTTGAATCCGTGCGATCTCAAGGCATATGGAAGGCCAGGAGTCATATGAGTCGGATCCAAGTCAAGGAACGCTCCAAAAGGATTTGGATTATGTACACATCCTGATGTACGCGACTATAGGGGGAAGATCCGCGTATGTACGCGGTTATCAGGGAAAAAACTGCGTATATCACTTTTCTTATGTTTTTAGGGATGGTCAATGATACATCAAAAGACAAAAAGTGGTCCATAGGGGCTAATGAGTCTGCAGCGGGATAGGGGAAGGCCATACAATGTG
The DNA here is from genome assembly GCA_001517045.1 of Pseudotsuga menziesii. Lineage (NCBI taxonomy): Eukaryota > Viridiplantae > Streptophyta > Pinopsida > Pinales > Pinaceae > Pseudotsuga > Pseudotsuga menziesii. The sequence goes on from LPNX010977948.1 coordinate 109,552, forward strand.
TGATTCACCTAGTGTGGTGAAATCCACTATAACACTTGGAGTTAGGGATGCACTACCACCTTGAGCTAGACATGCAGTGACATGTGTTGAGTCACATTCAGTTAGACTCAGTCATCTATTGTACTCTGATTTAATTAGGACTTGGTGTGATAGTCAGTTATTGATTAGTTTAGTGGTTAACTAAGTGTGTTGAGTGTGTCTAATATTCAGTTAAGCTACAGTCATCCATGTAATTCAAATGACCTCCTTGAGCATTCGAATTAGCTTGGAATTTGTAGAGGGGGCTAATTACCTCCTAAATGTCATCATGTAATTATAGTTTAAAAGATAAATAAATATTAATAAATAGGTAGTTGGAGCGGGTACAACCGCTCCAACCTACCTCATAATGTATAAATAATTACCAAAGATAATGCAAAGACGGATTTGGACGTCCTTTCCCATATTTCTTTGTCTTTGATCGCTGTGTATGAACTTAATGCATGCTTGAATGTGATGTTGAAACCCTAGTCTTCAACATTGGCGCCGTTGCCGCCTCTATCTGGTCTGGGTGACAGCAGCAGCGGATGGAGGTGGTCGAACCTAAAGGAGAAAGCTGTCGTGAAGATGAAATACTGCTCGTGCATTCGTGAATCTGAAAGGAGAAGTGATATATAATTAAGCGTAGTGGTTCAGCGGACTTTTGAGTAAATGGCAGAACATGGAGATAATAATTTGGAGAAGCGGAGGCGGCACGCGTTATTACTAGAGAATGTCCTCAATACCATATAAAGTAGAATATCTTCCCAGCACTTAGTATATATAGACTTCGGTGTGGCCATGGCCATCATAGAGTCCAGGCTTCGACTCTCATAGTTTCTGAAAAGAAAAAAAAAATCAACCTCAATATTAGCTATCGTGGACGTATACTTCGAGATCGCTCAAAGATTTCGGTAGCATTGAAATTATATGTGTATATTGATTCTGTAGCGTAATCTACAACAGATTTTCGGCAACATTGAGAATCGAATTTGTCGCAGACTACTCATATTCTCCATCGTGAAATTTGGCGCAGCCGAGCTTTCCAACGCCCTCTTTTGCCGACATTCCGTTCTCAGCCATTCTCGTCTCCTACATTACGTTGCTCAGAGACTGCGGAGAACCAGAAGCGCAAATAGAGAACACGCTCGACCTCTTTATAAACCCCGTCGCTCTCTGCAACGCTTACTTCGCATTGGGAGGCAACGCTGGCCTGGTTTGCTTCGTGGTCCGAATACTGGTGGCCGTGGCAGCGCGCAAGGTCGTAGTCCCAGCGGACCTTCACGCCGACCAGATTGTATTCGACGTGCCGGCGGACCTTCGTGTCGACCAAGCCACCGACTAGCAGTTCGACCATCGACAGACTTGTCGACTCGACCAAACCACGCCGACTAGCACATTGGGCCAGCGACCCGACTGATCTGGTCGACCTCCATCGACCCGACTGAGATGGTCGACCACCATTTCGTCGACCCTGTCCCGACTACGGATTAAAAATTTTGATGCATCATGAGAGGTAACATTATGGAGTTTATTTTGTGTTAAATACCTTGCCTCCTTGGTTGACTGAGCGTTGATTAAGTTGTAAAAATATGGTCGATTTTTTTTGTGGGTCCAATCTCACTTTGGTCGGCATTTCAAGTGGTCGATATGATTATGTCGGTGGGAGCATGTCGATTGGAGCAGGTCGGTTGGGTTGGAGCAGGAAATTCATACTCTCACGATAGAACAAGACAACGACGATGAC